>WEKW01021940.1:53944-71540 GCA_013389905.1 Sula dactylatra | reverse complement strand
ACAAATGAAAAAAAAAAAAAACACACAACAGAGAGAAACTGTATTTAGTAAGCATGGGTCACAATCTCATTAAAGCACCAGACACTAAGCAAACAACTTGCATTTGGCCCACAGATTTTTAACAGAGTACAGTGTTTTCTCAGTATCGCCATGTTCCTCGCCTCACACACTCACCCATCCCTTATCTCTGAGAGGAAGCCAATTCTATTTCTAGATTAATTGGCACAAGTGCAAAACTTCAAAAAGAAAAGCTTGAGTAGAAAAGTAAGTTAAAGCAGCATTGCAGAATTTCATATTCATTGTCTTGTGCCAACTCAGAGAGGCTTAAAAAAAGAAGGGACAGAAAACACACAGGAAGTTGCCTGCATTATCTGTTTTTTATATACACGTACATATACACACACAAGTATTACACAGAAAGGCATTCAAATTATCCCTTCAACACAGTGTAATGCATCCTGTGGGTTTATCTCATTCCAGCTCACCAAAAACTTCAGATGCTAGCACACTGCTGACAAGAACAGCGTCATCCAGCTCCATCAGTTCTGCAGAACAGCCTAAGTCCCGCAAACTTTTCTGTATCAACAGAAAAGTCACCTTCACACTGCCAGCCCTAATTTCAGAGAATAGTTAATGCAAGTTCTCTGCCCCTCCACATGCTAACAGGTTTGTTTACCTTTGTATAAGAGATATTGACTCACTGTATCAAGTCTTCCCCTTTTAAAAGGAGCAAGTCTTAGTCTACAAAGCAGCTTGGGAAAATGCTGTTATTAAATTTATTTGTGACTTTAGATGATTAAAAATACAAAGAAGGAGAGTTCAAATAGTAATGTTCAAAGGGTGCGAATAAAGAGCATGTAAATATTTAATTCAGAGATTAGAAAACATGGGTAATCATAGAAAGCGTGCACTGATCTTGTAAAGATATGGAAAGATAAGCATGCTATACAGCGTGTAAACAAACCGTATACTGAAAAACAGCAATTAATTTTTACTGTGTTTGAAATAGCTGCTATAAAAAAAAATCCTTCAAATAAGCATCCCAACTAACCAAGGGGAAAAAGGCAGAGGTGACTCCTAAAGCTTCCCTCTGAAAGCTTAAACGTATGCATGGGTAAAAACAGGACTGTCTGCTTGTCTATGATTTCACTGATTTCTATCTCATTTCTGCCTATGGTTTTTTTTTTTGTTTTTTTTTTCCCTCTGAAGTCCACAAATAATTACACTGAATTCCTGTCTTGTGAACATGACAATGTATTTTGCTCCTAAGACTTCAAATTCCATCAAGTGACAAGTAAATTTCGCAAAAGCACTTTCAGAAGTCTTATAAGTTGTGTAAATGTTGGAGATACTTTCCCCTTAAAAAATAAAGTTGGTTCATAAAGTAAAGTTGAAGTAGTTGGAGTCCTTAAATAGAAAATACATACCTTATAACAATATCGAACTGATTCAGTAAGTGACCCAGCTCTGATCCATGAAGAATTCCACCACTGCCAACAACAACACAACGCTTACAGTGTTTTGACTTCAAATCTTCTGGTAAATCATGCTCAGGTAAGAGTTCAAGGAGATTTTTAACCTTATCAAAGAACTTGTGAAATCCAAAAGGAGGTTCATATTTAAATAAAGCTTCATCTTCATTTATATTTTTTCTTACAAAGGGAGATATGTCCACGCTATATTTCTCTGCAAATAACTTCCCCATTTCTTTCTTCACATAAGAAGGCCGGCACTGTTGCTGCAGCGCAGCGCTGGCATACTGTTGTGCTCTCTAAAAGAAAACGTACATGATTTCAGTCAGGAAAGCTAGCTTCAGGAACATACAAAGCCCTCTTAATGCAACCCACCAGCTGATCACCGGCAGCTTAGCAAACACAGGGGTTTATAAAGAAAGCTTAAACATGGAAATACAAGACATTTTAAAGCAGTCACTCAAATGCAGATACTAACTAGTGCAGGGTGAAAACCCACAAAGGAATGTCTCTCCATCCAAACACTTAAATCTGGATAGGAGCTTTTCTAAAGAATAAATTAGGCTACTAAAAGAGGTAAGTGAAAATGAGCTGTTTGAGAACATCTGTACTGTTACTTGCAAAAACAGATTAAAAATCAAGACATACTCCTACCCACCTAATTCAGCAGTAAGCCAGCAAGTGCAATTCTACTCCGCTGCTCAGTTGTGTGACCCAGGTTCTGCCTGCAGTAAGATTTTACCAAAGACATATCCACTGGGTAAAAGTTCTGTGAAATGGCAGGCTGGACTTGCTTACTTATCAAAATGAAGCAACACTTCTTCCAGAAGTATTACTAAAGTGGTATTGCTAATGACTAAAACACAACTTTAAAAGGAATGCAAGGTGGAGGTGTTTCAGGTCTTCTTTCAAAGACTAGTCACAAAAATAAAAGACTACAGTTCCATATTGCATAAAAAGATTAAGCCGTCAGAAAAAAAACTACACATTGATCCATCCCATTAAAACAAACAAAACCAAAAAAACTCCAAAAACCCAAGAAACTATTCATGTATGGTTTTTTAGAAATCTGTAGTGGCAAGCCAGTATCTGATGTAAGGAAAAAAAGAAATAGCAAAGACACTATTTTTATCAGTTAAAAAAAAAAAAAAAATCTTTTTGCATGTTCTCTTCCTCGATACAACTCTGCTGATCTGTCCTCCACAGTAATAAAAAACAAAACAAAACAAAACCAAAAAAACCCACCAAAACCAAAAAAAACCCATGAGCAAACACAGGGGTCAGAGAGCAAAGATTCATACCTTGTGATAACTCAGCTTCCCTTCTGTACCGTTAAGGAAAGAGAAGTGTGTATCTGGGTGGACAAGGAGGGAAGCTGTCCTGCCTTTTTTTTTTTTTTAAAGAAACAAGATTGTTCTACAGAACTGCCTCTGCTACCATTAACGAAGATCTCTGCAGGTCTGTGCATAAACACCACACTTCTTCCTGAACAAAGCACAACTGAGCAACTCCATGCTGTACTTTGCCAGCAAACTTCAGTGCATCTTTGGAAGAGCCTCATTTTTAAGGCTGACAGTTGTGCATCCTATCAGTAAAAATTAATGCAAATCACTTGACAACTGCCCCAAACAGTTTGCAATCAGCTACTTCCTAACCAGACAAGCGCAATGCTATTTCCTCATCCTGCATCTAACACAAACAAAATTAATCATGACATAGCAATAAACACAGTTCATGCAGTCTTTAGGTTTGCTTGGCTTAAGGTGGTAGTTTTTTGGAAGCAAGAATATGTTACTGAGAAAATAAATAAGTCAAATGAGAAGATAAGGGGAGGCAAAGAGGCTGAGAAGGGGAAAAACATGCACTGAAGGAGGTGGGAGATGGGAGAGGATGCACACACAGTGATGCTCAGATGAGACTACTTTAAATCAGGGCTTCTACTATAAACTGTGTCTTAGGATTGAGACATTCAAAGACAGAACTGTAACAACTCTAAGCCAAGGCGTACTCTTATAAAGAGCAAACAGGTTAAATAGCAAAGGCAGGGAAATGTCAGCAAGAATTAAGAGAAAGCTTTATTGGCATCCATTACACCAGCTTAAAAGCCACATGCAAAAACTGCAGTTGAAATAAGTAGCTGCTACCTTAAATAAATAAATGAACCAAGAGCTGCACCCTCCTGCACATTTGCCCAGTGATTCCAAAAACATCTAAGCAACTACAAGGCAAAGCAGACCAGGCACTGGCTTAGGTAAAAATCAAGTCTTTTAATGAGTTGGGTTTGGGGCTTTTTTTTTTTTAATTTTTAAATATGTTACTTTTCATTTGCATCAATTTCCTGATCATCAGTGTCATCTGCACTGACACACTTGTAAGACGACATGTCCATTTCAAATGTTATTCTTAACAGTCACAGTTATCTCGTTTTACCCCTAAAAATCCAGTTACTCTATGCACTTCTGTTGTCACTCCACAAGAACAAAAACCGTGAGTTCTATGGCATGAAATGAAGCAAAATACATTTTCCCTCACAGGATAATTTCAGCTTTCTAGTTCTTTGTTATAGACCCTTATAACTCTTATATTGTCGATTAATAACTTCTTTTAAACCAAGTTAAAAAAAAAAGCAGCCAAAAAATACCAACCCTTACACGATTGAGGTCCACATACGGCATTTTTGTTCTGTCACATTCTTCAGGGCCAAAATGTAATTTGAGGATATAAAGGAAACACCCTCCAACCACAAACACTGCAAGAAGTCTAAAAACAAACAGGAGGGTGTAGAGGTAGGAGAGAGGGGGGAAAAAAAGAAATCATCTTTTTTTTACAGCAATCCATCAATTGTTAAATGAGTATTTTTAAACAAATTTAAGGCAGTTGAAGAACTTCAGGTGAATACCTGCATTTGATTCAAACCAAGAAAAACTATTGCTTTGTTCACTGCAAGTCTTTCACAACTCTTCAGAGCTATCTGCAGGAAAGTACAAACATATATAGATGCTTTGATAAGGAAAATGTTGCATATTGACACTCTGATTTATGTAGTTCTATGCCTGCATCATACTTTAAATGCATCTCTGATGGGTCAAACAGGTCTCCTCACATAAAGAAACCAAAAGTGACTTCTGTTTTCCTACTTTAAAGGGCAATTTTATTTTGAAACATGTATTTTCATGCAAGTTAAAAAAGGGATGGAACATCAAATTGCAAGATTTTGGGCCAACAGCCATCACTCACAAGCAAAACTTTCAACTCATTGGCAGGCTAGAATGCAGAATTTAGATGCTCAGGTTTATCCCGAGAAGTCTAATTTAATTGTTTACATCCCCCAAAAATGCAGAAGAAAAAAACACACCCAACTTTAAAATTGAGTAATATAGACTATCCGTATTTTTGATCTACTCATTTCTCATTCCTAGGGAATCACACCATTCATTTCCAACTATTCACTTGGCTCATTTCATGTCTAAACCAATTTGCAAAAACTGCATCATTATTTGGTTAGAGCTGTGGTTGCTGCTCAAGTATGTAGTTTGACCTTTATTATTGATTTTCATTTCCTATGGTTTCCTGAGGACTGAACTTTAGTTTAAATGCCTTAAAAAAATATACAACCTACTAAGTGTTCAGTGCTTCTTGAAATTCTTTCGGATGAAGTTAATTCAGGTTTCCAAGATTTTTTTAAAAAAAAAACCTTGTACCATATGGGCTAATAGATGCAATCCTGGCACTTAATTTGCAGTTTTTGCTGCAAATAAGGTGGACCTGGAAAAGCAGCACTGTTCTCGCATCTGATTTAACTAAATTAAATTTTGCACCAATAGGGGGTCTAAAACCTTCGTTAGCATTAGGCTGCAACGCCTAGAAATCAGCTGACTGGCAGAAACAGGGGATTCACAGCAGATGAATGAGGCTGGTTTTCCTCCACAAACATTTATCAAGTATCTCTAGATTCAGCTGGGGCTGCACCATTCAGGTGCTCAAAACACCAGTAGATATAACAGTTCAGCTTTGTTTTTTTTCAGCTCTAAGACCTAAAAATTCATGTGGCAGAGAGGCAACACAGTAGTGAGCTTTTTTGGTTTAAAATACGGTTCTGGAAGTACACTAGCACACACTCATTAATTCCAATTTGATATTAAACTACAAACAACAAAGTAATGAAGATTTTGTAATGTAGCATTCCAGACGTCTTCATAAACAAATTAACTATGAGGGGCCACCTCCCCAAAATACCCACTAAACATCCACTGCCCTTCCATGTCTTGCATTATCAGATGGTACAAAAGCCTCAACATTGTTACTTATCTGGATACAAAAAAAGACTGGAAATACTTATGAGTGAACTAGTGGGATCTCACATTGGCTTGGGAAAACAGGTACTACTACAAGGGAGCCTACGCCAAGTGCTTTAGGTGCCCCAGGGAAAGCTGTGCGTCCAACCCTCCATTCAGTGCCTGTGGCAATCTCATCCCTTGATTTTTGCATCCTTTTTGTAACTGCCCAGGCTAGAGGGAGAGCAACTGACTTCTATATTGCCATGACAATGACACTTACTTGCGAGTACCTTTTAAAAACCAGCTTGGTCTTCTCATCTTCATGCGCAGCCACTTTACACCATTGCACAGGAGGCGAACAATCACTTTTTGGCTTCACAGAGTTATTGTCACTCAGCATTGCTGTATAAAAGAAAGGAAAAAATTATTATAACTTTTTCTGAATGGAAAATGGTTCAGAGGACATCCAATGACTGTTAACTTACTCTGTTTTCCAGAGAAGACTGTGATTCTTTGTTACCGTGTCAGGAATACTGAATCACTCACAACCTCCTTGAGATCAAGAGTATAGTCATTTCAGATGCACCACCACGACATGATTCTAAAAATATGTATGTGTTTGCCATGTATAGGTCTTCGCATTCTTCATAGGCCTGAAGTCTAGTAATTGCAACTACATCAGTTACTGTCAAACACTATTGTTTGATCTTGGTCAAACAACATTTTGTTTGAGCAATTATTAGACTACGGACAGGAAAAACAACCACACAGTATGCTCAGGGTATTTAGGATCCCCGAATCAAAGCATCCAAGTACTATGCTACCCTGATCCCATCCTTAAAACTGGAGCCCACATCTCAAATCCACCCTCTGCTTTCCCTGAGATTAAGCAAACCTGTCTCATCATCAGACTGAATCTACTACTGACCTCTTCAGAAGCCCCAACAACATGGTCAGCAACTTCAACAGCAAACACCAGAGAGGGTGTGCAGGAAATTCTGCCTGACACATAGCAGGATGAGGAGGCTGCCAGCACAAGGGCCATTTCTGTGCACAGCAGCAGCTCCCCTCCAACGAACACTGTGAACCCAGCAGAAGCACACAGTGCTCCCTCACAGATGGCCAAGTCACTAATCATTAGCTAATGAGAAGCAGTCTTGCAGCCTACTGTTTGTAAGCTCCCACAAGTTTCTATCAGCATGCTTCAGTTCTGATTTTGGAAAAAAAACCAACACAGGGTGACACATCACCTTCTCACAGGCTGCTGCCATTAACCAAAGATGTGAGCAAACAAAACTCCATGCAAAGCCTACCCATATGAGCTACTTGGTTTTGCCCTGAAAGGAGAAGGAATACAGGCAAGGGGTTTTGCTGCCTTACCATCTTCCCAAAGCAGCACTCCCTTTGATCGGCCAACCACTGAAAGGTGCAGTCTGATCCTCCACAACGGAGGATTTTGGCCCTCCTCGTTCCCTTTGATCTCAGTGCTTAACCCTCTCTGCTCTCCACTGCAAAGATACTCACGCTCTTCTGTTCTCTTGCTAAGAGCTCTGTCACAAGAACTTTTTAAAAAAACATGGTTAAGGAATCACTTTTATCTAGGGACGTTATTCCATATTTTCTTGTCCACTCCATCTCCTTTTACTTTATATGGCGATACGACCCATTTGAACTAGCCTGTACTGCCAATTTAAAACACTGTTTGTTTGGACAAACAGCTGATGGTCTTAAACACCAGGATGAAAGAGCTGATGAGACAGAAGCATTCCCTCCAGATCTCAAATCTAGCCCACTGAAATTTCAGGGGTATCTAATTTAGAAGATGACTCAAAGTCAGCCAGGGAGTCATGCATCACTTCTCAGTAGCAAATTTTATATACATGGTAGAACGTCAACAGCCGCAAACCATTGCGAGACAGTGTAGAACAAGGAGATATAAAGATCAACACCAGCATCTTAAGCCCTTTGAAGAGCAAACAGTTAAGTGATGCTTTCTAGAGTTACCTGCGAGTGGTCATCACCCACAAAACAGAGCAAGGAAAAAAAAAGCTTAATGTTTTTTTGCCAGCAGGAAACTTCACTTACCTCAAACATAGGTAACTTGCTTATTATGATTCTACTAAGAACCTCAAATTACACACCTAGCTGTACTTAGTAATTGCACAGACTCTCTGAGCTGTCACACTTGTTTGTAAGGCCTTCGTCACAAAGCAGCAATACCTTAAACAACACATTTTAGGAGATCTAAAAACACTGTACCAGCTGAAGTCAGTACCGTTACACCTGTCTTGGAACAGGGTAAACCGAAACCCAAGGTCCCCCAGAACACCAGCAGTTAAGCTGGAAATCAAATTCAGCTCCAATCTCCCACACAGCCTGTCAGGACACCAGACAGCAGGTAACAGGGAATCTGTCAAGCCTTACAAGCTCATCATTTTCTCAGAGCAACACTAGATCTTTACTAGCTGCACCTGTACCACTGAATAAAACCAGCACTGTGGAGCAAAACTGGGTGCTGACACCACCACCCAGTCATCCACATTACAAGTCCATTTTGCTCTCAGCTAAGATTTGCAGCAAATCAGTCAAGTCCACATGGGTAAAGGCCTAGTGTGCATCAGCAAAATTTGCTACAAGGACCATACCCTAGTGCCAATTATGGATCACCAAGCTGAACTGCTCTACCCTGAGATGTCCAGTGCTGATCCAGCAGGACTTGCACAATCACCTTATATTCCAGGTGTGACACACGTCCTTCCTGCCAACACTGCACACACTAGGATAATAAGCACCCCCGTCCTGGTTTTGGCTGGGGTAGAGTTAATTTTCTTCCCAGTAGCTGGTACAGTGCTATCTTTTGGATTTAGCATGAGAATAAAGTGATAAAACACTGATGTTTTAGTTAGTACAAGCACTGCTTAGCAATAAGTCAAGGACTTTTCAGCTTCCCATAGTCTGCCAGCGAGGAGGTGCACAAGAAGCTGGGAGGGGACACGGCTGGGATAGCTGACCCCAACTGACCCCAGGGATGTCCCACACCATATGACATCATGTTCAGCATATAAAGCTGGGGGAAGAAGAAGGAAGAGGGGGATGTTCAGAGTGATGGTGTTTGTCTTCCCAAGTCACCCTTACGCGTGATGGAGCCCTGCTTTCCTGGAGATGGCTGAACACCTGCCTGTCCGTGGGAAGGAGTGAATGGATTCCTTGTTTCACTTTGCTCATGTGCACAGCTTTTGCTTTACCCATTAAACTGTCTTTATCTCAACCCAGGAGCTTTTGCACTTTTATCCTTCCGATTCTCTCACCCATCCCACCAGGGGGGAGTTAGCAAGCAGCTGGGTGGCACTTCGTTGCTGGCTGGGGCTAAACCATGACAACCCCTCATAATTACCAGGGACCCTGTACCTTCATACCAACACATCTTGGAGACAACAGGTGTCCACAGAGATCATGTTGCCAGAGCACGCAGGGAGCAGTCCCAGTTCATGGAGCCTGCCAGCACGGTCACACGTGACACATGAAACAAGCGGTGATTAGAGGATGCTGCAGAGCTGCATGAACAAGGCCTGCAGACCATGTGGAAACTCCAGGACTGCTCCATGTACTACAGAGAGTACTAACAGCCAGATCACCTCAGAGGAGACTGGCTCAGACCAGCACAAAGAAGGGGCATTCAGCACTGTTTGGCAAAAGGGAAGGGGATCACTCACCGACATGGATGGCTTACTGCATGGACATGATCGCTGAATGCTGCATATGCCTAAGCTACAACATAAAACAAAGCAATAATTACATCTGTCAGTTCCACAGATCTCTACATACGCGGCTGGGGAGAAGTACAAAATTGAACTTTTATTTAAAAAAAAAAAAATGCTGAATTACAAGCAAGAAACAAGCTTCAGCCATTTTCACTAGAGAACAATGCAGGTAATAATTCTCTCTCGGGTAAACAACATAAAGAGGTAACTTGATCAGAGTCCATGGGAACCTAGATCAGAATGGATTCTGCACAGAAGAATCAGTCAAGAATAGGTATCAGAGGATCCTGCTACCAGGAAATCATTGCAACAACGTATCAAGTGACATTGTAAGCCTGCCCATGGTACTCCTAACGTTTATGAGGGAACAAAGTCCAGGTTAAGCAGGTATTTTCCAGCAGTTTGAATCAAATCCATAAAGTTTCACAGCTTGAATTACAAGGGTAAGGTTAAAGCCTCACTGTCTTTGCTTTGTTCAAAGCAGGTTTTTATTTCTTTGCAAATTAGTCTTTCCTATTCTAGGACGCAGGTTCTGTTGTCATTTGACAGAAGGACCTGCTTGTGAAAGACTGCTCAATGTATATAAAACTATTTATTGCCTAATGGCACTAACATACTCCTGGAATCATCCTGCAGCATGGAATGACATGGCCAACCTCCTCTGGTGTATAAATCGCCAAAGAAGAGTGCTCTGCAAACAGCACGCTTTTAATCATTTCCAAGAGTGAGAATTCCCTAATACAGAATTGTTTGCAGAGATCCTGCAACAGATGTACTTTTCATGAAGCCTTTCAAAACAAAGAAAAAGAAAGGCTGCAAGAGATCTGAAAGATGGAGAAGGAACTGAAGAGGTGGAGAGTGATGAAAACAGGAAGGGATTAACGAGAAATGCAAGACTGCAATAAACAAGTGCTATCAGAAAGTCTTCCCTCCGTCTGAGCAACAAATTCCAGTCATCCCCACCCAAACTGTCGCTTCACTCATCCCAAATGTGCAAAAAGGAACAAGGAAACACAGAGATTTAATTAATCGTCTCAGCACATCCTTTCTGAGTCCAACTCTCAGTACTTAGTATGCTCAATGGTTTTAATTTGTTTATATAACTGAAATAATGTCAGTTTTCATTTCATTTGCCACTTTACTTCAGGCTGACTTTTGTCAGTTCTGTTTATTTCAGATGATTCCTTTCTTGATCAAGTCTATATATACACAGAGTTAGACAGATAGATTGATCAAGCCAAAATACATCTGTCCAGCAGAGAATTTTTTTAAAATTACTCAAGGTTTGATCCTGCACTGTTATCTAAGTCAATAAGCACCTTCCACTGGCTGGAATGGCGTAAAAGTGCTCGAAAGAGCAAGGCCAGCAGTAACAAGCACCTGAGAGCCCACCTTTCCCACAGTCTTCCTGAGCTTACAAAAAAAAAAAAAAAAAAAAAAGGCAAAAAAAAAAAGAAAATCTATGAGCTTAGAGAATCATGGCAGTTAAGAAACCAAGCACCAAAGACAAGTTATGCCTATAGCATCCAGATTTTGTTGTTTGCACACAAACACCACTGCCAAACACCACTACACCCCTTCAGAAAGGGGCAGTGCTACAGCTGTTTTGGAAGCCATAAATGCAAATGTCTCAATTTGCATACAAAAGATGTCTCAGTAGTAATGCTCTATTACAATCACATTTTGCATTGACATTTCCATAGCTACTTATTGTGGTGTAATTACTGAGGACTCAAGGGACTTAAATTTGCTTTTCATCTACTGAACTTAAGTGATCTGTGTAAAGCTGCCACGAAAGCTAAATTGTCCATCAGTAGGAATACACTCCAAAGCTTTTTGTGGTGTTCTTCTTTCAACCATAATTTACTTTTGTCTCGTTATTCTTAAGTAGACAACATTTCCACACTTGGAATATTTCAGAAGCAATTAATTTAAGTCTTCGGTCTTTTTATGTGGGAGTGCTAAAAACTAAAAAGTAGCGTGTGTTGAGTTGTACATGACCACTGCCACACCCTGAAAAATTGTGTTTGGTTATGTACAGCACCTGAATTTACCCAAAGACAAAGACAAGAACTCTCAGCCCCATTGTTCGAGTGCCAACAGCATTACCAGGCATGGAGACAGGACCAGACCAGCCTGCCTGTGAGTGCAGAATGAGGCATATGCCCACCTCCCTTGCCACCCTCTCATTAAGCCCCCAGAAGTGTAACCCCACACAGGGGATGTTTCCACTTACCTCCGCCCTACCAATTCAAGCTCATTCCTGTCTCCCCACACACCAAGGTCCAGTTAACAGCCTCCATGGCTGAGCCCAGTGTTTTACATGGGCAGCTACCGTTCCAAAATAACTGTCTGTGTAGGCAAGGACCAGAGCCACAGAGGAAGCACCAGCATGGACAGTTACTGTCAGTCAGTAACTCTTCATGCAGAAGCTTATCCCCTCGATCTACTCGAGTATCTGCACATGGGCTGTTATCTGCAATCTGCAACTTTACAGGCTCTTACCCAAGCCCGTAGGGAAGGTACCCTAGGCAGGCCACTGCTGAAAGCCCAACAGGCCAAGAGGCATCTTCTGTCCTACAGTTGTATAGCATCTTGCACAACACGATCTTGGATTACATCTGAAGCTCCTAGACGTTGAAAATACATATTAACTTTCCTTCTGACAGTACCACCAGAAGTAACAGAAACAGCCAGCCTTATGAGTCATCCGCAAGACAGTCCATCTCAGGGTCTTGCTGCACAATGCAGCCTTTGAAGTTCACATAACAAGATCAAGAAGCTTGCAGTGTAAAGCCCACAGCAACTGAAAGCCACATCTGTAAAAAAGGAATTGCTAATCAAGAGCAATAAAGCTCAAACAGACAGGGAAGCAGAAGGTAAAATTAATGCAAAAGCACCGAAAAACACCTGCTTATTTCATGTCCCCTCCTCTAAATCAGATACACAAATTACTTACGAAACATACTTTCAAAAACACTAAATGATAAAATGAAAGCTACTTGGTTTTGAGATACATTTACATTTCAAAGAAGAAAGGTGAAGTTAAAATCAGAGACGGTGTTTTCCTGTGGAAAAAAACTTGAGCAAAGTACTCTTCATTGAGATGATGTGCACATCATCAGTGATGAATTCTGCATGAAATTCCTGTTCCCAGGCTTTATAAACAACAAAAAACCCCACAGACATACTGCAAAACTTTATGTAAGGAGTTAGAAGAGTACATTTAAGAAAACTGAAACTGATTAGGGGATTGTTTCCTGGGACACATCTAGGGAAAACAGATGAGACAAATTAAGTGACAACTTGTCGTGGTTTAATCCCAGCTGGTAACCGAGCCCCACACAGCCACTCGCTCACTTCCCCCCGGTGGGATGGTAGAGAGAATTGGAAGGGTAAAAGTGGGGGAAAGAAAAAAAAAAACTCGTGGGTTGAGATAAGAACAGTTTAATAACTGAAATGAAATATTATAATAACAGTAATAATATACAAAGCAAGCGATGCACAATGCAGTTGTTCACCAGCCGCCAACCGATGCCCAGCCTGTCCCGAGCAGCGGTCACTGTCCCCCGGCCAACTACCCACCAGTTCATACACTGAGCCTGACGTCATATGGTACGGAATATCCCTTTGGCCAGTTGGGGTCAGCTGTCCGGCTGTGTCCTATCCCAGCTTCTTCTGCACCTCCTCGCTGGCAGAGCATGGGAAGCTGAAAAGTCCTTGGCTTAGAATAAGCACTGCTTAGCAACAACTAAAACATCCGTGTGTTATCACATTATTCTCACGCTAAATCCAAAACACAGCACTGTACCAGCTACTGGGAAGAAAATTAACTCTATCCCAGCCAAAACCAGGACACAACTACAACACCAATGTCTGTATATTACTTGCGAGAGCTGTGCCCATAAAAAGATCACACATTTTAATCTATCCTCATTATTGACCAAATAGATGAGATGTTAATTTTCATTAAGGCTTTCAAGACTGATATAGTATTTGAATAGAAGGCTGTTAATTTATCTAACAACATGAAAAATGGTTTGGTAAAATTTACAGTTAGGATTAATTTTGTTTGCTTCTGCAGTACTGAAACCCACAGAGATCAAACATAAGGGCTGAGATGTTAAAAAAAAAAGAAAAGAAAGTTTAATTAGGTGGTAGTTTTTGTAGGGTTTTGTGGGTTTTTTTTAAATAGATGTAAAAAATGTTTAAAAGCCGTCTGTTAAGCAGAGCCTCTCAGTTGCAGAAACCTAAGAATATGAAAAATTTAACTTCTTTATCTTCTGTTCTTTTTTTAAGAAAGTCATTAAAAAACTGATTCAGAAATCAGTATAAAACTCTCCCAGTTCCCTCCCACATCCTCTAAACCTGTTCAACTCTAACAGGCAAAGTAGTCTTGACTCAGGAATTTTTAACTAATATGATTTATTGCCAATTAATACAACTTCTAATCACCAATTCTAATACTGAGAAAAAGAAAATAATTTAACCCAGGAGTAAAAATCCTTCCTTTCCCTTCCACAGGCTAAACTTAAGGCACACAATTCTCCTCCCCTCCTTGCCTCAGTTTCCCTTATTTTTGCTACAGGTTACACAGAGCCCGTCCCAACTCCTTTGGGTAGGCGACAGGCAGTGCAGGAGCTTGGGGTCATGTGCATAATGGTTTCTGTCTGCAGCTCCTCTGTGATTCTCACTGGGTTTCCTCTGCTCCTCTCTGCTTCTTACCAGCTTACCTGCTCTGGCACAGGTGGTCCACAAGTCCCCCAGGGGTGTCCCTCTGCCAAGACTCTCCCTCCCAAGCCTCCTAATCAACCCATGACACCTTCAGATCCTTCCTATGCTTTCAAACTTCATCATCTCTTCATTGGAAATGATAAACCATAATGAAATAAATTTTGCAAATAATTTCTACCCTATTTTAAAAAATCATAATTAAGAATTTTTAATTTTTTTTAAATCAATAGTGGCTCAAGCCCTGTCCCAGTAATAGTCACAGTGAAAAATGATAAAACAAAGAATAAAAATGCTGAAGCTGAGGATAGTTAGTTGTGCAACCCATTATACACAGAGGACTCCGCAGTTGCAAATGCTGTACTGTAAAACCGCTACAACTGCAATGGATTAGAGGTATTTTTCTTCATCCAGAACACAGTCCTTCTTAAATACAAAACCAATTTGGAAACTTACTCTCTCATAACTTAAAGAATTTGTTATTTAAAAAAAAAAAAAAAACACACAAAAAACCCCAAAAACAAAACAAAAAAAAACCCAACCTGGAACAACATACAAGCATCCTCTATCAAGAGGCACTCAAGAAACTACAACACAATGAAGGACTGCCTCACTTTCCAATGACTTCTGCAGATGTGAATCCAAATTTTTAAGCCAAACTTTAATCACAGGTTTTACAAACTAGGAAAGTGTCCTGGTTTCGGCTGGGATAAGTGTCCTGGGCATTGGTGGGTGGTGAGCAATTGCTTTGTGCACCACTTGCTTTGTATATTATTATTATTATTATTACTACTACTATTTTACTTTATTTAAATTATTGAACTGTTCTTCTTTCAACCCATGAGGGTTTTTTCTTTCCTCACTTTTACTTCCATTTCTCTCCCCCATCCTGCTGAGAGGGAGTGAGCAAGTGGCTGTGTGGGACTTAGTTGCTGGCTGGGGTTAAACTGCAACAGTCCTTTTTGGCATCCAGCGTGGGGCATAAAAAGTTTGAGATAGTAACAGATTAACCAGAGCATATTAAGGAATTTACATCCATTAACAGTTGCCGGTCACAATATTGATTCATCTGTTCTCAATATTAGTTTATCTGACCTGTACCATGCTCTCTTTTTTGGCTGTACATGTTAAAGATTGGTGTTGCAGTTTGCTGTGCTTGGCAGTGATTAGTGATGTTTTACCTGGGAGATTTGTTATTAAAACACTGGCTTTGAGCTTAATCTGGTATTTGAACTTTGTACTGAAGCTATTACTGTAGTTCAGGTACCACCTCACAAAGACAATTAGCAATTACACCTCCTCCTCTGAGAGGTTTTTTATGGAGGAAATACAGAATGGCACCTTCGCTACCTTCTTCTACGATGTTTTCTCCTTCATTACAATAACTTTTCAGTATCTTGAACATCCTTGGGTACTTAAGATACTTCTGATATTCTTGGGAATATTGTTTCAGTTTTGTTGAAGGTTGATAAGCAATTTAAGAATATCATCCAGAGATCTGCCCCAAGGCTGGATAGTTATGGGTGACAGGGTGTATGGGCAAATGCCTAAGACAGTGGGCACCTCCAGTGTTTTGAAACTTCACCCCTGAACAAGTGCAAAATCCTGATAAACTAGTAAAGTATTTGGAAAAGTATGCTGTCACCATGGCAATTCTAGGGAGACACAAATCACTGCAACGTGCTGGGGCCTGGCCCATTCCTACCAAGCCCTGTTCAACACTATTCAGAACCCTCAAGGGGAAGAGAAGGCCTCTGGATCTGATGACAAAATGACAGGCACTGCAGCTACTCCAACCCCCACAACAGGCACTGCAGATGAACCAGAGAACCAGCTCCATGCCAGTATCAGTCGCCCCTATACACAAGAAAAAATACACAAGAAAATCAGCTCATTTAGTAAGGGTTGAAGATGAACCAGGGCCATCATGAGAACAGTAGGAAGAAAAGGCAGAACCCATAAATGAGATGGAAACCACCCAATACCTATCCCTGAGCGAGCTGAGAGATATGCGAAAATATTTCAGTCGTCATCCAGGCAAGCACATTGTCACCTGGCTGGGATAACGGGACCAGTAGCCTGGAATTGGAGGGTAGGAAAGCCAAGCAGCTGAGATCCCTTTCTAGGGAAGGGGGCATTGACAAAGCAATTGGAAAAGGGGCACGAGCCCTCAGCCTCTGAAGGCGACTCCTATCAGGCAAGAAGGAAAGGTATCCCTTCAAGGAAGACGTTATATGTCACCGAGGCAAGTGGACCACCATGGAGAGAGGTATCTAGTACCTGAGGGGAGTTAGCCATACTGGAGGTGATTTACGATGACCTGGACAACAAGCAGTTATCCAAAGATCCAGACGAAGCCCAGTGCACACAATCCTTGTGAGGAAGTTTGTAGGGAGCGCACCATCACTGCATGTAAACTCATTGGCAGTAATGGCTTGGAAAGATGGGGAGGAACCAACACTGAATGAACTGGCTGGCCAGCCCCAGCAATCCAAAGGCCCTACAGGCCTGCATCTCAGCTGTGGAAACACTGTCGGAAAAACTATCCTGGGAATTCCAGCAACTCAAAGAGGATAAGTCCTACTCCCCACCTGTACAGACCAATATCTCAGCCATTAGGAGTAAGCATCCCTGTGTTCAAGAGAGAGGATATAGCGGGTACACACCACGGGCCACACTGTGGTTTCACCTGCGTGACAACAGAGACATCACAAGAAGTGGGATGGAAAATCTACCTTGACCCTAGAGGCACAGGTACATGACCTGCAAGGAAAAACAACTACAAAAGGGGGTTCTTCCAGGAAAATTGCTGCTCGATTCCAGTAAGCAGTTCCCCAGACAGAGTAGAAGGGTTTTGGAGTCAGGGATACAGAGGGTCTGAGGCCCACTATACTTCAACTGAAAAAGAGATATTGGCAGCATATGAAGGGGTTCAAGCTGCTTCAGAAATGGTTGGTACTGAAGCACAGCTCCTCCTGGCACCTCGACTGCTGGTGCTGGGCTGGATGTTCAAAGGGAGGGTCCCCTCTATGCATCATGCAACTGATGCTACGTGGAGTAAGTGGGTCGCACTGATCACCCAACGGGCTCAGATAGGAAACCCCAGTCACCCAGGAATCTTGGAAGTGATCATGGACTGGACAGAAGGCAAAGATTTTGGAATATCGCCAGAGGAGGAGGTGACACAAGCTTAATGAAGAGGCCCCACTGTATAACAAACTGCCAGAAAATGAGAAGCAATATGCCCTGTTCACTGATGGGTCCTGTTGTCTGGTGGGAAAGCATTGGAGATGGAAGGCTGCTGTATGGAGTCCTACACGACAAGTCGCAGAAACTGCTGAAGGAGAAGGTGAAT
>WEKW01021940.1:0-47044 GCA_013389905.1 Sula dactylatra | reverse complement strand
GGCGGCGGGAGGCTCCCCTCTGCCCGCCTCCCGGCCCTTTGTCGTGTTATTTCCCGACATCAACGTTTTCCTCACCGTTCTTTCCTCAAGAAATCCTGGTTTTGGGGTTCGCCCCCGCACACACACACAGCGAAAGGCCCGTGCGGGGGGACTTGCGCCCCCCGTCCCCTCAGCCCGGCCGCCGCCGCTTCGCCACCTCATTCCCCCCTGCCTGTGCAGCGCCTTCACCCTCTCCTTGCGGAAAAACGAGGTCGCTCCCGAAAGCACAGTGGTTTAGCTGCCTTTATCGTGCCTTACGCTCCCAGGAGCTCTGGTGCATAAGGGTTTTCAGGCCTCCCCGCAGCTGTCTTAGGAAACCTGTTCTGACAAGGCTCGCCCAACGCTACCACAATAAACATGAAAAAATGTCCGATTCAGTGGTGGACTCGTGTAAATGGCCGCTTGACTTGCAAGAGAGGGGAAATGACCTTGTAGGCTTGCCTGACCATGGGTGTAGAAGTCACATGTTGAACCACCAGAAAAAAAGAGGTGAAAAACCACTGGAGCAGAGCTAGAAAGCGTGACTGCTTGCTGTGGAGAAAGCTGATTAGGCAAGAAAACAGGTTAAGTCATTACAGATTGTGCGAGCTGGGAACCTCTTTTTTTTATTTAAATATCTGGCTTATTGGTATGGTACCTAAAAGTTGGTCCCTAACCTAGATGATTGCTGCAAAACAGAAACAGCAATTCCAGACGCGGGCAGCTGCTGATATATGAGCACTGGTATTACAGCGCGTAACACATGACGGTGGCTGTGTCAGGGGAGCCGGGGGGACAAGGTGGGATAAAACTGGCCCTATGTTGTCATTCACAATTAGAAAGGGGTGATGTGGTAGAGGTCCACGTCACTTTCCTATGAGAAGAACTGCGACACAAGACCTGAAAACAACCATGTTTTTCAGACAGGTATATATGTTCCCTTACTGCAAGGGATGGATGAGCTCATGTCCCGAAGCAGGATGGTTCAGATGCTTTTGGATTTTAAACAATATAAATGCAGGTGTGGTTTTTATCCATATAGTGGTCTTTTCGTCACATTTCTTGCTAAACAATGTCTCTTAGTTTCTACAATGGATGATATATTGCTTTTGTGTCCTGCTGGCTGCTTGGTGGTTTGATTTATAGTCAGGGCAGATCCTTGATCACTTTTTGTACAATTCAAGAGAAAATACATAAATGTCAGAAAAAAATATTTCCTTCTCCATTTTTTCAGCCGTTGACATAACTGAGGTCAGAAGATTTATTTAGGATTAGCTCTTAACTCTAGTCCTCTATAACTGCAAGCAACCATTCATTGGTTTGGACTTTCAGATGAAGCCAGAAGATGCAAATAAAGACCTTGACTGTACAGCCAGGCATGCACAAGGGTATCACAGGGCCTGTCACGTTGGGCTTCGGCCGGGAAACAACCAGGCTTTGCAAGCAGCCTTGAGAAGAGCTGCTGCAACAAAGATGCATTGTATTCATTTCTTTAAAAAAATGCAGGAGTGATCTCAGTGGATCAGAAATAAAACCTTAATAAATGTGAGAAAAAACATCATTGTAAGAGAAAAAATGTCATCTGGTGGGAGGGGGGAGAAATAGCAGAAAGGATTTCAGAACATGTTCACTTCCACCAGAGCGAAAAAGTGCTCGAAATAGATTCAAGTCAGTTTTCAACTGCTATATTTGCTGCTGAAAATATGTCGCTACGGCAGCTTTGACAATGACAGCGTAATGCATCGTGGCAGTAAATGTTTGGATTTGGGAGCCGGCAGAGGTGTGGACCATGCTGCTGCCGGCTCCTGCTCCTGCCGTGTGATGTAGGCTCCGAAACATTGCCCGCTCTTCCACAAGAGGAGGCGGCAGATCGGCTATCTGGGGTTGGGACGCAAGAGGAACACACAGCAGTGCGCACATAGCTCGCACTGCTGGGCAATGCTGGAAGGGTAGATGGGCGGAGAGGCAGCATCTCATCAAACACTATACGACAATAGTTCCCATGATCTCTGAGATTTGTGGTTATGGACTTAGTGATTCTCAGAGACATTTGGAGACTTAAACATACAGTTTAGCCATGAAAAAGGGTTTTTAAGTGCATCTGGGCACTTCTTCACTGAATCATTGGGCGTTAGGCACCAGAACACTTCTGAAAGTCTTGTGATGTTTATCCTCAGTATCTTTATTTAAGCAAGCCTGAGAACACTATCACACCATCCCCTTGGCATATGCACCAGCTGCTAAAAGAAAATATTTTTTTTGGGTCTGGTTTTAGATTTGTGCGCATCTGTTCTTTTCTAAGCTTTTTTTTTTAGAATTGCCTTCTTACCTGTATTGTTATTTTAACTGTGAGCTTGTGTCTAGCCATTTTCTTAGACTTTACTTTCCTGTAGAACTGGGACCCTGGATGCCTTTCAGTTTTCATCAGTGAGTAGGAGCAAGCCACTGCTGAATCGGAGACCTGAGAGATCTCAGCTCTGAGCATAATTAGGTCCCCACAAGAAAGGTGTTTTCAGGTTCAGTCATCAATTTGGCCTTCTAGGAAAGGGTCTGAATCTTGGACTCTGCTGCTTCCCATGTTCCAGCTGTCCTACTCTGGTGGGTGGGGTAAGGTAAGTCATCACTTTAGAAGGATGCTCCATTTAAGTAAATGACTCTCTTATTATCAGTCTTTGTAATTATTTCTGTGGCACAGCTCTAATGGATTTATTAAGCTGTGTTATGCTTTAGTGTTTATTCTGATTGATAAATGAATTACAAAATAGTGACACTGCTGTTGTACTAGAGGAGAAATGTTTAGACAGTCCTGCTGTAGTTCATAGGAGAAACATTTTCTCAACAGAGTGCTTTTGTAACTAGGTGTTTGTTGCTAAAAATACAGGCTGTTTTCCACAGTAATTTTAAAAAGTGAAGTTTCTCCTGTGGTTAGACATAAATTGTATACCTAGAAAAGTGTATATAATGATATTACTCATCTGTATAGGTGGGATCTGCCCAATTTTCATGGAGGACGAAGGCAAAAAAACATGGCTATTTATCATTTCCATGTCCCGTCCCATGCTCCTACCTGGAAAATGGCTTCTTCTGTTACTGGCCATGAAAGGTGCTTAGTGCCAGCACAAAGAAGTCAAAATACATTCTAGAAACAGCTAAGGACAAAGTAATGGAGATAGGACTCCACTGTAGAAATCCACACACCCCAGCTATGCTAACAGAGGACCAGTTACTGGAATAATTTTGCAGTATGCATATACCCCCTTGCCATGAACATGAGAAACCATGACCTGCCCATCTTCTTTCAAACTGAGACAGGAGCCACAACGTTATTAATCTCAGTGGGAAGGTGGCCTCAGGTTTTGAAAGCTAACAGGAAAAGTGAACAATCAAATTTGTTATGTATTTCATTGTTGAGATGTAAAATACAAAGGCAGGACAAAGCATGCCAGTGGAAGAGTGATGCTATATTTTAAAGAAAGCTTAGAGGATCTTCCAATTACCAGTTAACTCTGTCAATAAATAAGATAGCATCTCAGTGAATTGAAGTCCCAGAAATAAATAGGAAAAATGCAGTACTAGGACTGCATCACTAGTATAGCTAACAAGAAGGGAAGACCAGAGAGTCTGCAGGGCAGGAAACACAATCATAAGTGTCTTCAATAATTCAAATGTAGGTTGGGTAAATGTCACGGGAGGGGGTGGTGCTGTATCTAACTGTTTAGAAACTGTCCATGACTGCTAGTGGGGAAGCCAGAAGAGGAAAAGAAATCCCCGGTTTGATCCTAAACAGTGTCATAATATTATTGACAAAGAACCACGCTGTAGCAGTAACTGTAGCGTACTTGGATTCAACTGTAGCGTCTTGTAGGCCCAAGAAAATCATTAGTATTCTGCTTTCTGTTAAAAAAAAAAAGAGGAGGAATATAAAACAAGACACACCTTTCATTAAAAGGGGCCTAAAAGGAACATCTAAAAGAGCTGAGTCTTCCTGGGTGCCATGGAGACTGTTTAAAGCTGCTGATCTGGAGGCAGAACCAATGCACCAAAAAAAGAGAATTTCTAAAAGGAAGACTGAGTGAAAAGCACGGTAAGGGATGTTACTAGATGAAGCAGGCTTCCTTCAGCAAGCAGAAGTTGTATCCAAATTAGGAAAAGAAAGGACTATAACCTCTGATGGGTTAAATACAAAATCATAAGCAGCCCGAAGGAGGTTTCATGGTCAACTTACAAAAGATACAGAAAATAATAGCAAGTCTTTCTTGGAACAAATCAGGGAGCCTGCCGGAGTTTGACTGCTCTGTAAGGCAAATAGATTATTTAAGATGCAGAAGAAACATCTGGAGAAGATACAGCCATAAGAGAAAAGCTAAATGGATTTTTGCATTTGTAAATGGGATGGATGAGCTTAGGTAAACTCCAATACTGGGAAGCTTCTTTAAGGGGAGTAATTGGGAAAATGTGTCTCAGATTAAACTGTAAGTATAAAAGATGAAGGAACACATTAACAAAATGAGCAGTAGCCAATTGCTGCAACCAGATGGTGTTCAACCAAGAGTTTTCAAGCAGCTCAGAGATGAAGTAGTTCAGGTACTAACTGCTGTCTGTAACTTCTCACTTAAAACTACCCTGGCCTCTGGGGGTCTGCAGAGGTGCTCATGTGACACCAGATATTTTAAAAGATTTCAGAGAAGATTTTGGAAAGTGTAGACCCAGAGGCCTGATGTCCTTACTAGACAAATAAGTAGAAATTATGCTAAAGACAGAAAAGACTTAGTGGGCACATGGAGAAGATGACACATTTGGAGAAGTCACTATGGTTTTTGTAAAGCAAATTAGTCTCACAAATCTATCATCTTTCTTTGAGGAAGTCAACAACCTCATGGACCAGGGAAGATTCAATTAACTGTTTACGATGATTTCCAGAAGCACTCAGTAAGATTCCTCCCCAAAAGAAGTAAAAAAATAGGCTGCTAATGGATATGAAACATGGACAAATAACTGATAGAAATGGAGGTGAACAGTGATTTACAAAACTAAGCTATTCAGCATACTGAGAAAAACTGTGAATGATTTTATGTTACTAATAGACTTAGTAACAAAATAGCAAGTGAAATAAAAATCAGATAAATATGAAAGGATAACATATGAGCAAAAAAAATCCTAACTTTACATATATACTGAGGAACTTTGAGTTGACTTTTACCACTGAGGAAAAAGGCCTTGGTGTTATGAGAGGTGGTTCCGTGAAAACATCAGCTCAGGGCTCAGCAGTGATCAAAATGGAAATTGAGAACTGTTAGGATTATCGTTAAAATTTATTAGGAGAGAAATAGAGATCAAAAGAGAAAGAGTGATTATGTCATTGTGTAAATCCCTGTTGCACCTGCATCTTGAATTCTCCGTGCAGTTCTAGTATCCTCATCTCAGAAATAATATGGTAGAACTGGAAAATATTAAAAAAAAAAAAAAAATTAACAGAAATAGTAGGAGGGCTTCCAGTTGGGGCATGGCTAACTCAATTGGGTCTCCTCAGTCTGCAATGGAGGGGAGATAATAACACAGTCTATATAAGATCTTCAGTGGTCCAAATAAGGAACAGGAATCAAGATTGTTCAGTAACTTATCAGACACAAGAACTGACATAAAATAAATGAAAGAAGAACTTGGAAGGCTCAGAAGAAACGAAAGGAGATAATGCTTCATACAGTTAAGCTAGAAGAAGTCTTTCCTTCAGGATGTTGTGGATACCAAAACTTTGCACGGGCTTAAAAAGCAACTGAAGAATCATCAAAGACTCTTGATCTAGCTCAGCAAGTTCCTGACTTGCAAGCTGCTGGAGCTGGGAAGGTATTTTGGGGAAATACAGAACGTGTTTGCCCTGTTCTTGCTCTCTTCCTACTCAGATACTATCAACCGCTGTCAGAAACTGCTGGGCTAGATGGAGCTTTCATTCGACCCAGTACTGGTTTTTATGTACTTGTGATTATTTTACTGTAGTGAGCCTGATAATATTACCTCCCAACCCCAGATCATCCAACTGTTATATTCTCCCCAAACTGTTTCAGATCATTAAGTAATCGTGCAGGGTTTCTGCACTTCCTTTTTGTCTTTGCCTTAATTCCGTCACTGTTTCCTGTACCTCAGTATTATATTTAAGCCCGCATGCATTTTTGGCACTGCCCACTATTTTGCGAAAAAAAATCTTCTTGAAAGTCTTTAATGTGTTCTTCCCAGAAGCATTAAAAACAAATTAATGCTTGTAGTACTGCCTTCCTCACTTCCAGGGGAATGCAGGTTGTCAGTGCAATCCCAAATACAGCCTAGATGGAAGTAGTAGTGTTATATGTAGTGTGCTGCTCTAGAGGAAAATAATACATTGTATTGTGGAGAAGGCAGTGGTCGAAATGGGTGGATGCAAAGCAGTTTGTTACTCTTCAAACATCTAAGCTGGCTTTGTGAATTAAAGGGAAACAGGGTAGAAATATTCGTATTTCCCGTATTTCCCATTTTAACTGGTGCAGACTGGCTTAGGACTACTGGAGTAAAGAAGTATCAGTACAAATACGTAATTTATAATTATGATAGACCAGATATGATTTCTGTCCTTTTGAGTTTCTTTTTCCTAGAAGAAAATATTTTCATGCAGTTCATATTGTTTTAAGTCTATTAATAATTGTACAAAGCCTTAACAGCAGAGATTGTAATGCATATATTAATAATGCATTTGCAGAGAAAAATATATTAATGCTTTCCTAAATGCTCAATTAAGCAATTACCTAATGCCACAAAGCATTAGTAATAGAGAGCAAGTATAACTTTAAATCATTTTATGAGACTGTAATCTGTAAGAGTTTTTCTAAGAAATCTAAGAGAGAAGAGCATGTGGAGTGAAGCGTTCTGAGAGGAGAAAAGCATCCGGCCTACTGGAAGTTCTTTCTCCATGGCTCAGCTGGGCAGGAGGCATACCTTGGCCACAAGACTGTGGACTGCCTCTCCCAGGAATGTTACATACGATCACATCAGCCTGAGCCAAAAGGAAGACACTTCTGGCTTCTTTCTTCCCCTTCTTTCCTCCTTGCCATAGCCCGCCCTGGAAATGTCCATGTTACAATGGAAACTGAATCAATCTAAAACACCAAGCAGAAGGAGCAAGTCTGCAGATTTGTTTAGCAAGCTTTCTTTTGAACTTAGGTAAATTTTGCCTTTTTTTATTCTAGAACATTAAATTCCTATGCAGCAGTTTATCCTTTAGCAGTTGTCTTCAAAACCCAATAAAAATCATTGATACAATTTGTCATTTTTTCCTGAATTTTGTTTAGGCAGATTAGTAGATTTCTTCAGAGTAAAGTATAAGCACTTATCACCTGTTGGTTTAAATTCCAACACTGTGGTCTTGATCAGCCTGTTTACTCAGCTTATCTACTGTAACTCTTGGCATATCTCTGAAGCAGGGACCCAAAAAAAGAGTTGTTTAACAGGTAATATGTACAAACCACAGACCACACTTTTGTGCCATTCTTTATCAGTTATGCAAACTTTCAAGTCACCTTGTCTACCTTTTTCAAGATAAGCTACTCTGCACAGATGAACTTAAATGACATACATTAGGATCATACGGCAAATTCGGGTTAGAAGGGACCTCAGGAGGTCTCCTCTCCAGTCTCTCCTCAAAGCAGGGTCAGCTCTGAGGTCAAACCAGGTTGCTCAAGACGTTATCCAGTCGGGCTTGAAAATCTCCAAGGATGGAGTTTGCACAACCTCCCCGGGCAGCCTGCTCCACTGTTTGGGTGTTATCACAGTGAAAAATTTTTTCCTTACACCTGGCAGAACCTCTCGTGTTTCAGCTGATACCTGTTGTTTCCTCATCCCCTCACCATGGACCCCAGTGAGGAACTTGGCTCCATCTTCTTGATGACCTCCTCACAGGTACTGGGGGGCTGCAATCAGATCTCCTATGAATCTTTTCTCCAGGCTGGACAAGTTTCCAGTTTCCTCAGTCTTTCCTCATGGGGCATGTGCTCTAGCCCTTAACCATATTGGTGGCCCCCTCCAGATGTCTCATTTAAAGTGCTAGGAAGAGGGGTATAATCAGTATATTGCCTGGGATCCTGTTAATACAGCCACAGATGCTTTTTGACCTTCCTTGCTCCCAAAGAACACCGCAGGCTCATGTGCAGCTTGCTGCCTACCAAGACCCCAGGTTCTTCCCAGCAGAGCTACTCCTCACCCAGTCATTCTCCAACCTGTGTCGTTGCCAGGGGTTCTTCCTTCCCCGGTCCAGGGCTTTCCTTGTGCCCTTGTTGAATTTCATAAGGTTTCTGTCATCCCATTCCTCCAGCCTGTGTAGGTCCTTCTGAGTGGCAGCTCTGCTCTCAAGCATATGGACTGGTCCTCCCAACCTGGTGTTACCTGCAGGCTTGATGAGAGTGCACTCTTATCACCTCTTCCAGGTCATGGATAAAGATGTTAAACAGAAGAGGTCCTTTGACAGACCCCTGCAGTACTGCACTTGTTAGCCACCTCCAGGAGGAGTACACCCCATCAACTACTCTCTGAGCTTGATCATCCAGCCAGATTTTCACCCATTGCATCGCCCACCCCTCCAGACCATAACATCCTAACTTGGATACAAGAATATTGTTGGAGACTCTGTTGAAAGCTTGCTAAAGTCAAAGTAAATGGCATCTGCCTTTCTCCCCTCATCCAGAAATCCAGTCATTTTACCATAGAAGGGAATCAGGTTGATCAGGCATGATTTACCCTTGTTAAATCCAAACCTCTTCCCCATCACCTTCTCCTTCAAGTGCCCAGAAACATGCTCCAGGAGGACATGCTCAACATTTTTCCCAGGGTCCAAAGTGAGACTGTCCCACCTGTTTTCTGCAGGTTGAACTTTTGGCCTTTTTTGAAAATGTGTTTGGCATTCGCCCTTTTCCAGTTGTTGGGATCTTCCACCAATCTCCAAGACCTTTCAGAGAAGACAGAGAGTGGCCTTGCAAGGACATCAGCCAGTTCTCAGCACGCTGGATGCAGCCTGTCAGGTCCCATGGACTTGTATGGGTCAAGTTCTCTCAAGTGATCCCTTGACTTGACGTTCATCCATTGCTGTGTAAGTTGCCCCATGCGTATGTTTCAATGAGATACATTAGTATTTTACAGCTAAGTCATGGCAAGCCTGTGTTTGTTCATGCCCGTGCTCAGACACAGAAAATACAGCCAATTTGGAGTGCCAGCTTTGCAAAGCAGAACTAGCATCTTCACTGATTCAGCCTGCTGTGAACTGATAAAAAAGCACCATGCTGTTGAGAAAACCACCACTGTAGTCTTCACAGCAGCTTTTCTTGAGGTAAACCAGACATGCAGTGATTAAAACAGCAAGAAGGAAGAGGCTAGTGAGACCATGATTGAAAGAAACCTGTCCCTTCCTCTTGGCAGCCTCCAAGAGCACCTCTGGTACAGGGCTATATTCAAGATGAGCCAGAGAGCCATGGCAAAATATACTTACTTAGTGTGAGCAGCACAATGGCAACTTGTTATGAGTAAGGCTAAGGTGCCACAGAGATAGTAAATGGATAGAGGACAGCACCAAGGCTACAGCTGCCAGGTGCAAACTCTGTCATGCTGATGTAAAGCTGTTGTAGAAGGGAAAGGTGCTTATTAGCTCTGCTCCAGAGCTGAGAGGGCTTCTCTTCAGGCACTGCTAGGATCTGGGAAACTGAGCAGATGTGCAAGCTGTTGATTGCTTTAGTGTATGCTTTCCCAAAAGTGTTTTTACCTAATATAAAGTCGTAAGTTAACTGTCTGAGCATGACATGCATAACTCATAACTAGGCAGCAGTGCTACGACTGCTGAGTTGCAGTCATATCTGCAAGGCAGGTCCCAGGGAGCTGTCCTGAAATCAAAGTCTATGTCTTTGCTTTGGGAGGAGGGCAGTTTTGCTTACAGGAGACATTGAAGGGTGACCATTGACCTCCAACCAACCAAACACACCCAAACATTTCTGTTTCTATTGCCATGTGTTGTACTTTCTCTGCTTTCTGTGAGCCTAAAGGAGTAATGAGGAGGAGGAGGAAAGAACTGATTTAGTGTTGCCTGACAGACACAAGAGCAATTACTAGAGCCCATCAAGGCTTTTCTCAGCTGCGGAAAGCGTGAAGAGCGTATTTTGACAATGTGCCACAGGCAGACAGGGTCCTGCTTTGTGTTATGTTGTGAATAACTAGTGCCTAGCCGTGTCAGGAGGTTATGCAGGGTTTTCAGGATCTGCTGAGGATCTGTCACTGAGGAGTTTCTTTTACTTCTCTGAACTGCAGAACAAATTAAATAAAGCATGCTCTCTGCATCACACAGTTTTACTGTGCCATAACAGAAATCAGAGCAGGACAAAACAATTAAAAAGCTTGAAAAAGAACAGGCAAGATGGAGGCCATGCGAGAGAGAGATGAAAACAGTCCTGTTTTCATACCATGGAGATGTCAGGCTGCTCACTGGTGCCCAAAGGGGAAGGACACAAGCTCTGAGAGAACGGGGTTATCGATGCTGCACTGGGCAGTGTTGACTCATCTCACATACCAAGCATAGAAATCCCACAACTGATCCCTCCTCTCCAGAAACAAGGCTGTTTTCTCAAAGATTTACTCCAGCAAATGTCTCAGTTCCCCTGCCCGTGCAAAGCCCAGGAGGGCAGCGTGGTCTGGGATCCACCACGTGTGATGTCTGTGTGCTTCTGTCTGCCGTCATGTGGTCAGACGTGTAGCCCACGCATGACCAGAGCAACTTCTGAGCAGGTCCAAACCATCCCCTTTCTTTCTTTTCCCCCATTCTAAGGATCAGGTTTTCTTTTGAGGAGCACTGATCACAAGTAGAACACTCAAAGTCATTGTTAAATCAGATTATTTTGGTTCAAGATCTCAGGGAAAAAGCTTCCTTGACTTTTTCTCTGTAAATCTGGGTAGATGTTACAACAAGGGCCAGTGGGTGCCTGTGTCTTGCCCTAAAAATATAGAGGCAGGAGGCAGGGGTGTGCATTTAGAGCTGGGGGCTCAGCAGTGCTTCTAGGACACCCCTTTGGAGGTTGGACTCACCTGCCAGCCTCTCCACTGCAGTATGACCACCAATGCTTCCTGCGTGTGGAAGATGTCTTATCCTGACAGCAGAAATGAAGCTGTTCTTCCTAGAAATGTACAAATGTTAAATCACGCTTGCTTGCTAATATCACTGAAGTTGTGCCAGAGAACAAAAGAAATGCCTGGGCCAAGATAAATGAACGCTGAAAATGGAGAAGAGCTTTATTTGCCAGCTAGGCTGGTGAGCCAGTTCAAAACCAAGTGCCCTGAGCCAACGCATGCCATTTCTACCCTTCCCACTGCTGCCAAATGACTTGCTTAAGATGTGGCATTTCAGGCTGAGAAACAGAATTGATGTGGTTTTGATATTGTAACAGATTTATAGAGAATTCTTCCTGCAAAAGCATGTAACCTGAAAACCCAGTTGCAGGGTTGCTTGGAGGCATCTTTGGACCATCTCCATGCTTTGAATGCTCATGTTGTGACATGTCTTTACTTTGACTTAAACTGGCATTGTCTATTCTTTCTATTTTTGTGTCTGGTTTCTTTTTATTTCTGTTGGGAAAAAAAAAGCATCTTTGGAATGCATGTTGGTTTCTGAACACTATCTTTCTGCTGAAAGGTTTGTTTCTGAGAGACAGTGGCTAAAGCCTGCAAGCTCCTGGCTGTTCAGATGCTGCCTTAGTGAACCAGAAGAATAAATATAGCTCTGTAGCCACGGAAAGAGGAAGTACTGCCAGTCTAGTCTTAGCTTTCAGGAAGTGTTGAATGAGAAACAATGGAAATAACTTGTTGGAAGGATGCTGTGTTTTAAAACACAATCAGAGACATATTTTGTTCTTTTTGTAATGTTTGTAATCAAAAATTATATCATTTACCTTGCTTGAATATTATTCTTATTTTTAAACCTTGCAGAGTAACATGTGTGATCTCCATGAGCTGACAACTACGGGACCCCAGTCCTACAGGAACATGGTGCATACTTAGGATGGACTGAAGCACTCTGGGAGCGTGTGAACGTGACAGAAGTTCACATTGTGGGAACCCCACCAAAATGTTGCCTTGCTTTGCTGAGAGCCTTCTGCCTGGCAGATAGAAGAGGATGTCACCGAGTCTTTTGTAATGTACCACAAAGGTTGCCCATTCCTGCCCTGCATTGCAGCACCAAGCCTGAGTGAGGGACGAGGGACCAAGGCTTTTCCTGGCTTTTCCCCTTCCCCTAGCAGTGCTGCCGTATTAACCCCTTCACCAGCATTGCCGTTTCCCTGCCAGATCTGGTTTTGCCCATTATCCCTTCTATCCAAACAGAGATTTCCATCTCTTTGGCACTGCCTGCAGTGCTCCCTTCCCTGGCAAGCTGAGCTGAGCCAGGACATTTCCTTCTCTAGGAAGCAACCCAAGGTTAACCCGAGCATTTTTATTTTTAGCTGAGACTTTAAGTGGCCGGGAATCTGTGCACTGGGAATACTAGCAGGAAGAGAGGTGTTTCCAAAACCTATGGGAAATATTAAGGTGGAAGAGAGACTGGTTGCTTGAATGCCTCTTTACAGACTTTTCTCTCTCCTCTGATGAGAGACCAGTGAGCCCTTTCTCATCCCTAAAGTTAGTTTTTATAAATAATTCCCTCTTTAGGTCTGGGGCAATGTTCAAAAATTCAAGCAGAGCAGCCAATGCCACAGAGCTAAGGCATGGCAGCATCGCTGCTGCGGTGGTGCCGATACCACAGCGTGACAGGCGCCGGAGCAGCTGTATGACACTGCGGTTCTGCCTCTGAAAGTAGTTCCCATTCGCTTGTCAGGAGGTTTTCTGGCACCGCTGGAAGCAAGGCAGCAGGCAGCAAGCTTTGTCAGTAGGACTTTAGGGATGTCAGTCTGGCCTTTGGTGTTGTAATGCCTTGTAAAGATTATAACTGCTTTAATTAGGGGTATGAACTTTTCTGTTTGCTTGGGGTTTTTTTCACAGAGGCATCCTACCAAGAAAAGCCACAAATATTTTAATATAAACATGCTCACATCGTTATAGTTTATTTCCCCAAATGGAAGTGCACTTATATCACCATTAAATACTTACTGCTTTGAAGTTTACTAGTTTAAAAGCATTAGAAAGCAATGCATTAACAAGCACAAGGATGAAGTGGCTTCAGAGGAAATGCAGCATTTGGGTATTATCCTCACTCTGTTCAATAATGAACAGGGAGTACTAAGGGCATTCACCACCGCTGTGGCCATAGGAGCCAGGCTCAGTCTTTAAGCTTTGGTAGTAAAAAGTTGTTTTCTGTGACTTTTTTATTTTGGCTGAAAGATTGGTGGGATGATTCTCTCAGAGCATTTGCTGGAGTATCTTCTCCCAGCAGTAACTGCACGTGCTGTGGTTGCGTTGACAAATGTTTCTACCATAGCCTGTAATGAAAAGCCCTTACCAAATTCATTGCAAATGTCCCCCCTGATTTTAGGAGATGTTTGATGGAGTCATGGATGATTGTGGGGCTCCTGCTTATAGTGTGGGGTCTCCTCACCCTGCTGCAGACCTTGCTACGTGAAGGAGGGTGAATCCTGCCTTAATGTGCCTGTTTCTCTTGGCTGCTGCAAAAGGAGGCCCAGAGCGTCTGGCTCAAATATCCACATTGCTGTGGGAGGCCTGGAGGTTGGGTCAGATGAACCTCGGGGGAAACCAGCATCAAATTTCAGATAAACAACATCAGGCAAGCAGATACACAGACCTTGCCTTAAGCAAGGTTAAACAGTATTAAAAGACTGGAGTAGAAAAGAAAACAGGGAAAAAAGCTCATTTAATTAGGCATTACAGCCTCTGATGGATAGTAACAGGGATCTGCAGAACTGGAGATGGAAAAATGTGATGTTTCAGATGGCTCACGCATGAGCATGGCTCTAAGTCACCTATTCACAGCTTTTCTTCAGCAGCAGCAGCAAGCAGAGGTATAAAAATTAATCTGAGTTCCTAGAGAGTAGCCTGTTTGCAAACCACACAGAAGAGCCATAGAATATGGCAATTTAAATCAGTTAAAAATTTTGCTGATAATGTAATTGTAGTCTCTGCTAATTATATTCGTATCTAGATTCTTCCAGTCACCCCGTTACAACAGGTTTGCCTGGCAAGGTTTTGGTAGCAGACGGGCTACAGGGGTGGCTTCTGTGAGAAGCTGTTAGAAGCTTCCCCTATGTCCGATAGAGCCAATGCCAGCCGGCTCCAAGACGGACCCGCCGCTGGCCAAGTCCAAGCCCATCAGCGACAGAGGTAGTGCCTCTGGGATACCGGATTTAAGAAGGAGTTGAAAAACCTGTGCAACTGCAGCTGCAGAGAGCAGTGAGAATATGTGAGAGGAACAGCCCTGCAGACACCAAGGTCAGTGGAGAAGGAGGGAGAGGAGGTGCTCGAGGTGCTCCAGGTGCCGGAGCAGAGTTTCCCCTGCAGCCCATGGTGAAGACCATGGTGAGGCAGGCTGTGCCCCTGCAGCCCATGAGGGTCCATGGTGGAGCAGATATCCACCTGCAGCCCGTGGGGGTCCGTGGTGGAGCAGATATCCACCTGCAGCCCGTGGGGGTCCGTGGTGGAGCAGATATCCACCTGCAGCCCGTGGGGGTCCGTGGTGGAGCAGATATCCACCTGCAGCCCGTGGGGGTCCGTGGTGGAGCAGATATCCACCTGCAGCCCGTGGGGGTCCGTGGTGGAGCAGATATCCACCTGCAGCCCGTGGGGGTCCGTGGTGGAGCAGATATCCACCTGCAGCCCGTGGGGGTCCGTGGTGGAGCAGATATCCACCTGCAGCCCGTGGGGGTCCGTGGTGGAGCAGATATCCACCTGCAGCCCGTGGGGGTCCGTGGTGGAGCAGATATCCACCTGCAGCCCGTGGGGGTCCGTGGTGGAGCAGATATCCACCTGCAGCCCGTGGGGGTCCGTGGTGGAGCAGATATCCACCTGCAGCNGAGGACTGTCTCCTGTGGGAGGGACCCCACGCTGGAGCAGGGGAAGAGTGTGAGGAGTCCTCCCCCTGAGGAGGAAGGAGCGGCAGAGACAGCGTGTGATGGACTGACCACGACCCCCACTCCCTGTCCCCCTGCGCCATTCGGGGAGAGGAGGTAGAGAGAACTGGGAGTGAAATTAAGCCCTGGGAAGAAGGGGTGGGTGGGGGGAAGGTGTTTAAAGATTTGTTTTTATTTTCTCATTATCCTACTCTGATTTGATTGGTAATACAATTAAACTGATTTCCCCAAGTCGCGTCTGTTTTGCCTGTGACAGTAATTAGTGAGTGATCCCCCCCGTCCTTATCTCAACCCAGGAGCCTTTCGTTATTTTTTCTCTCCCCTGTCCAGCTGAGGAGGGGAGGGATAGATCAGCTTTGGTGGGCACCTGGTGTCCAGCCAGGGTCAACCCACTGCACCTGTGTTGGGGAGTTTGTGTTGTGTTTATTTGTTTCTGATCAAAGATAGGAAGAGTAAAGTGGATCACTGTCTTGGAAAATGAGGTCTTCAGCTTTCTTTTAAATCAATATTACTATTATTTAATTAGTAGTAAGAAGGCAGAGCTCAGTTTAGTTGCCCCAGCCACCTTTACTTATCACTAGCACAAAAGTGGGCTTTTAATACAGCAGAAAAGCTTCGAAACAGTTTGCTGAATATGTACTCTAATCCAATATAAGCACCCTTAGTCATTCTTATCTTTAAAAATTATATGGTTCGACATTCCTCATGTATGGAGATGAAAGTGGGTTGAGGAGCGTTTGGCCGAGAAGTCCTAGAAGTCTCAGGCCGTGATAGCTTCTCAGCATCAGCTTCATAAACTCCATGTACAGCAGATACAGGTTGGCTATGGAGTGCTTTTTAGCACCTTGGAGCAACAACTTAAATCTTCTTCTTAACCACGAATAACTACAATTTGTTTTGCAGTAAATCTGCCACAGCTTTTCATTGGACAAAGGTCATAAAAAAAAAAAAGGAAAGAAAAAATCCATCCATTTTAAGCCCCTTTTTCATCAGTAATGCACTAAAAATGATGTTTTCACATGTCCTTTTAAGTGGCATTTCTCCAGCCATCCTTTAGCAAATTGTAATAGAAGCAGTGTCTTGCTTCTCTGGCTGTCTGCTTGCAATAACACTGCCAAAAATACTTGCAACCACAAGACTTAGCTGTGAGGCCAGTTTGGCATCTACTACCAATGATCATTTCACTGTTTTACACTTGCTTTTACCTGATGCGCTGCGTACAGCTGGCTGGATCCTTCTCTATTCTCCATTTTGAGGGCACATGAGATGTTGCATCCCTAGGGGCAGTGGGGCTTCTTGTGAAATGCAGTTGGCTTTTTTGTCCCCCAACAGTTATTGTGGTTTCTATGAAAATAATACTAAAAATAATTTGAGAATCAGCCTTATCTTTATCATTGAGGAAAGAGTTCACTTTGTTCAGACCTGCTGGATAGGGCACATACAGTTCTCTGATGTTTCAGTTTTGGCTTCCATACAGCCACTTTTTATGTCTCTGGCAGCAGAGAAGAATGCATGCAGAGATTTCAGTATACAACTGAGTCAAGAAATCTCGCCTTCCTGATGCTATTTGCTTCCTCATCACAGCTTGGCAGCATCCCTCTGGTTTTACTGCCATGTTCACGTCTTCGGCATTAATCACGCTGCTTCCCAGCCTGCACAGTGTGACCGGCTCTGTTCTGCACAGACCACCATGCAAGCCTGGCCCTGGTTCCAGCAGCTTTCTGGACGTGCCTTCTGTTGGCCTTCAGCCTGCTTTATTTGTCCTGCCGTACAACGGATGCAGAATGTAGGTCAGGCAGAAAGTGGTTACTTTCTCCTTCCATGCTTTGGCTGTAGACCAGGTGCATTGAACAACCAGCCTTGCAGCAACAGCCTTGCTCCTTAAATCCCCCTTTCCCAGGCTGCGTTTCTGGGACTGTCGCAGCAGCAGAGTGACTCACTGTCACCTCCTCATTCCCAGTTCATTTTGTTCACGAACAAGTACAATGCTCCACCAGAACCTGTTTTGTCTGTACCAGGACCTTGTTCGACTGACTGTGTAGTGCCCTGGCACTGCTTCTGACAGCAGAGTAGACCGATGCTTATCCTCATCTCCCCAGCAGTGCCACAGTTTGTAAAAGGCACTGCTGACACTCAACCTCCCGTAACACCGTCCCCCAAATCGCCTCCTTCACACCCGGTTTCTGTCCTGTTCACAAGGATGAGGGTTCCCATCTGCACCTGGCGATGCTCTGCCTGATGTACCACTGATTCATCACCATGGTCTGCAGGCTTGCGCTGGCCACGGTTACCTGCCCAGGTGCTTTCCTATTGAGACCAGCAGCAGATACATGTCTGTTTGGTGTCTGTTTTGAGTGCCCCAGTGCCTGCTCCCATCCCTTCCTCACTCATTGCCTGCTTCTTTTTCGCCTGGGGCTTTATCTCCACACACCTGGCCTCCTAGCAAATCCTTGCTGGCTTCACCACTTCTCCTTCTCACTTGGTTTTCTGTTTCTCTTTGTGTTTTCTGGAAGAGAGAGATAATACTTGGCTGGAGAGAGGACAGGAGGGGACTGGAGGCGGTGCCTTTATGGGCCAGTTGGAGGAGAATTCAGTCCATCAAAGGAACCAGGAGGCAATGAGTGACGGATTTGCCATTTTTGGAGGGGTGGAGTGACACAGCAAGGATTTCCCCGTCCCTTCAACTTGATCTTCCAAAACTCAGATCCATCCCTCAGAAAATGTACTCAACCCCTAATAACGAATTCTTAGTGGTTTGGAGAGCACTCGCCCATCCAGCCCACTCTCTGCCGTATACAGATAATTTTGTCTTTATTGATTATATTTAACAACAGCAATTATTACTCAGGGATGGCAACATTGCTTATAATGATAAAAAAGCTGACATACCTTCATGGGGAGAAAAAAAAAGCTGACATTTGCAGCTGTAGCCATGAGTAGTTTGCACCAATGTTTTCCCCATTCTTCTGAGGTCTTCAGATTGAGACAGATGCTGTCCGAAAGGGGTGTTTTAATAAACTAGCCAGCCTATGGCTTTTTGCTGCCCTCTTCCCCGGGGCCTAGTGGCTTCTCTCACACTGCATGCCTTGTCATACATCTATCACATGCCATCGTCCTCACGATGAGGCGTTCATGTTGGATCACTCAACTGGAGGCCATGTGTGGTGTCTGCACGGGATGGGAGAATATCAGATCACAATCTAGGGCAGGAAACCCTCAAATACCTACAGACTTCAGCATGACTGATTTACTTGAACATGAAGTAGTGGGTGCAGTATTCATGGAACAAAATGAAATGTCAGAGTTGGTGATGGCCTGGCAGTCATTGGCACTTCCGGCCTTAATAGCTGGAGCTCATGAACTGATGAAGCATGTATTATTTGGTGACATTGGTCTGGCTACATTGCAACATGCACTAGATAGAATTTAATTAGTTTGAAGTAATGCACACCTGCACTACAAGGGTACTTAACCTGTCTTAACTCTTAAATTGCTTTAGCTTCTGCCTGCAAATGACTAAATTTTAGTGTAATTGGTTTAAGGAAGGGTTAAATTGGGTTAAGTATGCCTCCATTATGTGCTCTTACTGCTTTAATTAGGTCAATTTAAAATCGATTTAGAAAACTTGCACCAGCTGGTTTAGCTAATGTAGATCAGAATCTAGATACGGTGAAAGAGCAAAAGAATTCATTGAGTCATCAATGCATCAGTTTTTATGGCCAGACGTCAGATGGTCTCTTGGACCTAAATTTTCAGTAAGCCCAGCTCTGCTGGAGCATGCATATGTGCTGGGGCTGAAATTAGCTGAATTTGAAAACAGCTCTTCCCACCATGCTGCCTTAGACTCAAGCCTGGTTAGGTTTGGTCTACTTGTTTCATGCTAGAGGTAGTGCTAGCTATGACAGAGTCAGCAGCCTTAGCATTAGCCTGTAGCCCTCTGGACAGCCTGTACCCAGCTGGTCCACTGCAGGCCTGAGCTTTGCTCCACCAGGACACTTGTTAAAGCAAGAACCACCCTGCATTGTACATGTGTTTATGGCCAACAACCTGATGGCACAGTTGGCAAAGGTCAGACCTGAAGCTGAAAGCACCCTCCTGACCCTTTGAGAAAAGTGCTTCCAGAATCACCTGCTTCTGCAGCTCCTCTCCAGCACCGTACTGGGATGCTGGTGGATCCAGAGGCAAGGAGGACCATCAGATAGTGCTCACCTCTCTACTGCCAGTGTTAACCCAGTCCATGGGCCATGAAACCTAGTGGGAGGAATCATGGACTATCAGGCTGAAGGACTGAGAGACATCACCTGTCCCACCTCCTGCCTCAGGCCAGGACTGACTATGGCAGTGGTGTTTCTGACACAAGGGTAACTGGCTAGAGCTAAACCTGCCAGGAAGGTGATGGGGGGAGAAGCTGTGAGGACCACTGGGCAGAAACTCTGGGACTCTTGCAGCATGTCTCGCAGCCCAGCAGTTTGGACAAGGATGTCTTGTCCAAATAGCAGCCAGGGCAAGGAAAGGCTCAGAAAACCAAGAAAACCTCATTGCTGGCTACAAGGGTCCGTAACATGGTCGCACGCCCCAGAGTCAGAAGGGGAGACCAAGGCAGTGCATCAGAGCATAGAGACATCCTGCTGCAAACTCACCTTCCTCCAGAGCAAGAGGTGGCTGTAGCAATCTGGGGAGGAAAAACACTGATCAAAGAGACGGTTCCTTGCATTTCGACACTGCCCGCAACATCAGCCAAAGTACTTAAAAAAAAAAAAAGAAAGAAAATACTGAAACAACCTCTGGACTTGAAAGCTTTTGGGTTTTTGTGTGGGGCAAAGGGCAGGGACTGCCTTTGCTTTCGTCAGGGTACAGCAGGAGCAGCTCCCTGGCTCCATATGAGCAGCATTATGAACTGGAAATCCTCATCAGTGTGTACTGGGCAAGTCAGTATTGCTCTGAGCCTGTTAACCATGCCAGTATCAAGCACTTGTGAAACACCACTATAAAATCAGGCTGTTATCTCATAGCCATGGGTTCAAACAGCCATACATCGGACAGGCTCAGGCACAGGGATTTGATCTGGCAATCCCACAAAAGCAGCTATGCTGGGTCAGGACAAAAATCTCCATAACCCGCTATCACTCTCAACAGCATCATTAAAAAAAGGGCAGGTAGAGGGTGATCTTCTCCCTGTTTTTCTTTCTTGGATCTTGGCAATAAGAAATTTTAGGAAATTTGAGGAAAGCAGAGGTTGTAAATAGGCCAGGGTGCCCCAGAGCTGCTGAGGACCCTCTCCTCTGTGAATGGCCCTAATCTCTGCTTAAACCCTGTTAGACTTTTCATCGCTAACATGTCTTGTGGCAATGAGTCCCACGGTTTAATGACTGCTGGGTGTGAAATCATTTCCTTTTGTGCGGTTAAAGCTGTTTCCTACCAACATCTTCTGAAGAAGGAAGCATGGACTGCCTGGGTGAGAGCTGCAGCTCTGCTGCCGCTGGGGTGGAGGATGCTCAAAGGGCAAGAATCAAGTCCCACGTGCTTGTCGGCTATTTAAAAAAAAAATCTGGGCAGAAAAGGAGTGGGAATTTGGGAATTCATTCATCTGACACCTGGGCCAGAGGGTGAATGAGCAGGAGGGTGGACAGCTGCAGGGGAAGGGAGAGGTTGCCCCCATGGTGCACCCATCCCTCTCTGGCTGGGCATTTCACATCAAAGCTGGATTTGAGGTGGAAGCCAGAATTTCCTAGGTCAAACTTTGCATGTTTTTTCAGGTGTATGTTTCTCCACTGAAAGCAGATAGACTGGAGAAGGAGTCTTTCTTAATAGACAGTAATTAATTCGTTTAACCCAGAACTGTGGTGGTTTTGAATTCTCAGCCAAATAAGTGTTTGGGAAAAAGTACTTCTGTGTGATTTCTATCTCTCTTGGTGGTTGGATTGGCTTGTTCTCCACCCCCAGCCAAACTTCCCAGCTGCAACATTTAAATCTCTTCAGGAATCACATTTCTCATAGCTTTCCATCACTGGGATGTGTCTTTTCCAACTCAAGGCTCTGGTTTTACATCCTTAGAAGAGCTGGAAAAGCCACAGCAGTAGTTTCTCCAAGAAAATCCCTGCTCTGCCTGTTTTTCAAGTTGGCTATAAAGTTGGCATGTGCAGTGCCTTGGGGACATCAGTCTTGGTGCTTCACAACTGCTGATTCACAGCCTTACAAAGGCACCACAAATATAACCAACTTAGTTGCATGCATTGCCAAAGCAATTGCACTTGCAGGTGTTCATGCAAATTTCAGGAGATTATTTGCATGGATAGTTATTCTTGCTTTGCAAAGAGATCACTGCAATTAACTTCTTCACTACTGGGCGGACTCATTTCTATTTATTTGTATTTATATCCCTAATTGTATGCATGCACAGCTGCACAGTTAGCTTAAACCTGGGTCAATGGGTCATAGAATCATAGAATCATTAAGGTTGGAAAAGACCTTGACAATCATCAAGTCCAACCGTCAGTCCAACACTACCATGTCCCCTAAACCATGTCCTCAAGTGCCACATCTACATGGTTTCTGAACACCCCCAGGGATGGTGACTCCACCACCTCTCTGGGCAGCCTGTTCCAGTGCCTGACCACTCTTTCAGTGAAGGCATTTTTCCTAATATCCAATCCAAACCACCCCTGGTGCAACTTGAGGCCATTTCCTCTTGTCCTATCACCTGGGACTTGGGAGAAGAGACCAACACCCACCTCACTACAACCTCCTTTCAGGTAGTTGTAAAGAGCGATAAGGTCTCCCCTCAGCCTCCTCTTCTCCAGCCTAAACAACCCCAGTTCCCTCAGCCATTCCTCGTAAGACCTGCCCTCCAGACCCTTCACCACCTCCGTTGCCTTTCTCTGGACACGCTCCAGCACCTCAATGTCCTTCTTGTCCTGAGGGGCCCAAAACTGAACCCAGCATTCGAGTGCGGCCTCCCCAGTGCCGAGCACAGGGGCACCATCCCTGCCCTGCTCCTGCTGCCCACACTAGTGCTGACACAAGCCAGATGCTCTTGGCCTTCTTGGCCACCTGGGCACACGCTGGCTCATGTTCAGCCGGCTGTCAGCCAGCACCCTTAGGTCCTTCTCCACTGGGCAAGTTTCCAGCCACTCTTCCCCAAGCCTGGAGCATTGCACAGGATTGCTGTGACCCAAGTGCAAGACCCGGCACTTGGCCTTGTTAAACCTCATACAATTGACCTCAACCCATCAATCCAGCCTGTCCAGATCCCTCTGCAGAGCCTTCCTACCCTCGAGCAGATCAACACTCCCACCCAACTCGGTGTCATCTTCAAACTTACTGAGGGTGCACTCAATCCCCTCACCCAGGTCACTGATAAAGACAGACAAGACTGGCCCCAACACTGAGCCCTGGGGAACACCGCTTGTGACCAGCCGCCAACTGGATTTAGCTCCATTCACCACAACTCTCTGGGCTCGGCCATCCAGCCAGTTTTTTACCCAGTGAAGTGTACACCTGTCTAAGCCATGAGCCGCCAGCTTCTCTAGGAGGATGCTGTGGGAGACAGTGTCAAAGGCCTTGCTAAAGCCCAGGTAGACAACACCCACAGCCTTTCCCCTCATCCATCAGGCGGGTCACCTGGCCATAGGAGGAGATCAGGTTGTTCAGGCAGGACCTGCCTTTCATGAAGCCATGCTGGCTGGGGCTGACCCCCTGGTTGTCCTGCACTTGCCTGGTGAGCTCACTCAAGATGTATTGCTCCATAATCTTCCCTGGTACCAAGGTTAGGCTGAGTGGCCTGTAGTTCCCCCGATCCTCCTTCTGGCCCTTCTTGTAGATAGACGTCACATCAGCAAGCCTCCAGTCATCTGGGACCTCCCCTGTTAACCAAGACTGCTGATAAATGAGGAAGAGTGGCTTGGCAAGCTCCTCCACCAGCTCCTTCAGTACTCTTGGGTGGATCCCACCCAGCCCCATAGACTTGTGAGTGTCCAGGTGACTCAGCAGGTCATAAACTGCTTCCTCCTGGGTTATGGGGGGTTTATTCCACTCCCTGTCCTTGCCTTCCAGCTCAGGAGGCTGAATACCTCGGGGATGACTGGTCTGATGCTTAAAGACTGAGGCAAAGAAGGCATTAAGTACCTTAGCCTTCTCCTCATCCTTGGTGACAATGTTCCCCTCCGCGTCCAATAGAGGGTGGAGATTCTCTTTGGTTCTCTTTTTGTTGTTAATGTATTTGTAAAAGCATTTTTTGTTATCCCTTACAACAGTTGCCAGGCTGAGTTCTAGCTGGGCTTTTGCTTGTCTGATTTTCTCTCTGCAAGACCTAACGAGGTCTCTGTACTCTTCTTGAGATGCCTGACCCTTCCTCCAAAAGTGGTAAACACTCCTTTTTTTTCTGTGTGCCAGCAAAAGCTCCCAGTTCAGCCAGACCGATTGTCTTCCCCGCCGGTTCGTATTGCGGCACATGGGGACAGCCTCCTCCTGCACCTTTAAGACTTCCCTCTTGAAGCAAGCCCAGCCTTGCTGGACTCCTTTGTCCTTCAGGACTTCCTCCCAAGGGACTCTCCCAACCAGCGCCCTGAAAAGGCCAAAGTCTGCCTTCCAGAAGTCCACGGTAGTGGTTCTGCTGACCCCCCTTCTTACTTTGCCAAGAAAGTCCAACACTTCTATTCTGATTTGCTCATCAGGAATATTATTTGCATCTAAATCTTTCATGAAAAGTTGAAGTGATGCATCAAAAAATAGATATATTGCAATACATCTATATCATTACATGTATGTATACTTACATTCAAGACAGCGGTTTGGAGACAGCCCGTTATGCTTCTGCTAACAAAAAGTGACCACATCACGAATTTAAATCTAAAAAAAAAAAAAAAAAGAATCTTTCAGGAAGATCTTTTCTAATAGCCATAAGGAAAAGGGTTTGTATCTCATCTTAAGAGGTAGGGCTTTTAAAAACAGCATGGTGTAATACAAATAGCATGTAATTATCCTCACTATATTCCACAGCCTGAGAGCTGAGAGTCACAGCTACATTCAAACTGCCTGACGTTTCAGGGCTGGCACCTGGCAGAAGCCGACCACGAGTTGTCACCAGAGACGTCCCTAGCTGCTCCCCATCACTCCTACCTGCAGCCCGGAGAAACAGTGTGATGGAGAGCGAGTAAACAGGTTGGAACAGGAAGGGAAGGCAAAGTCCTAGCTCTCTGAAATTAGGGATTGCTTCTGAGAACTGAGAAGAGCTCCAAATTCTGCCTGCTCATTTGTAATTTGTTGTCAGCTTTACGTACAATATGTAATTATATGTCAGTTAGAAACAGTGTCCCCATTTCATGAGCCAAAGGAGTAGATTTTATTTAAGATTGCGGAGCCCCTCTCTGAGACAGCCTGCTGTGCATGGGGACGTCCCACGGCCACTGCAGGGGCACGGGGGACACTGGGGCCCTGCCATCCTGCACATACGTACCCACGGAGGGGAAGAGAAAAAGTGACCCTCGTCATTCCTTCGTACCCTTTGCTCTGCTCTGTCGGGCGCACGCTGCTTGCAAAGCAAGGTGATGTGCTCTGATCAACCCCCTGCTCATCATGGTGGGATTTAGCAGAGTGAGATCCTGCTTGAAGCATACCTGAAAGAGTATTATTGAATAATATATGTATTAATATATATAAAAATAACTATTATATATATTACATGCATTAAAAACTTAATGCAGCTGCTTGTGTCAGGGTCCAGCCTGGCAGCAGGACGGTGGGAGCAGACAGCTCTTTCTAAAGGCACTTTCCTCCCCTCCATCTTCCCATTCCTCCTCCTATCTGCTGAGCACCACCCACGGCTCGCACCAACTTAGCGGTGACACTTCAGCCTTGCATTAAGCTTCTTGTTTGTTTTTTTTTTTAAGGCTTGTTTTTGTCTTCAAAAACAGCTTCTGCAAGCTCCCAGCCCCCGCAGGTTTTAGGTCTAGGAGGTGATTTCAGCCAGCTCTGACAAAGGGGTGGAAAGACTTGGGGTTTTGGGGGGTTTAATTCTTGAAAAGCAGCTCGGGCTAAATCGGCAGCGCGTTAATCAGCTGCACATCTGCACTATCCTCAGCACATGTTAACTTGCAGCCCAAAAAAAGGAGACAGGCACCATTGGGGGTGATGCCTGGGTCAGGGGTAATGTGCCGAGAGGTGGTGGGAAGGATGGGGACGCAGCCAGAAACATTTCAGGGTGGAGACTACGGAAGGCACAGAGATACCAGGGATGAGGGACATTCAGGACATCTCAGCTGGGGTCCTCCAGCCGTTGCTCTCCCCTCTCTGGCCAATGCTACGCAAAACAACGACAGAGCTGTGTTGACCACCATCCCTCTCTGATATTTCCAAAGTAAATCCCATGTATAGATTTTTCCCAGACAGTAAAACCTCACCTCAAAGTCTGGCATTTTGTTTCAGCAATTATTAACTATCTCACCTCACACTGAGGTCCAAAGGCAAGTGCAAGGGAGGGTGGAGAGGGTGGACATTGACCTGACTCCGATGGTGTACTCCAGAGCTTGAGTCTCAGGGCCCGGCCAGCATTTACCATTCGAATCTACACCAGCAGATTCTCCAAGCAGGAGAAAAAAAAGCCATACCTGGGAATGGCACCTTCCTGGCAGCTCCTACCAAGCCCGAAGCCGTAGGGGCGGTGGACAGGGCAGGGGTGGCTGGAAGGCAACCAGTAGCAGAACATCTTGGTCAAAACTGTCAGCAGGCAGTTGGTGGTCACAAGTGGCCTAGGACACGGTCTAGCTCTGATACACCCTTGGCTACAGCCCAGCTTGATGGTTTGATCTTTTTTTTCTGAAGGCCTATGGTAACTCAGGAATAGGTTTCCATCTTTCCATGGAAAAGAAGTCCACTGAAACCCAAATCATTAATTCATTCCTTCCATTCATTCATATGTATCTTTTTCGAGATTCCAAGTTCTTCACTACTAAATAAATGAAGTGTTTCCTTATTTTTAGTATTGGTGATCCCAGATAGTCATAATCTGAGGCTACCCAATACCATAAGATTTCTTAAAAGTAACACATTTGGAGTTTACTTTGTTTTCTGCCTTTAGTGATCGGAGTTCCTAAGTTGAAGTCCTTAACAATAATCATCACAGTAAGAAACTTCCTCTTTCAAAAAGAAAACCAAATATTTTCAAGGAATCAGACCTCTGAGATAAACTATGCATCACCACATGACATAAACCCCTGACAGCTATCACCACTGTGGCTTTTTAAAAGGAGAAAACTGTCGCAGGTGGAAAAGCAAACACAGACCCTGCACAGATTTAGAAAATTTCAGTTCTTTTGCCATCCAGACATTTGGGGTTAGCTGTGATTTCACAGGGCTGCCTCCGCCGCATGGATACCCTCGGCAAAGGAAACAGCCTGTTCGGAGCCCGTGGGCTTGTGGAATTGCTCTGTTGGTGGGTAAAGCCACACCACTCGCACCTGTATCCGAATTCTCCCAAGGGAAATCGAAGAGGTGCTGGAAATATAAACTGGTTCACACTTGAGCATAGCATATTCCTGAAAGAAACCGCTCCCCGCCCCCAACCCAAAATCTTGTGTTCTGGATGACCTCCTCCAGCCACTGATCTTCCCATCTGCAGTGTGTAACCACCCCCAAGCTCCTCAGATGGAGGATGAGGAGCATTTCTGGGGCTGCCCACAACCACCCATCTCCCTACACACCTCTGAACAAGGAGCGGTCAGCAGGTGCTGAGCACCGCCGCCTTGTGGGGTGCAGGACCTGGCCATGGCTCAGCAGACGCTTGGGAACCCATGCTGTGCCACACAAGAGCTCTCCAGAGCCATTAGACCACAGCACAGCCACCAACAGCATCCAGGTTGCTCTTCACACAGCACCAGGAGAAACCATGCATCTCCACAGCTTGTCCACATCAGCCCTGAAGGAGCTTCTCAACGCATGCCACCATCTCAGCAAATCATCTGCTGGACCCCACTCCCCAAAATACCCCAGCGGAGAAGGAAACAAAAAGGCGAATGGGGAGTTTTCAGCACCTGCTGAACATCGAACAGCAGGCCAGCGAGCATGCTTTGATCCCCGTTGCGTTTCAAATGTGACTCGACACTTGCGTTGACTCGACACTTGCGTGCCCATGCAGGAGGCAATGCCACCACATGCCAGACATGCCCGGTGTGTGTCTGGCTTGAAAAACTTTGAAAACCCTCTTACTAAACCATGTGCAAGAGCTTCAAGGTGGTTTGGGCTCATGGTAGTGGTTGATACTATTGATCAGAAAATGCCTGGACTTGGAGGACACCGCTGCTTCTCCTAATAGCGAGAGGCTCCTGAGCTGGTGTGAGAGCAGGAGCAAAACCTCTGCAAAAGTCACAGGGGAGGAAAAAAAAGCTCTGGGTTAGGGAAGACCGTGCCCTACACATCGACGGAGGGGGATGAATTTGGTGGCAGTGATGTAGCAGAGCACATGGGATCTATCATCTCAGGGATCTCCCAGGTTCATACTGGGAAACCTTGTTCCTGGGGACATGTTTATGGTGTCCCCGTGCTCATGGTCTGCATCAAAGCACATCAGGAAAAGCGTCAGCTGTATGCAGCAGCCTTGCTCCTAATCATCATCCAAATCCTATGATCAACCCCAAAATAAGTGCCCCTGCCATGGGGTTTGGTTTCTGGAAGTGGGGCTTTCCACACCATACAGGAATCATCAGCTAAAGCTGAGAAAATATAGAAAGCCATCTAAGCCAGCATCTTGCAAGGCGACGCTAAGTCAAGCTTTAAGTGGTGCAGCGATGGGTATACATAGGGCTGGAGGGTCTGCCAGAAATCTAAGCTAGTGACAGATGAAACCTAAAAATATTCCCTGTGTCCTCTCCCTCAGGGGCTCAGTTGCTTCCTGGGTATTTTGCCTTTTGAAAGGTTTAGTGTGAGGAGTAATTGCCTGTAAAACACTAATGAGACCAAGTGTAATTGATGCGTGGGAATTGAGTTAAAGCTCTTCAGTGCATCATCGCACCTCTCTCTCCCAGAAGGGGATTATCTGGCAGATGGAAACTGGATTCGGATGGACTGCTTGCTTCCCAAACACGCCGTTTTTCTCATCAGAGCGGAGCAAAAGATGATTGCAGTCTGCAGGATACCAACATTGTGTAGTGCCAAAAAAATGCCCGAGTCCTCCGCCATGCTCCCCAAGTTTGCAGAAAGAGCATCACGCATGCTGGAGGCTTTCTGAGCTGACCCAAAATTGAATGGCAGATGCAAGCAGCAAAGAGGCAGGAGGACCCCAAGCTCTGGTTCCTCCTTGGATCCATCGTCTTGGGGTCTGGACAGTTTTTGATGATTCCCTGTGGACAGAAGGTAGGAAAGTGGACTGGGAACCCTTATGCTGTGCTTACAGCTGGCTAAAGAGCTTCTGTGCTAGAAAATGTTCTCTCTTACCTGGACCAGCACAGCAAAGGACTTGTGCATGATGAAAACAGAAATGTTTATGGTCTCTTCTGTCTTTAATAGGACAATATAATGAGTACAGTTTGGACAGGCAGCTTCCAAACCACAATTCTTTTCTTGCCATGCTGAGCAAAAAAACCTGATGACTGTGGTTTGCACGGTGTTAAAACAAGGACTGACTCGAAAGTGTGAGCAAGCTCTGCATGGGGCTTTCAGAGTCAACAAAAATAGCGTTGCATACCTTTGAGAATTAAAGCAGAAACAGACAGCAAATGCAGTCAGGAATGGGCTTATGAGCCTTTATTTAGAAGCAATGGCTTCTGCTGGCAAATCTCACAGTGTGCTGCAAAGTGCTGGTATCAAAGAAGCATCAACTGCATTGGCGATGGGGCCCCCCCAAGCATGGAGGAGTGATGTGATTTGTCTGAGATCATGAGACATCTGCATTTGAGCTGGGAACAGAGCCCAGATTTTGTGAGCATTAAAAACATTTGCTTTAGCCACGCAGCTTTTCCCTTTCGCTTAGTGGAAGTTTTGAGTTGCTCCAGCTTCATTGCATTAAATCTACGTGTAACAAGACCAGAGTGGAACAGGTTGCCCATAGAGGTGGTAGATGCTCCATCCCCGGAAATATTCAAGATCAGGCTGGGCGGGGCTCTGAGCAACCTGATCTGGTTCAAGATGTCCCTGCTCACTGCAGGGGGGTTGGACTAGGTGACCTTTAAAGGTCCCTTCCAACCCAAACGGTTCTATGGAAGCTCTGCCCTGACCTGATGCTGAGGCACTGGTAAGGTGATGCCAGGTGTTCTGCTAATCAGAAGCAGCCACTAAATAATGTAGCAAGAAAAACAGTGACATTTCTCCTACTGAGCCAGAAAAAAAAGACAACGCAGACTGTAGCGCAAGAACGCCCATGAGGGCTTAAAGCTCCCCCCTGCATTGCCCCCTCTGCAGTGCAGCACAGCTGAGTGCTGCAGACTGTGTTCCATTTTCAGGTCATGCACCGAGGACATCAGTTACTAGTCGGCTGGCAGGGAGCTGTATCACTGTGAAGATGCAGAGTTAAGAAGTCACTTTCCTTCCCAGTGCACATAAAGGTCAACTGCCGATGTATTTTTCTGACATAGTGGAAAAAACTTGGCAGTGACAGAGTAACCCCACCTTAAAGATATTAAAATCAGCAGGCTTGGCTTTAAAGGGAATGACAGGTCTTTACTGGTCCTTTCCTCTTCTCTCTCACCTTGGTACTGCTTAATTCAGTGTGTTTATCCAGGATTTCTCAGGCTGTTGTCTCCCACTCTTTGACAGATACCCATCTAAATTCATACCAGTTTAAATCATACCAGCTCTGACAACTCTCTTTTTTAAGCTGAATGTGGTTTTGCCAGGAAACCAGAGACATGCCACAGAGCTGATGATCTGTGTTTGTCAGGTAGGCGTAGGATGCAGTGACTCAGACGATGCCTCCGACTCTGGGAAGGAAAAGATGCGCTGGGAGCACTTTCCACATCTCCACGTTCCCCAAACCCTCACTCATCCGAGATGGTCCTGAGTAAATACAGAGGTCATGGTTCAAATGAGGCATTAGCAAGAGGCAGGTGCCTTGGGTGGGTGTTTGGCTCTAGCATGAGATTTCTGACCGGTCCTGACAAAGATGTCTTGTATCAATTTGCCAGGAGGGACTCACAGACTTGAGAAAGGCAAGGTGTATTTTTCAAAGCAACTTAAGCCTTAGGAGCATACACCCATCACAAATTTTCCTTATTTAATTGTGGATGGATGCTTTTCAAATGGTTTATCAGGCAGTGAACAAAGTCCCTCTTATCCACAAGACTCCCCAACTAATTTAAGCAGGATTTAGAAGATAATTTCAGGACAAAAAAATCAGAGAGAACTGCAGATGTTGAAAACTGGCTGGTTTATTTTATTCTAGCACAAACCTTTTCATATTTAAAATCACTTCAAAAATTGTGGGTATCTTAAATAACTCCCCTAAGCAGAAGCTCAGATGAGATCTTTTGGTTGGCTGCAAACAAAATTGTCAGGTTTTGCTATACCAGGAAAACTCCTATCTCTTGGTTTGACATATTGCGCTCTAGGGCTTGTTTGGGGTCTTTTTGGTGTCACAGGGAGGTGAAAAGCTGAAGTCAAACCAACTCTTCAGGATGTCTGTGTTCCTCATGTCAATATTTCCACTTTCTTGTCCATAAAACCTTATTTTAAAGGATCACTTCTTGCATAGACGATGCAGTACTCAGGAGTCCAAGTCCTATCGCATACCCCTTTCGCTGCGGTGAAAGAAAAACTTTGCTTCCTTGGAACGACTCAGCATTTCCAGGAAAAAACCTCAATCCCATTTTAAAAATTTCCTTTAAAAATACCCACAAATCCCAGGGGGAGAAAAATTCTGCCTCAGATGGCTTTGTAGGACTGCAGAAAACCAAACCCTGAACCCAATTCATTTCAGTTCCTTGAATTTGAAGGAAAGAAATTTCCCTAGACAGAAGGGAGAAGAAGCTGGTGTCAGCTCTGGCTTTTGTAACAATCCTGCAGCCAAAAAGGAGCAGGGACACTCTGCGGTCGCAGGCCACTCAGCCAAGGCGGGGAGAGCCTGTTTTCAGTATCAATGGAGAGACACGCATCCCAGGCAGGGGAGGCACTTGGGCAGAGATGGCACCCTGCCACTGCACATGGGGAAGGCGGCAGCAGCTTGTGCCCATCCTCTGCCTCCCTGGCATCTGCATGGGGCACAACAGTCCCCTCACCCCATAGCAGCAGTGCCAGCAGCAGCTGGGGAAGCCAGCGTTAACCATGGGGAAGACGAGCAGCAACGCCATCATGGGCTTTCAGAAAGGCTGATCATCACCAAGCAAGGGGGAGGTTCTTGGGAAGCTGGGGTGCTGCGGATGGGGACACAGCAGGGGAACGCATTTAAGCTGGAAACAGCTAGGACTGGCTTTGTTGGAGCTTCAGCTGCAAGACCTGTTTGTGCAAGCCAAAGCAACGCCTATGAAACCTCTGCAAGTGAAGGGTAAAGCCGAGAGCCTGCAAGAGCACTGCCTGGGGTGGACTTGGCTTCAAGGGGCCAACACAGAGACTTGAAGCCACTCAGTGCAAAGACTTGGGTCAACATGACCCCCAAGGGTCCAGGTAGAAGGGGCAGATCCTGTCCATGCCCCCACCACGTGCTTTGTGTCACCCAGTTGCTGCTGGCCTGTTAAGTTGGAGCACATGTGTGAGCACTAGCTCTGTCTGCAATGAAGGAAGACGAGCTTGTAGTGATCTGGCTGTACCAGAAACACCCGAGCAGACCCGCAGCCTGACTGGTGGAGGAGTGGATGCATCAGCACCTTGAAAGAGCTGTTTCAGCAACACTCTCCTGCCCAGAGCCCTGGCCTGGCCCCAAAACATGAAGCAAAGCGTGAGAGCTGCTGCCTGAGCTCCAGTTACCGTAAAATTACTTAACGTCGTTCCCAGTGCTGATGTTTGTGCAAAGGGGATGAAACGGGCGCTCCCTGCTGCTGCCCCTCACTTGACACCAGTCTGGGTCCAGCCTCAAACTCCTGCCCAGCCTGAGCTTGGCAAGAGCAGGAATTCGGACACCGCTGTCTTTCTGTTCTCATAAAAATTCAGTTCTCTAGCTTTATCCAGAGTTAAAGATGATCCATTAAGTTGCAGTTGACTCCCCTGGGAGGCCAGGGACACTGCCCTGGTTTGTAGCATTACTTACATTCATGGGGCTACTGGGTCTAAAACACATCTCAAATTCTGTGTCTTCCAGAAATAACCCAGGAAATACAGTATAACAGAAAGCAGAAGAACCATCTATTGAGGTGTTCTACAGAGCACTGATTTTTTTTTTCCCCCAACGTACAGCCCTGGGATTGTTTTGCAGAGCTGCTCTACTGTCAGCATACGATTTGCTCTACTTGCCTTTTCGGTTTTAATGTTCCATTAATAATGCATCTCTGTATTTACTGCAGTTGCGTTAATGTTCCACTGTTACTTCTTGATCACTCGTTATTCTCTCTGTAGTGCTAGGCAAGGCTCCAAAACCCAAACAGCAGCAGTGTTACTACAGTCTAAGCCCCAGCCCCACCAGATTCAGGGCAGCTCCACTGAGGGGGATCATTTATCATCCCAAAGCTGGCAGAGCACGCTGCACCCAGGAAAACAGGAACAGCTTTACATCCTCTCTGGCTCCATGATCAGACCTAAAGTTTTCCAGAACAATTTGGACAGTCAGCTCTTTCGAGGGATCTAAGCCAGAAAACTGTAAAACATTATTAAGGAGCGGCTTGCTTAATCCTGGCTTTATGGCAGCTGCTGCAACAGGAGCAGGAATGGGCTGTTGGGCTGCCTCTGGCCGACAGCTCAGCTCAGTGGTGCAGGCCTCCGTGGAGGATGTGCTAAGGATGCCTCCCTTCATCAGCCTTGCATTCCTGCTTAGCTAAACTGCTGCTTAGCTGTGCCTTGGCCCTGCAGCCAGTGGAGCCCTGTAGGTACCTTGATTTCGCACCCTACAGCACTCTGAGCACCCCATTGTAGCCCCGTACACCTCCAGCGCATCCAGGCTTGGGTGTTGCACTACCAGCGTCCACCTCCCACTGGAGCATCCTCAGGCTCACCAAACCTGACCGCACTGCAGAGCAATGATATAGAAAGAAGCCGGGTGGTCGCCTCACCTGGGTGTTGCAGTGCTCATCCATAACACTGGGCTTCATAACCCTCTTCTGCCTGAAGAACTTACAACCCCAATCTTTCAAATCACAGGAAAATGCCTTAAATACTGAAAAAGAGATAGCTGTAAACCTGTTTTGAGGCAGGATTTCTCTCCGCCCTTTTGGACGGAGCTGCACAAACAGTAGAAGAAAGATTCCTCTGGTCTTCCAAGAAAGCCCTAGTTTCCCCTCCCTTCCCCTGGGAATGGAGCTGACCTCCTCACTCCCTTATCAGATCTCAACTCTTCTGGGCAACATTCACCAGTTCTGTCTGACCTAATCCCAGAGAAGACAAAGGTTTTGCTTTGGCTTGATCTGCCTGCAGCCAGCCAGACCCAGGAGCATGGCCGGGTCACCACAGTCTGACCTCGGGTGAAGTGAAGTGTCCCTGAGGTGTCACATGCCCTTGTACTTGCCAAACTCCTCAGCAGACGAGGTAGCTTCCAGATTTCAGTACTTCGTGGCAAGCTTCAAGCGGTTTGTCCAGAAAAGCTCCAAATGATTAAAGATCTCTTCGAGCTGTGTTGTTGCTACTGCTTGGTTACTGACCTACACAAGCATAACAACATGGGAGCCAAGGATCTGGCAAGACAAACTTTTCTGCTCCCTGTCTTTCTTCTATTTAGCTTTGCTTTTGAGATGAAAGAAGCACTAGTTCCTATTTATATCCATTCTCATTGCCTGACTTAGGATTTTTTTTTTAAGGTTTATTGTCAAGAACAAGCTTTCTCTTATGATTTATGAAGCTTGAACGTAGCTCACTTTCCAAGTGCTGTGCAAATACAAGCTGATTCACCGTTACCAACATACTGAAAAGATTTGTTATCCCCATGCACCCTACCAGCGGGTGTTCTGTACCATACAAAGCAGGCTAAACCCCACAATATATGCCCTGCTTGCCAAAGTATACATGACCAAGAGAGAAGGACCACTACCTCCTTCTGGCTGAATAACTCTTAAGTTCCTTCTGTTACAGCTTTAAAAATCCCTCTTCCCCCAGCTCTCATATCTGCGTATGTTAACCAGCCCGTTCCTGGAGTGCACTTTCAGTCAAGCTCATAACCTTTAGTTTTCCAGCCAGACTGTTTGCTATTATTAATGGAGGTAACACACAGAAAGCAAGCAATTTTGGAAGCTACCTTTTCTTCTCTCATTCCTCCCACATTTTTGTAGGGTATTTTGGTACCCTACAGTGCAGCAGACAGTTAAGAGAAGGCATGGTTCCTAGGATAGAAGCATTAAAAGTGTGGCCAATCCCAGCACTGCATCCAACTTCTAAATTGCTTACAAATGGAAATACAGCATACAAGCTAGAGGAAATCACCACAAGGTTTGACTGCTTAGTATTAGTTTTGCATTATTTTTTATAATTGTCAAAGATATTTGACAGAAGACTTGTAAATAGCGTGCATTCAAAGTGATCCTGCAAAAGACAGTCAAAAATAGCATGAAGAGTTCTCAGTGCCATCTGACATGTTTCCTCACCGCTTCTTACTAGTCGAGCTTGGTCTGCTACCAGAGAGAACCAGGAGGTTTCCACAGCAGCAAAAAGTCATACTGAATTCTGATTCAGAGCAGTAGGATACTTACTTGGAGAAAAAGGAAAAAGGGAGTCTCAGTTACAAATTCCCAACTTATTTAAGCATTTGCAAAGCTCCATTCTCACACTCCAGAGGGGCTTTCTAGCCCATGCTTGTGGCCTTTCAATCATGATCTCCTCCTCTCCACTAAATCACACCTACTGCCAGCTCTTTGGGGTCCTTTATGCCAAAACTGACTCCATTTGTCTGTTCTGCATAAATACAAAGCCACAAGAGCCCCATCCATTATTGCAGCCTTTTCCCAGACTGTGTTTCGGAGTAGGTAGCTCGCTCTTCCTCAAAAAGTACTGTACAGCCACAGCAATCAGTGCAAGGAACAAGAAAGAAGCTTTAAAGTACAGAAGATCTAGCTGCATGGAGGTACATGTTGCAGGAAAAACAGAAGTTTTCTGACCACAGGAGATTCTTCTTCTACCTCCACTCTCTGAAAGCACGTGAATTTTAAGCAAACTGAAACTCCTCCCATCTCAGAAAGGGCAGTTTAGACAATTCCCAGGTCAACGTGCTCATACTACAGATTAAAAGTAATTGCTACCTCAGCTGCCTCTCCTTCACAGTATAAGTTAAGCCCATTTATAAGCCAAAACACATACCGTTCTTCAGCCTTGGAGACACAGACTCTCATCTGAGGTCCTGCCATACTCTCTCCCCTATCACTTTTCATCCATGAACAGGAACAGACATCTACTTCGTTCTCCTAAGCAGATGTTAGGCAAGATCTGAATTGTAATGTTCAGGGCTTTCCTACAGTGTCAGTTCAGTTTCAGTACAGATCAGAAGAGTTTTTTGGATCCTGGCCCATGCCTATATTTTAAAAGCGACTCAAGATAAAAGGGGAGGTTGGATCGTCCTGCCACAGCCAGAGCACATTTTCCAACGGCTCTATTTAAAGAATCGTCAGTATTAGATAACTTGAGAGCAGGACTGACTAACCGCCTACTAAATTCATCACTGTTTCCTGCACAGCCAGTTCTGCAGGGAGCAAGAAAGAGCAATTTGACACACAATGTGGTGTAAAGCAAAGGACAGTCACTTCAGTATGTTTTATCAAAATGAGACTATGTAATATTCATAGGCACTTTCCTGCCCTACTCATTTAGCATCCACACCCTGTGTTCCCCTAAAGCATGCTGGCTCACTGCTGCCCCACCACCATACAAGACTACTTCTCACCACTGAAGAAGCACGCAAGCCTGCCAGAAGGATTGCTACAGGCAACACTGGCCTCAGGAGCTTTGGACAGCAATGGAAAAGCAAGCTAGTGTCCAGAATAGGACATCCTCAAGTTGCTCAGGAGACTCTCTTTTCAGCTGCAGCACAACATAAGTTCACATACATACATTTCAAATACACAGAATTTGTGCTTGGCCATATTATGGCAAGGTCTAAGACTACTAAGTTTTCCTGTATTTCATGGCTCCATAACTGTGAGGACAATTCATTACCATGACACAATCAAAGCGACATCTTAAGCTTCACAGAGAAGTCATATGAATGCTTGGAATGAGTAATTTAGGTCAAATTCTTTACAGAACTAAAGGATGCTGCGTCACCACATAGAAAATGTGGCATAGATGCTCTTCACTGCAGGACTGTGAATACCTCTGGGGGATCTTTCTCAGCAAAAGGTCTGTAACAGTAGAGACTGTAGCCTGAAATTAAAAGTCTTTTTGTTACCTCTTTGTTCTTTCCCATCTAACCATTTGCAAAACCGTATCCAACTAATTCTGTCCCGGTTGTTTGCAGAATGACAAGTTTTTGAGAAATATATAGCAGGTGCTACGATTGGAGAAAGACAACAGGAAATCTTTTAGGAAGATTTGCAAAGTGAAACTGGAGAGCTATGGGCCTAATGCATTTGTTAAGCTTCAGTGCAATTTGCAGTACATTTGACACAGTTTTAAGGGGCTGAGGCAGAATGGAGTCCATCAAGATACCCCACAGAGGCTCTTTCACAATCCCAAGCCAACATCTCCCACTACCTGATGTGATCCGCCTTAGCGCAGCTCCACCGGAAGCAGGAGCTCCTCAGCTTGCTAAGTGAGCTCTGGCGCTTTTCCGCTAGCTTAGGAGGTACCACTGGGAATGATCGGGGCTGAAATCTGTTAGAAAATCTGCCTACATGGTAGCGAACAAACTCCAAAGAGTTTTATCTACCGGCGTGCATTGCATTCTGATTAAAATCAAATGTATAAACAAGAAAATTTGATTTCTGAAGAGTGGCTAGCAGTTCTCGGCTATGTGATTTTTGACAGCTATCAAAGTCAGAGTGATGGCTGTTGGCCGCATGATAAAATTCCCTTGGTAACACAGCCACATAATAGGGTATTCAGAATACTTCTTTGCAATGTCCTTTATTAAATATCCTCTTTGATATAGAATATTTAGGAAAAAATAGTTTAAAAACTCTGTTTCGGTAATTCTTACAGGAGTCTGTTGTGAAGTCACTGTTACAGCAGCTGACGTTGCCATTTAAGGAATAAATCTTTATCAAATGTCAGGTTTCTCACTGTGCAGAGATCTGTTCCATACAAAGAAGTCATAAGAGTAGGCGTTGGCAAATGCCTAAAGAAACCATGAAAACTCTGAATTCCAGTCTCCGGCTAATAAAGAAATTTAACAATTGTGTCACAGACACATAATTCTTAATAAATGAAGTAACAGAATAGGAAAATTGCATCCTCTGAAGCTTATAAAAGTCATGGCAGTGCACACAAGTACAGCAAAAGAATAGGATATGCCTCAAGCACAGACGCTTCAATACAGCGCTGAAGCTTCAGCACAGCGCTGCCCAGCTACACCTGTGAGTTCTGAATACTATTTCCAATACTGGAAATTTGTCATGTAACAACCGTGTGGCAACTGGCCCTACCCAGCTGGATGGGATTTTGCCCTACAAAAATTAGACAGCATAAACAGTCTTGTCTTTGACTTCTGCCTGCCACCGCAGTTGCACGGCCTGTTTGAGACCCAGATGGTCTCCTTCATTTTATTCTTTTCTACGTAAACCAATAATCTCATATTTTACATTCATGAACAGTAAGTACATGTTTCTTTGGATCAAAGGATAGCTCCTATAGATGCAGACATTCTCATTAAATAGATTAGGCTCATCAGGTATCCAGAATAACAAACCTATCGGCACAGGGAAGATGACTGGGGACTCAGTATTGCCCTTGTTACAGGGCATATGTATCTCTTATGATGAACTTTTTAGTCAGAATCCTTAAGTTCTAACCAAAACACTATGTAAGGGGTTGCTTGAGATCAAACAAACCAGTCCCTCCTTTAACAACTTTTCCAACCACTAGGCATGCAGAAGGGGATCGGAGTTCATCGTAGGCACCTGTAACAGAAATCAAACAAAATCATATAAGGCTGTTTCCAAAAGTTTCTCAAAGGTCAGTGCTGAAAAGAAATCATTTTGGTTTACATGCAGGAAGTCATCTGGTTCAGCCCTCCCTAGTTTCAGAAAGGCACTGCCACCTACTGTTCAGATTTAATTGGTATTTCTGAGAGCAGGAGTCCAAAACTCTTCCTACCCCTCCTACAACAACTATTATCTCATCCCAATCTTTTTGTGCAAGCAGAGAATTAGGTCACACATTACTAAACCCTCCCTATTCAGCATGAAAAGACAATACGTTCTGAATTCTAAGAGAACACAGATTTGACCTTCCAGTGAACACATTCTGCTGATTAAATAGATCACTAAAAAAATACATCAGTGAGGCAAAACCAAAAAGATTCCATTTTCATTGCTGCCTTTTTCCTTTGTTAGAGTGAATCCTTTTGATGTGGATTTTAAATCCTTCTGGCTAGATACGAAGAGAACTTTTCACTGGAGAGACATTCCATGAATTCCTTTGATTTTGTGGTTACTCACTGTAGCGAAATAGTGTCACAGAAACCTGGAAGCTCTCCAGATGACATGCCTGGCTAGGACTGTTAAGCTTCCACTGTTTTTATAAGCATCCAGGCCATTTTTCATTCATTCTAACTACAGCATTAGAACAGTTGGAAGATTGGAAATAAAATTGTTAAACTTTTGATAAATTTGGGTCATCTTTATTCTACTGAGCAAGATGTACTGAACTTTCTATCATACAGAGGGTGGGGGGAGGAGCTGCACCCTAGCACAGTGCATGGCATGAGCTTGCTGCTCTCATCTCAGCTACAGCTGAATAATTAAATAGCTGCTGCTAAATGCGTGTCAGCTGAAGAAAAAAAAAAAGCTCCTTTGTTAGATCATTAAACAAAACAGTCAAAACTGTCCTGTTCGCTCACGTGATGTTAATGAAGAGTTATTCTTCAAGCAGACAGCCAAAGGGATCTCACTTCTGATGCAGTGTGCTCTCTGCACACTAAACCCACATCAGCACTCTGCTGGGTCACACTCCCACTCTAACGGCACTTCTTACCATTAGCTGTGCACAGGGTCACAAGCCCTCTTTTTTCCTTCTTACTGATCAGATCAGGGCCATCAGTGAGCACCCTTGCGATATCTCTTTAAACGTACAGTCAAGTTGTCAGCTACATTACAGTAAATTAGATCCAGATTGCTGCAATCCACATTATGACTTTGATTTCCACCTTGGTGAAATCAGTAACTCCCTTCACTTCTAATCAGTGTAGCTTTCCTGCCAAGTCACTGTGCCCTTCTGTCCGTATGCACTTCATGTCTTTAATCATAATATTATCCATAAATTTTATGGATATCCATAATATTATCTATAATTACGTTTCACCTGGCAAAAGCCTTAACTTATTTCTAAGTCAATATGTGATTTAATGTAAACCCAGAGAGCACAACTGTGCGCAAAACATCCTCTTTTACTCAATTTCACCCCAGATTTACACTTTTCCTTTCTGATTTTTGGATTAATTTTAAGTTAATTGTAACCAATGCTATTCATTAAACCCAAATTACCTTCCCAGAAAAGGTATAAAACAGTGTTAACAAAAAGGAATTCAGTGATTAAAGTATCTCTGACATGTGTAAGGCAGTTTAAGATACTAGCTGAAGAGATCACATTGAGAGCTTTTCCCATTTGTAATAGGTAGCAAAGAAGGCAGCACAGGAACACAGGAGCATTCAAGGAGAGTATCCAACTGGCAGGCAACAGAAACCAAGACTATTTGCAAAAAGAGGATGTAATCAGTATCTAAAGCATGAGAACAAGCAAATTGTCTAATGACAGACTTAAATCACAAGTTTTTTGGATAGGACTGCTAAACGTAGATGGCTAGTAGCCACTTCAAATGCCCTGCATGATCCATGCAGTCCTGTGATTTCTACACCTTCCAGAGCAGCAACTGGAGGCCAGAACGGATACTCTTGGGCATCTCGGATGGCACCAGAAACCTACCATTAGAAAAATGAATCTGACCCTTTGTCAGCATTTGACGAAAAAAGCAAAGATACTAAAGTGCTACAAAGCAGAAGAAAAACAGAATCAAAGTAACAACCTGGAGGACTGTTCTCACAATAAAATTCTGAATAGCAAGGTTAGAGAAGAGAGGAGAATATGGAAGTTAAAATAGACAAGAAAACAAAGCAGAGATGACAATTTTAATAGCAGAGACAGAAAAAGGCAGATTTAGTAGTCTGTTGTTAAGGTTTGTTATAGCAAAGCTTTGTAATCTTAAGGTTTGTTATAAAAATGCCTATCTAATTCTTAAAGAAAGGAGTCACAGTCCCCACAAATTACATGTGGCAGCTGACTTCATTAAGGCTGACAGAATTTTATTAAAAACATCTGGAGCATTTTCCTAGGCAAGGGCTTAATTAAAATTTTAGCCTCTGGCATTTTTCTAATGCAATTATGCATTTCTCAGAATAGTGGAAAGTTATGATGAAAACAAAGCATATGTGAAAATCTGCAGCAATATATTTCAAACTAAACCATTTACCCATCATTGTTGCTTCCTTCAAGAATTTGTAGCTGGTTTCAAATGTCATCTGTTGCAGAGGAGAAGAGTTGGACTGAATTCCAAAACGATTCAGTGGTTTATAAAATCCTTCAAAACACATGTAATCTGCCACAAGTGAAAGGTGGCGAGGGTCTACCACAATTCCTAAGAACACAAGAAAGAGCAATCATCAGAGCATTCAAGGGCTAAGGTGTTTATTTTTTAAATAAATCAGGTCTAAATTAACCCCCCTGAATCTAATCAACGTGGAGAACATCTCTATTAACATTCTTCTGGCAGTTGCACCTCTTTGTACATAGCTGGCCTAACTGTTCCCCTCAAATATCCAAAAGAGGTAGACCTCCCTATAATATAAAACAATATCTCTCCACAGAAACTAAATTCTCAAGAATGCTGTAAGGCAGCAGAGTTTCTCTACATAAAATCAGTGAGGTTTGCATTATCTTTGTTTACGCAGAAGGGGATCAAACATCCATCCATTTGTGATGGAACAGAGCTCTAGGCCCTCACCTGCTAGCCTGCGTTAGCTAGGCACCAAAGTCAGAAAGGTTCTGGTATTTTCTGTGAATGATATTAGGCATCCACAGAAAACCCCATTTAGGCTAAAAAGAAATAGCACTTATTTTCAAGTAATGCTTGTGGAGTCAGTGTAATGGGGGATCATTAACAACTCTGTCCACACTTACCTAGCAGTCCCTGAACAACTTGAAGGTCAGACCATTCTGGGCCGCCAGCTGGCAAATCTGTTTGATATAACTGATTGCTAAAACTCCCACTGTATTAATCTTCCCTCTTTTCAATAGTTTAATTCATTGCAAGACTTAGCTCACTTCAGACAAATTCCACGTGCCTAACTTTAGCAGCCTATGAAGACAGGCATCTTCCCTAAGCTAGCTGCCTGGACTCTCTCAATAATCTATGAAGAGATAAGAACATTCAGACAAAGCAGCACAGCAATTTTAGGAAAGATATAAAATCTCAACTACAAAGGGAGCCTAGACTCCCCATCAATCAAAAAGCTAGAGTGAGGCAAGATTAATGCTATTCTCAGGGCCACTATACAAGTCTAACAGTTAGCTTCCTCAGATGTCAATAGTTAACTCGTCTGGGCATTCCAGCTTGCAAAAACCAAACATACCAGAATAGAAAAGCTCTGTGAAGGGGGGATAAATTCAACCTTGTCTAGTGAATTTTTTACTGATTAAATGGAACCTAACAATTAACTAATGAAGTCTTCACAGAAGGCACTACAATGATTAAAACAATGAAAAGCTGCAACATAAAAATACACACATAAGTGAAAAGATAATGCAAAACCATAACTCTGTAAGCACTGTGGCTGGTTCTTCCCATCTTAATGATAGTAAAGACTATCTTTAAAAATACAAAGAAATCTTACCATATACAGCAAATACATCTTTTATTTCCTTTATAATCACCCTCAGGGCAGATTCAATTCCGTAATTCTTAGCCATGGCATGAATATCATTGGAATAAAGTCTGTTCAGGTCCAAAATCTGAAAGCAAAAAAACCCACAGATACAAGTTAGGACAGTAGTTACTCTATATTTCCAAATAACTTAAGCTAAGCTAAGATAGCTTTTTTTCTCCATTTTTCATTAGCTTAAGCAGCACCAACAGTTACAGAACAATTAGGCAGTAGCTCAGAGTCTAATACGGACAAAAATGATTCTGGGGATTTATGTTTAAGCTAGTGACCACAGCATTATATACATGAATAAGAGTACTGGAATCAAAACTGCCCACAGGAGAAAATGATCTGAAATTAGAAAAAGCACACAAACAAACCATCCCAAAGAGCAGAGGAGCATGTTAAAGTCTTCCGAGCAACACAATGCAATGCCTAGTCCGTCTCAGGCAGCCAGAACTTTTAGCAGAAGCAGTAGAGAAGATGTAGCTTAAAAAAATCCTGTAGAGTTATGGGCTAGATGGCATAACAGAACTGTTCATCTCCAAGTACTGCAATTCACTGAGAGGAAAGAACTCCCTCAAGTAACATTTAGAAAGACAGTTACAAGCATGGTGTGGAATTATGTGTCCTTAGACACTGGGCTGCTGCACAAAAACTGTTTTGCAAGCTGCCCTTGAGAAAAGGCTCTGCTGAGCTCTGAACTCTTCTAGGGGTAAAAAGGAGGAGAAAGAGAGTTTAAGAGCTGAAAAGGCTACACATCACCCCTGTTAAATTTAAATGGCATCCGTCATCCACTGTCTCTCCCTAGAACACAAAAGATCATTCAAGTTCAGGATTATAAATAGATTACGTACATCAGAGTATCTGAACAGCTCCACAAGGTTTATCCCTTCAGTATGCAGAACAAGCTCCTTCTCTCCTTGCTTATTGGTACTTTCATTCAACAAGCATTGCGTGATCCCCTTCACTTCATGAATGACTGTGCTTCGTGCAAGAGAGACAAGCAAGGAGGAGAGATCGAAGTACACCTTCATCAACGGAAGTGTCAATGAAACCTAAGAAGGAAAAAAACCAGAGCAGTGTTCTGTAAGGAAACCTGAACATTAGGCTCAATAGCCAGCCTCTTCTTTTTAGGCAAAAAATAGAGAACTGAACAATTGGGATTGATCCTAGCTGTGTGCTTAGGAACATAAACATCTGACTAGAATTACAGCTGAATGATGCTAATAAGAACACCACACCCCAGGACCATTCATCCACACTGCTTTCAAGATCTCTGAACTTAAATCAATTTGGGTTATTTTTTTAATTTGTTTGTTTTGGATGTTTGGAATTTTTCCCTTCTGTCTTGCAAGGTTGTTTGATTTTGTTGCATCTTCTGATGCAAGTTTCAAAGCAGTATTAGCTCAGGTTAAAGTAATGGCGTAAGATTTTTCAGCATGAGCTAAACTGGAAAACTGGGGAGGTGGACAAGGCATAGCTGGGGTCAAAGACAGCTTGTTGCTGGAGGGGTTTTTGAGAGGAATACAGGAGTGGAATCAGGGCAAGAGTGTAGGATAAAATTAGCTAGCTAGATCTAAAACAAAAAATTTTATTCCTGGAAGCATTAAAAAAGGTTTGTTAAAAACGGGGAGTGAAATGTTTCTGGATCTATGAAATTCACATTCCTGCCAGATTTTTTCAACTGCCACTGTCACATTTGGTCAAGAATTTCTGTTCCCTTTAATTACTATTTCATACAACTAAGAATGCCAGCTTTATTCATCCTCAATTTCTCCATGAGTAGATGTGCTTCCCAGTATAAAGCTCCCCTTCTGCCCAGCACCTTGAGGACACATTCCTAAACAGCCTCTTTCAAAAGTCCAGTCACCGCTTAAATTAATCAGGAGCTACACAGTGCTGCATCACATATTTAAAGATTAAAACACAATAAACCTGTCAGTTATCTTAAAGAAAAAATAAAATTTCCGCAGAGGTTCTGAAAGTTAGGGGTTGCTAAAAATTATGTCAAGAAGTACCTTTGCACTGCCACTTTTCTATAATAATACAGAAGTGCTGAGGTGAAACAGCAGCTCTCCAGTGAGAGGATGGATCCAGAGATCCATTTCTTATGGGAGCTACGTGCAACCCTTGCACAACCACACACACGTTTCCAGGTGCCACCATCTTACCTCACACCAAAGTTCATTTTCGGTGTCAAATGTGTAATCCTGTATTGATGGGTGGCTGTCCAAAACAGCATTTACTCGCAACTCTGCTGACTGAAGTAATCGATCTTTCTCTTTTTTAGTCTGAGACATAAAGGAAAGATGTTCAGATTCATCACCGTCTGCTCCAATCTGATCTTCTGCACTGGGAGTCCTTTCTTCTTTTTCCGATTCAGCCTCTTCATCTTCTAAATTCTCATCGATGTTTTCTTCCCCATTCTCTTCTTCACTCTCATAATCAACCTGCAAAGAAATAACGTTGTATTTATCTGAACCAGAATATGTACAGAAACAAAGTGCACGATAAACAGTTTTATTCGTAAATATTCTTGACAACTGAGTTGCAAGTATCTTGACTATAACACAATGAAAAAGTAATTCTGCTGTAAAGAAAATGATACAACAGATTCAGTTCAGAATTCAGTTTCTTTCAGTATCTTGCCATTATTCCTCAATATGCAGGATGCTACACGTTATTGGCACTGTAGCAGAATTTAGTTTTCTTCCCCTGAAAAATGCTCTTCCCATAATCCAACTCTGACGATGGGATTCCCTCAGGATTTCCAATCACTCTACCCTCTTGCTGAAATTACAGCAACCCATCTTTTAAGTAGTAATTATGAAGTAGTGAATGCGGAAAAACATGCAGAGCCAGGGAGAGTATTTACTAAGAACCACAGTAGAGTTTCAAAAACAATTAATGGCATGAAATTAACAATAGGTAAAGTTAAGGTGAACTACAGCAAAGACAACCTGATTGCCAGACACATCTACCCAATGGCTGAAGAACAAGGTTTTGGAAAAACGCAGATCTCTTCCATCTCTGACTTGCATGGTGTCATGGTTTTAGCTGGGATAGTTAATTTCCTTCACTGTAGCTGGTGTAGTGCTGCGTTTTGGACTTGGTATGAAAATAATGTTGATAACACACTGATGTTTTAGTTGTTGCTGGGTAGTGCTTACACTAGGCAAGGACTTCTCCAGCTTCTCATTCTCTGTGAGGTGCACAAGAAGCCGGGAGTGGAGGGGGCACATCCAAGAGGGCTGATCCAAACTGGCCAAAGGGATATTCCATATCATGTGACGTCATGCCCAGTATATTAACTGGGAGGAGTTGGCCGGGAGAGGCAGCAATCGCAGCTCAGGGACTGGTGGTGTCGGTCGGCGGGTGGTGAGCGGTTGCAGCACTTGTGGTTTTTTTTTCCTTTTCCCTCTGTTCCCTGTGTTTCATTTCTCTCTCTNCGATTCTCTCCCCCATCCCACTGGGGTGGGGGGAGCGAGCGAGCGGCTGTGTGGTGTTTGGTTGCTGACTGGGGCTAAACCACGACAGTCCTTTTTGCTGCCCAATGTGGGGCACGAAGCGTTTGACATAATAACAGTTGCTGTTCACAGCATCAACTCTGTTCTCAATATTAGTTTATCCAATCTGCACCATGCTTTTGTTTTTGCTGTACATGTTAAAGACTGGCGTTGTTTTTTGTGGTCTGCTGTGCTCTGCAGTGATTAGCGATGTTTTGCCTGGAAGAGTTGTTATTAAAACACTGGCCTTGACTTTTATTTGGTATTTGAAGTTTATATTGAAGCTGTTACTGTACTTCGGGTACCACCCCATGGAGACAATTAGCAATGATACCTCCTCCTCTGAGAGTTGTTTTATGGAGGAAATACAGAATGGCACTGTAGTTACCTTTGTCTATAGTGTCTCCTCCTTTATTACAACAACTTTTGAGCATCTTGAACATGCTTGGGTAGTTAAGATATATATGTTGGTATTTCTTTGGCAGATTGTTTCAGTTTTGTCTAAAGTTAAAAAGCAATTTAATAATATCATCCAGGATCTGCCCCAAGGCTTGATAGTTATGAATGGCAGGGCATGCGGGATAGCATGGGCAAATACCTAGGACAGTGAGCACCTCCAGTGTTTTGGAACTTCACCCCTGAACAAGTGCAGAATCCTGAAAAACTAATAAAGTATTTGAAGAAAAGTATGTTGTCACCCAGGCAACTCCAGAGAGACACAAATAACTGCAACATGCTGGGGCCTGGCCCATGCCTACCAAGCCCTGTTCAACAGTACTCAGTACCCGCAAGGGGAAGAGAAGGCCTCTGGATCTAAGAAGATGAAAAGAAGACGACAGGCACTGCGGCCACTCCAACTCCAGCGGCAGGCACCGCGGCTGAATCAGAGAATCAACCCGTCCCGGTATCAATCACCCCTATACAGAAGAAGAAAGCTTGGAAAAGAAAGTCAACTCATTTAGGAAGAGACGATGGAAAAACAGGGCTATCACGAGGACAGGAGGAAGAAGAGGAAGAACTCGTACAAGAGATGGAAACTACCCAATCCCTATCCTTGAGTGAGCTGCGAGATATGCAGACAGATTTTGGCTGTATTGTAGGTGAGCACGTTGTCATCTGGCTGCTCCGATGCTGGGATAACGGGGCCAGTAGCCTGGCATTAGAGGGTAAGGAAGCCAAACAACTGGGATCCCTTTCTAGGGATGGGGGCGTTGACAAAGTGATTGGAAAAGGGACACAAGGCCTCAGCCTCTGGAGGACACTCTTGTTCAGCGTGAAGGAAAGGTATCCCTTCAAGTAAGATGTTCTGTATCACCCAGGAAAATGGACCACC
>WEKW01021939.1:753-18664 GCA_013389905.1 Sula dactylatra | reverse complement strand
CTACATGAAATCTGTAATCATAGTTGATATACAAACACGTTATCAAGAGCTTTAAATAAAACATTTAATTGTGAATGGATAGAGGCTCAGTGAAACAATACTTGCTGTAGACATCTCAGATGTGGACATTTCATCTGAATGGGATAAATGGACAACTTCTGTTGGGCTAGACTTTTTTTGATTTATGATTTAATTTACAGTGTTAAAATAAACTCAGTGTATTTTCTCTGAGGTTTTAGACTGCACACAGAGAGGAAGTTAAAACAACTCTAGCAATAGCCAAAGCTCATGAACAGGTCTATTGCCTGCATTCAAATGCTTCACAAGTAGGTCTTTCAGATTGTATACTCTTTCGGACAGCAAGGCACAGTTAGGCTATTTTGTATCATCCTGGCTCAAGAGTGTTACCTCTTTGTCTGCCACAAGGCAACAGCAACAATAGGGTGCTTATACAGGCAAGGAAAGTTACAGATAGTCTCTCTTAGAAATGCAACATGTTCCCTTTACTTCTAAGCACACTGAAAATGAAGAGGTATTCTCCAAGAAAATTATATCACATTGCAAAAATTATTGCCATATTTGAATTACTACTTATTACAAAGAACTTCTATTTTCTGATTAGAAGATTGAAAAGAGATCAATATAATGCTAAATGACCCCTTAGTTTCTTTCTGCTTCTCAGCTAAGAAGAAAAACTAGTTCTCTGGGTGCATTCACTATTTCACATTTGTCATTTTGAATGTTAATTTCTTTGGAGCATAAAGTCATCTTCACAAATGTGTCTGAAACCTGTAAAGTGTTTGCTAACAGGCTGTCTGGTTCTAACTACATCTGACTCACGGTTTTTGGGGAAAAGGTAAATAAATAAATAAAACAGATTGACAGTGTAATGTACCATGTTACACTATTTCAAGTATTTAGGTTGTTTTATGACTATGTCCAGTCAGAAATACTCAGGGTCTTTATGCATCAACGCATTATGCAAAGCTGATCACAGAGGTGACAGGCAAAGGAACTTTCAGGATGAAGAGTGCTACAAATGCACGAGAAACATTTGTTATCTAAATATCTAAATATATCTAAGATATCTAAGAGTTCATTCTCATTTTAAGATTTCCATTACTTACTCCTCTTAAAAAGTCACCAATACCTACCTTCACTCTGCCACCAATAGCAACTCTGAGTGCCTGCTCCTTCCTGCCACTGTCAGGTTTTCTCCTATGTCTTCTTACGTTTCGAAAAATATTGTCACTGAAAATCATAGTGCCTTACGCGCTGTTGAATTTCCCTTTAAACTGTAACTTCACTGCAATCCCTTACACAGGACTGTTGTCTGTCATTGGCTGAATAAGCATGGAGGTGAAATGAGGATCCTCTGTTTTACCTTGAATGCATTCCCGATTCCTTATCCTGCATTCGTTTTCCTTTTCCAACTCACTTCCACCTGTTGTGTCCTTCTGACCTGCAGATGGGAAACAGTANTTGGTTCTCATGTTCCCTCTAATGACAATAAATGTATTATTAGCAGGAGTAGCAGTAGCAGTGGTGGTAATGGAGAAAGCAAATACACAGCACTTTGGGTCAGCTCACAAGCGCAAAATGTTTTTATCAAAAAAGTCATTCTTCCTCAAATACAGCTTAACTATAAAGCACAAAATTAATAAACTCTTATCAGCCATAATCCCAGAACTAGCTTTAAAAAAATAAAAATCTTTTTATGTTCTTTAGACATGTTCTCGTGTTTCTCACTCTTGGCTCCTTCCCTTCTTGAGTATGGAAATGGAAATGGAATGGAATGGAAATGGAATGGAAAAATAATGCATTTGGGAATGGGAAAATAATGCATTTTTAATGCATTTTTTTCCTCTACCAGACAGATAGGTATATTTATTACAAACAAAACCTAATGGTTTTTTGAGTGCTTCCAATCTTTTTGGAACAGGGCCTTAATTCTTTGTCACTCGTCATGATCTATTAATTCATTTATTCCATCACCACATACATAAATGTATGTATTTGTGTAAACACTACAAGCGTGCAGCTACTTGTGAAGCAAGTAAACATTTTGGATCAAAAATCTTCCTATCAGTATCGTCATTGCTTTGCTACTAATACAAAAGTCATCGCAGTTCATTAATTCCACACACACAAAATGTGATTCTTGTTTCTTCTTTCAGAATCAAGAGGTTTAACTGAAAATGTACAGAATATAAACTTCTAAATCAAGTGAAGTGTATGGTTCAAGCCAGTATCAAGCGTCCCTGTATTCATTTGTTAGAAATTGTATCAGATTGTAGGCACTATTAAGACAGTGCAATTTAATTTCAGTGTGCTGCTCCTCATGTTTTGGGGGCATTTTCTTGCACAGGAAACAGAAGGTTCATTGTACATGTTTGTAACTACATAGTAACTGTCATCAAGTAAAGTGTAAACTTTTCCTGATGTCTAAGAAACGCTACTTTATGCAAGTAGGTTTTTTCTTTTACAATAAACTTACTATCCATAAAAAAGATTCCATTATTTCACAGATTTTATTACCTGAGACCTAATAAATTAGTTATGTCCTCTCAAGAATGAGAGTAACAGTCAGATGTATTTCAAAACAATGGTAGTATTCGGAGAGGCCGTAAAAAGAAAACATTTCTTATAATAAATGATCATGTGCTCTCTAAATTGGAACATGCTAGTTTTAAATAGAACTGTTTTAAACAGAACTGTTTAGTAGATTAATATTGAAACATGAAATATTTCATTTCACATCTATAGGTTTCTGTTTTGTTACATTTTTCATCCACAGTCAAGCAGCAAATCCTTCAGACCTCCACCAAAATCTAATGACCATCTAGAAACTCTGCGTAACTGAACTTCAAAAAACTGCTCAGGCCCTATCTTTCCTTGGAAAGTACAAAGGTTTTTCTCAACAAGTATTTCTATCATGACAAATGTTTTAAATTCCTTTTCAGTCAGCTACATCCATGCTTCTGCAGGTGCAAGATTGTCAAAGCAGAAGAGTAGCTTCCATTAAGTATTAAAGTATCTTTTTAAAGATACTGGTAGGTGAACTCTACTCTGTCAGCCCAAGCTGAAGTTCAGCTGGTGTCTCTTATATACTTGAAGCAAAATGCAACTCTTGGAAGTTTAATCACATGGAGATCCCAGCTGGGCATCTGCTAACAGCGAAGATCTAGAGGCCTTGCTGGTTGGGGCTAGCTAAATGAAAGAGGCAACAAGATGGAAGTCCCTGTGTCGAAAGCAAATAAATGCCTGTCCATTGAGCTAGGGATTAAGAAACAGAATAACATTTATAAAATCTATATTCTGAAAATTGGGGATGAAAAAATACTGAATTCAAAGACTAGTATAATATAAGGAAATTAAAAAATTCTTTATTTTCTATAGAGGTTGCATTTAAACTGCTATTTTCTCTTTAATTTCTTCTGTTCCTTCTTTAGCTCTCCCTCATCCTCCATCCACACTTCGTTTCTTCCTTCCTCTTTTGCTACGAGTCTCACTTCTTAAGCTTGCTTTCATTAGCTTCCATGCTTATATTCGTCCCTCATTACGTTCATTCATCCTTGCTCGCATCTCCTTAAAGAGTTTCAGGACAATGTTCACAAAGGATTTGAAGTCCAACTAAATCCAGTCACAGATAATATATGACATTGCAACAATAACTAGACCTAGTGACACCCATTTCAACAAAGATGAACACTGTGTTGTGTCTTCAACTCCCTTTGTGAATTTTTAAAAACATGATGCCTCCCAGTGCTCACTACAAATCCTGCCCAAGAACTGCTCTTGACCTAGGAGAGCTGAACATAAGCAAAAGCTGTGTTATGTATTTATTTACTACTGGAGAGGAATGTTATCAGCTAGCAGGTCAACTCTTACAGTGAGCCTCGACTCGTAATGTCCCCACTACACAGTGCAACAGGACAGATGGGAAGCTAGCTCCAAAACACGGAACAGTACAATCCTGTCAACATGATGCTGGCACCCAATCTATTTAGTCCTACTGAGGACAGTATGCAATGCAGCTCACCAGCCCACTGTGGCTCTTTGGGCCTCATACCGTTCCATGATGGAGACCACCCTAGATAAAGCGTTTCCAGAACTGGCTATGTGACAGGATGTCTTGAAATCCCATGTAAAGCAGGGAGGTGTTTCTTTTTAAGCTGCCAGTAATGACTGGAAGAGGACAGCATGTCAACATCCGATGACCTGAGTGAGACCAGGTCCTGTAGTTATACATGCATAGCTAATCTCCTGCTGTTATTCTGGCTCAGCTAAGCCATGACTTCTCCCGTAACTAGCCTGAAGAATTTACAACAGCAAAGCTGACACAGAAACACATAAGTGCCCCCAGAGACAGCATAAATAGAAGGCTCTATGAAATGTACATAACAAGAAACACTTCCTTCTTACTGCCAGTATTGTAACAATTATCTGACAGTGATCTATTCTTGTATATATATTATCTCAATTGAAAGCATATATATATATATTTCTGACATTACACTTCTGCATTCCCCTTTAGCCACGATGAGCAATATATTGCAATTGCCTAAAATTCTAAAATTCAATTGTAAAATTGTGAATAATTGTATAATTCAAAACTTGAAATTATCATGGTAATATGCAGATCTATGTCTCTAGTCAATGCCAACATACTAGAAACAAAACTAAAATTATACTTCTACAGGTCTCCTGCTACCTGAAAGTCAGATGCAAAAATGAAATTATACCGGCTTTCCCATCTGGAAGAGAAAACATAGCCAAAAATGACTAAAACATGTTGACATATTTATAATAATTTATAAATTACATTTTAGTTTAGTATCAAATATACTGCATAAATAAAATAATAATACTAAGTTAATTAGACGAAAGGCCTAGTCTGTAACAATTTTTTGCAGAAAAGTAAGTAATGCATAATGCCTGACCATATGGTCTTTTTGTCCTGTTGGCTAATTATCTACAAATTGCTGTACCAATTTTACTGCTGCTGGTTATTATTAACTGGAGTATGTTTCCTCCTGAGTATTGTTCCTCTCTTTCACATCTTTTCAACCTCATCAGGGAAAATGCATTTAATATTCACGATGTTTAATGGATTGAATTGCAAAGGATACCTTCTACAGTTGAATTCTATAAAGAAGAGACACCTCCAAAACAAAAAGCTGACTGAACAAAAGCTACAGCCATACACGTTGTACTGCTTTAAAACTGGAAGTTGAAAATATTGAAAACAGTCATATTTGCATCAGCATTTTCTTTGGCTATATAAAAACAATGTAGCCCTGGGCATATACTCTTACAAGCACTAAAATGATGCAATAATGATTTTTGATATAGAAAGCAATTAGCATTTTTTAATGATCCATTCTGTAGAAGCCATGTCTAATTTAGGGCATCTGCTTCTAACAATACTTCACCATCCATGTATTAGAGTTTAAATCTTAATTATTGCTTTTGCAATATAAGAACTCTAACATAACTATCAATTATGGAAACTACAATCACTCGCAGAACACAGCTGAGGCATTCTTGCCAACTAGACAAAACCAAAAGAATAAGTAAAATCCTTTTTTAACCACCCTGCAGCCCAGAAGAGCCTTGAAGTTCCACTCTTTGATTAACAACTAATTATGCAAATTCAGATCTACGGTTCCAACAGCTAAGAATGACTTTGCTTAGCTAATTTATAGTACGCATATACTTTATTTTTCTCCTTCATATGCTTATACTGTTCAAGAAAGAAATCAGTTTTCCAAGATCAATAATTATTCAGATATTTCTCTGGTAGCAATCCTGAAAACATCATCACAGTAAAAAAAAACCAAAACAAACAAACCAGCTTTGATGTACTGTTAAACAAATGTTCACCAGTTGGACTTCCAGGTTTAGCTTGCCAAAATTGCTAACTAGAAGACAATGATTTTAGAAGGTTGCTTTAAATCATTCCCAAACAGGAACATCTCTATACTTTATAGCAAACTGTACATTTCTACAAAGATAAATGCATCAGTCTTTTCTTTTAGAGGTATGTATGCATCAAAATGTTTCTCTACAGTAACATATTTCACATTTAACAGTCTAACTAATGCATCCTTATTGCAAAAGATGTTTCCTTGGCTTCCAGAAAAAAATTAATAATTTAAATTAACTTTTCCTCATTTTCATAAAATGTACTAATTGGAAAGTTTCAAATAAATTAAAAAGCCACTAATATCTTATTTTTATACTACTACTTTTTCTTTTGTTTAGTCATTTTAAGCTGTCAGTCCACTGATACACCAGTTGTTTGATACTAACTTCTAGATTTTTTACCTCCAGTAAGGAAACTATAAATACTAGGGTTAACTGAGGAATGCAAATTACCATGACCAAACTACAAATTATAATTCTACCTACTCATCACAGTGACTAATGGACTTAATGGTTTCTTCTCTGTCATGTCTTTAGTATGAAGAAGCTTCAGTCAAGTATCTTATTTGACTTCAGTGAGGCTTTCGACACTGCCTCCCATAAGATCTTCACAGACAAGCTGATGAAGTATGGGCTGGATAAGCAGACAGTGAGTCAGACTGAAAACCAGCTGAAGGCCCAGAGGGTGGCGAGCGTGACAAAGCACTGGTACAGGTTGCCCAGAGAGGTTGTGGAGTCTCCACCCTTGGAGGTACTCAAAAGCTATCTGGGGATGGTCCTGGGCAACCTGTTCTAGGTGGCCCTGCTTGAGCAGGTGAGGTTGGACAAGATGACCTCCAGAGGTCCCTCCAACCTCAACCATTCTGTGATTTTGTGATATCTAAGCCATTGCAATGAAAATTGTATCTGTCACAGTTCTCCAAATATCACCTCCACACATCTTAATATCTACTCTGGCATTACATCACCTTTCATATCAAGTTCTTATACTTTACACTCTTCAAGGAAGAGCTCAGTCTTACCTTAATTTTAGCTATTCCTTTTTATTTGCTACCCTGTCTCCAGTATCTACTGCTTGACAGAGGTGACCAGGAGACAGATTTTGCATCTCTTAATACTCTGAGATCTCAGAAATGTTCTGCTCAAAATTTTCAGACAGGACAAAAAGGGAAGGAGGAAAGAAACACATATAACTGTGATAGTTAACACATGCATTTGATATAGGAAATTCTAACAATATTTAAGTTTGCAATCTGCAAGAGGCAAAGAAGGGAACATTGCGCTAATGTTTTTTGTGGGATAGAGCTACTATTTACCTTTATGTTTTCACCATAAATTCCAACAGAGTCTAGGAAAAATCTATGGTGAAAGTGTTATTCAAATTCAACTGGCAAATTACTTCTGACAAAAAGACATCTGCTCGGAAGATTCTCAACCAGCTGTTCTCTAATCTTTTCTTCTCCTAGATTACAGCCTTCTAAGTAAGTGTTCTGCTCCCTGTTTCTAAACAGATTCCCTTTCCCCAGCAATCCTTAATCAGTGAAGGGGAGATTTTGTTCCAGCTTTTTTTTCCACAGCAATCTGACAAAATGCGCTTATAAACTTCGAATGCCTTCCTGCTACCTCTCTGATTTCAGGTATTTACATGGCTCCCACGGCCAAAATATGGGGTTCCAAAGTATTAGGTACTTCTTCCCCACCACTTTCAGTACCAGTTGTTGAGATAACAGGAAAATCCTTCAAAATATTTATGGTGTGGGTAAAGACTTCAAGAGATCCAATCCAAAGCCACATATCTGTGCTTGAGCAGAGTAAACAATCCGGATGGGACACTTCTACTGCTAGCACCTAGCCCCAAGGGCAGTTGCAGCTTTCTTTTTTCACTTGCTTTTTCAACTGACTGTTTCAGTGTCTTCGAGGGGTTCAGCAGTGCTGGTCTGAAACAGTGAAGTCTGACTTCATTGCAACAAGGCCTTCTGTGGCATGAGCCAATTAATGAGGAAGCATTATCTTTCTCCTATCTGCTTTACTTCTTTCCCACAGCGTGACCAAAATTAGGTTAATTAGCATTGTGCTGGGGGAAACAAAATCACTTTATTTAGATTAACAGCTTTGGGCTGGCCTTATTATCAAGTATGGGACTATTAATAAAAACTAAAAAATGGAATCACAATCCTGATCTAAGTTTCCAAATAAATTCCCTGTCAAAGAGCTAGCAAACTTGAATTCATTTGAGCCTCTTCCTATAAAAAAAAATTATAAATTAAAAGATGGTAAAGTAGATAAAATACTCAAACTTTTTGTTTTGGTTGAAAGAGACATGTTTGTACAGGATACAGCTATATTTTCTTAAGATTCACATACATGATAAAAGCTATTTAAAAAATGGAAGAAAAGGAAGATCTACCACCCACCTGGGAAGCTGAAAACATTGCATAAGTAGATTAAAAAAAACTAAGTGTGCAGTTTCACTACAGCTAACTGAAATAATTTCCATGAGAGTTATCACTTCCTGAGTTAACCTAGCTAAGGAGAGAGCAGTCACAGAGAAATAACACACAGCACAGATTGATTGCATTAGCAGCACTAAGCAGCTATTGTGTTCCTATCTCTATCTACACTACTCAAACTCAGATTCAAAGCATTGCTAATCCTGAGCTGTACATTTTAGGTTTGGAATAAAATCAGATGAATGTAATTGCCGAATTACACCTTAAACTAATAATGCAGTGAATACCAGCCTTAGAAATTAAACCATAATTTTCTTAAGTGCTGTAAAACAGCAAAAGTCCCTTTCTGTCAGCATGGCTATGTCATTTTACAGTATCTGAGGATCTGCCTCAAGACATAAAAAGAACAAACTGCTTTACTGTCCTGACCAGAAGGACTTTAAACTAGGCATGCTGGAGAAAGCTTATCATCATCTACACCAATAGTGCAGGGGCAGCAAGAAAGAGACCAGGGGACAACACAGTGAGGGAGGCTGTCACACTTCCACTTTTGAAAGCAACGTGACTGAGGGTTCATCTCAAGTGCCTCTACACAAATATATGTAGCATGGGGTAAAAACAGGAAGAATGAGAAATCCATGCACAGTTGCAGAGCTACAATCTTATTGGGATTAGAGGGATGTGTAGGCATAGCTCAAATGACTGGAGCACCGCAGTGGATGGATACTAGCTCTTCAGGAAAGATAGGCTAGGAAGGTGAGGATGTGGGGCTGCAATCTATGCAAAGGAGTTGCTCAAATGCACAGGGCTTTACCTTGGAACAAGTGATTAAACAGCTCAGATCAAGCTGGAGAGAGCAGTCAATATGCTGCAGGGCCAGCCCGGAGGAGAAGCTGGAGAGCTAGTCTGACAAGAACCTCACAAAGTTCAACAAAGGTAAACAAGCCCTGCATCTGGGACCGAATAACCCAGTTACAGTATAGGCTGTGAGCAAGCTGGCTAGAAAAGACCTGGAGTTCCTGGTGCACACTAAATTGAACATGAGTCAACAGCGTGCTCTTGTAGCCCAGAAACCCAATGGCCTAGTGGACTGCATTAGCAACAGACTAGCCAGAAGGTGGAAAAGTGATTATTCCCCTCTCTTCAGCATGTGTGAGAATGTATCTGGAGTCCTGTGACCAGTTTTGGGCTTTCCAGTCTTGGAAAAGACTTGACATAAAGGAGCAAGCCCAGTAGAAGACACTATGTAAAGATGAAGCTGCGAGCACTAGCTCCATTCAGCTTTAGAGGCCGAGGAGGGATCTTCCTGTTGTGTTCAGCTTCCTGACGGGAGGACACAGAGACAATGCAGCCAGACTCTTCCCATTCATGCCCAGGGATGGGACAAGAGGCAACAAGTTGGAAGACAAAGTTCTAATTAGATAAAAGGGAAAAAAATTTACACCATGAGTGTGGTCAAACACTGGAATAAGTGCTGAGAGGGTGGTGCAGTTTCTACCCTTAGAGCTATTCAAAACTCTGAGCAACCTAACTGACTCTGGTTTAAGCACTGAGTTGGACTAAATTATCTCCAAAGGCTTTAACTTCAAACAGAAGCTAATATTTGTTTCATTGAGTAACATAAAAATTTACAAAATAATAAACCTTTTGTTAAATAGCTGTTTTGTTGTTTTTCTCCCTCCTCCTGTCCTTCTCATTTTCTTATTCTGTGAGGAAGAAAATTAGACTTCATAAGACTCAAATCAAGTGGAGCAATATTGGCCCTCTAGGGATAAACCCATCAATACAATTACAAATGCATTTCTTAAAAGTAGTATACACATGGCTATAGGACCAAACTTGTGAGTATATGGACCATTCTTTTCCAGCAGCAATGTCATTTTTATGCTACATCTCAAATGCATTCTGACACTATAGCTTTCTATCATGCTTTTATTTTATTATTAATGTTTCTCTATTTTACTTAACAAAATACTATTTGTTTTCATTATTTTTTCTGTGGAAATGTTTAGTTCCCATTTGGCTGGCACTCAGTGCATTCTGCTGTCTATGTGATTTATGAGTTTGCTGATTCTCAGCTGTACTACAAAAAAAAAATCCTCTACAAGAAAAAATAATTTGGAATTCCTCAATATGCCCTGATGAATGTGCTAATTATTTCAGAGAAGCAGATTTGCTGTCACCTTTCATTATTGAAAGCAACACACTCATGGAAGGCTTTACTGCTATAGAAATAAATACCGTAACTGTTTAATATATGAAAATGTTATTGGCCATGTGCAATGACTGCTTTAATTTATTCACCATCCAGTGAATTTGCACAAGTCTTTTCCATGATTTATACCACAGACCGTCTTATGGCTTGTAATTTGTCATACTCTAAAGGGTCTTGGGATACATTACTTTTCATAAAATTGTATTCAAGTTGGTCTTTATTGTAAAATGCTAGCAAACACATCCTCGTTGCATCATATCATGGCCCTGGCGCCCTATAATCAGATTTCAAAGGATGAAGTGAATAATAGTGGTTCCTGAGCATGAAAGGGAAAACTTCAGGGAAACCCAGAGTCCGAGAGAAAGGAAAAAAAAAAAAAAAAGGGAAAAACTGTTTCTATTTCATTTTAAGATACTGCACACAACAGATGACAGCTAGCTTAAAAATATTCAGTTTTTATTCATTCAAATGTTGCTACATGTTATCTTTACATTATGATTGTAATTATGTTATTTCAGAGGACTGGGCATAGAGCACAGTATTTTAGCTGTTGATAACACTTGTGTCCATATCTTAGGAAGCATAACATATTCTGGGCAGCAGCTTTGCCTGTCAGCCAGACATCTAACTCCAATAAGTCTATTTTTGGAATGTTTTCAAAGTAAAGTTTAATTAACTAATAATTATACATTACGTATTGATAGGCAAGCGCCTAAAATATGTTTTTCATTGCTTGTTTCCTTGATGTCTTTTCAAGGATTAAACTTTAGCTTTATTATTTAGCTTTAGCTTATTTTAGCTTTATAGCTAAAATACATCCACTTGTTGGAAGTAGCATCACAACAGTCTTAATTCATGCCTGCAGCCTTAGGAATAATTTTTGCAGCTCTAACTCTGTTTCCCACATGCCTACCCAAAACCAAAGCTGTTTCTAGTGAAAAAGAGATAGATGTTCTACTACACTAGTTAAGTAATGGTTATGCAATCCGTTAATTGCACCTCTATGTGGATACTAGCTTTTAAGGTTTACACTGTATTTGCTTTCTGTATTCACTTGCAGAATTTTTAGAAGCATTAATGTAATGATTTTTCACATTTAGATAGAAGTTAAAAATGTAGTGTAGCTCTGTACCAAAAAAAAAAAAAACAAACCCCAAAAAAACCCAATTACTGAATAATTCAGAAGCGCTGGTGACCTAAGTGTTAAAAGTTCATTTCAGCTCAATTTTTGGTATACTGTATACTTAGTATACTCAGAAATACAGCACTTCTTGCTCCAGCCAAGCATTTCGCAAACATCTAGACTGAATTACATTGCTTGTACATTTTGTTTAGTATGAACATCTCTACTCCAGACATGATGTAAACATACACTTAAATATTCTGACATTATGTAGGTTTTGTGCATTGAGAAGTAATCCCAGTAACTCAGAGAAAAAGAGAAAGGGCAGTTAAGTCTGAAACACTTATCCATATCCATATATCCATGATTTGAAATAAGTGTGTACTGCAGATATATTGGACAAAGCTTTAGGATGCTGCATTTTTCTCTCTGAAGCTTTCAGAGCGAGCTTTCAAGATTTCCTTGGAGCTGTACTTCCAAGGAATTGAAACTCATGTTTACTGTAAATGCTGTAAGACACTTGGTATTTGAGGGCTCCCTCAAATACAGCTCCTGCCCATCTCACTAGGAAAGCAGAAGTTTTGCCATTCTTTCCAATCTCCAAATGTACTGAAGTGTCTCTGAAGAACTGCACTGAGCCCTACCCCCTCCCCATTTTCCTTCATAGCACAATAATCTATGGCTCTGTGGAGCAGTAGCTGAGCAACATGGTGAGGAGATATGCAACAAATGAAATAATTTTGTTTGTTTTTACTGTATTTAGTATTTACTACCTCAAATGCAGACGATCATTTCAAACAAAATAAAACAAAGTAGTAACTGAGAACTACAGATTTGAAAAAAATATTAATTAAAATCTGTGCCCAAGCAGTGAATTTGAAAATTTGGCAACAATCTGCAATCTGATTTACAGTACTGGAAAATAACACTATGACAGCAGATTGATTTCAAGGCCTGCTCCCAGCTACTACCAGCTGTAATATGAATTATTTCATATTTCAATGTGGTCATCAGCAAAGGGCTTGCTAACATGAAGATTATTCTTCTGTAAATGTTAATTTTAAATACAGCTCTTTACTCACAGTTTCACTATTTTATGTTTTACATGTGGCACAAGAATTCAAGAAGAGATTTTCAGGAATCATCATTCGAAATATTTCAGATCCTGAATTCTCTATCTGTAATAGAGAAGGGTTTTTTTCCCCCCTCTTTAAACAGTTTCCAGGCCAAGAAGACATATGACAACAGGGACACCACAACATTGAAGACAGGTATTAAAATGCGTTATCTGCAACTTACTTCAGTATTACAAGTTACAGTCAATCACTTTCCTTATTCTCTAGTTTAAAGAAAATACAAGCTAGAACGATTATATGGAAGAAAATTTTACAAAGCGTTTGCAGACAACAAATTAGGAGTCAGAAATTAAATCCCGTTCTTTGCTGCATCTTCAGATACCAAATCTGGATACAAAATAAAAAAAATTGTTACATGCAAGTCTTGTACAAATACTTAAAGTTATTAGCTCTACCAAATGAAGAAGAATGAAAGGAGATGGAAGAAAGAAATGTTTTTTCTTCAGAACTGTCTCATTTTTTTGAGTAGTAAGTAGGTAACTGTAGGTTACTATTCAGGAAATACTTTCTGACAGAGAACTATTAGACTGTCAAACTACTTTCCAAGTCAATGGCTGAAAACCATAGCAGCAGACATACAAAAAACTAGAAATATTTTCTGGGAATATAGCATGGAAAAAACATATATCAAAAATCCTTTTTGCAGCATTGTTTTGTAATTCCATGAATAAGGTAAAGTACAACATAATGTCAGAAGAGGCTTCTTCCCCTTGTATATATTGCCTTGCTTCTTAAATCTTTAATTGTTTAACTATCAGTCACCTGACTACTTTCTAGCTATTGACATTGCTTTCATGAAAGATGATGGAAATTTTATGTTTGCCCTCATTTCATGCCATAAATGTTTTACAGGTTAATGAATATTAATTTTGTTTGGTTTGCAAGTTATTTAAAGACAAAGGTGTTTCCAGGGTTTCTTGGAACCTCGTTATTCTGCAGTCTGTTTTGTTTCATTTGAATGATTTTGTATTATCGTAGATAATTGGTTCCCATGTACACAGTAGTCACATATACACTGAAATGGCAGATTTTTTTTTCTTGGCAACATTTCACCATGTACATGGAGAAAAATCTCACAGCATAGTAAATGACCCTGTAGCCTACAAACCAGCTTACTCATCAAGATTTGCAGGAGCCAACTCTACTGACATGCTGGTCTCACCACAGAAGTTATTTCCATTTTGTAAATGACCACTAAAAAGTTTGGACTGAGTAACCAAACAAATGGCATTTGTTTGCCAATTGCCTCCCTGAAAACATTACAGTCTCTGGTTAGAAAAAGAATAGTCCATCACCATTACTTACCAGCAGTCGTTATTTTTAGCAAATAAGATGACCTACCCCTACCCACGCAACAGTATTTACATTTATGAGCCAAATTCTCTACAGGGATGGAAGCAGAGAAGCAATATTTGAACAGCTGCTGCCAGGTGGTTATAAGTAGACTGTGTTCCTACTTTGTTCCTCACATAGTAGACACACACACACTGGCTACTGTTCAAAGTCATCACCCTTCTGGGAGAATGCTTTCAAACTTAAATTATGAAACCTTTATTTATGTAAACTGTATTAATAAAAACTCAATCTTGCAAACATTTTTGGAAGAGTACAGTGCTCAAGAGCATGAGTAGCCATTTGACTTCAAAGAAATTAATGTGACGAAGCACTCCAAGCCAAGCGTTTTACTGTTGTAGTTAAGTATTTGAAAACTATATTTATAAGCACTAGGTCCCAATGGCTTTTGAGAATGTGATGATTAGGACTTCAGTGGTGCAAGACCTGTTTATTTGTCTTATTCTTCCCCCACCCCAGCCTTTCTATGCACAGAAGCCATACTTCAGTTTCATCAATTTAGAAACCAACGCAAGATAGTTTCACTGAATTAATTAAAAGGTTTTCTAAAATGATTTGCTTTACTGATGCAACTTTCATCCATGAACATTGTCTTACAGACTTGCTGCTGACAGCATTTGTCAGACTATCAGGTGATTTTAGTTTCACAAAGGCAAACAACAAAACAGAAGGGTCCTGGAGTGCATTACGTTTGCCTTCAGAGTGTGTTGGCTTTGATACAGGGCTGCCCCCTCTCACAGCTCAGCAGCGTGCAGCCTCTGGCAGAGCCTAAAAGTGACTCCGCTGTACACCATTAGCTAACCCCACACCTGGCTGAGCTGGTGGACCCAGTACAAGTACCATGTGTTGGGATGGATCCACACTGGCAGAACTGAGAGCCAGCTCCATTCAGCTGCTTCAGCTGAGCATGCTGAATCAGGGAATTGGCTTCAGTGCTGCCTACAAGCTTTCATCTTAAGGAATGCTGTCTGAGTAGACACCTTGACAATAGCTGTCCTCTAACTATACAAAGTGGGGCCGTTTATAAGACACGCCCTTCATTTTGCTTTTTTCCATAGTAGCCTTGCTGCGCCTACTTCTTCAGAAAACAGACTTAATGGAGTGAGGCTTCTGGCTGACAGACAAAGCTGTTGCCCAGAATATATTATGCTTTCTAAGACATGGGCCCAAGTCTTATCAGCAGCTAAAATGGTGCGCTTTATGCCAGGTCCTCTGAAATAGATTTGTCCGTCAATAAGATGACTGAACCACCATATAGACAGCCTTACTTCCACTAAATTTCCAGTCCCCTTCCATTTGAATTTTAGGTATGAACTGACAGATTAGAGAATAGTGCAGGAAGTGGCAGGACTAAGCCAGCTTTCTAAAATGCATGGGAGCCCAACATCAGAGACAGATGAAGGGAAAAAGGATTCTGACAGTGTGATAGACACCTAGTACAGGCATGACGGATGGAGACCCTGGTTTGAGTCACAGAATCACAGAGTTATTAAGCCTGGAAGAGACCTTCCTGTGGGGGTCATCTAGTCTACACCACTACCTAAAGCAGACCCAATTATACCAGGGTGTTCAGGGCTGCGTCCAGTCAAGATATGAATATCAAGGAAGGAGATTCCACCTTACAGGCAGCCTGTTCCAATGCTTGAGTATTGTCTTCCCCCCGCCCCCCCCCAAATTTCCTTTTTACAACTTGTGTCTGTTACTTCTCATTCTATCACTGTGCATCTGTTAGAAGAGCTCCATTTCGCTATATATGTTCCCATTAGAGTTCTAGACGGCAATAACACCTCTTCTTAGCCTTCTCTTCCTAAGTCCGAACACAGCCTGTTCTATCCTTCTCCTCATACATCATGGGCTCTGTAGATAAAAGCATCTTGGTGACACTTTATCGGATTCACCCACATGTCTACAAGGAGGCCATGGTACCAAACTGTTGCATGTTATAGTATTTCTTCCCAGCATCAGAAACCCATGTGCAAGGTGCAATTACGAAGCAGATCCATGGACTGCCAGCCAGCTGTGTCCTACATGTTGGCTCCTACAGAAGATGAGTGGCAATGGTGATGAGCACCCAATGCAAAAGACATTAGTATAATGACAGAAGAACATGAGAATAAGTGGTGAAAAGGTACGAAGCTGGTGTTTACAATATTAAAGTTCACAAAAACCTCTTAATCTTTTCCTTTAAAGGGAAGGTATTCCAAAGTAACTCAAAAAGCAGTATTGCAACTTCCAGGCTCTCCATCTTCACAGGACAATCCATCACAAATCTGAATGATCAGGCTCCTATTTTGAAAACACTTCTGTAAAGTGGAACATTACTATGAAAGCTGTCCAATAATCATTATTCTTTCTGGATACTCCTTCCACATGTGCACACATCAGGTCATCAGTAGTCTGAGTATATTCTTGCACCTGCCACATTTCATTACAAAACTCAACACTTGAAGTTAATTGGATGCTTAAAAATTAAATATCATGTTGCCACTAAGTTAATGCCCAATTCTTCACCTGGCATTGCTTGCTTTGACCAGTGGATTATTAAAAAACTGATCTTTGAACTGAAAGGTCAGGACAGCATGTATATGTAAAAACAGGACATGACCATTACACAACAGTCATTACTCCCAATCAGCCCTAGTATCCTAGTTATAGTATGCCAAAATTGACATTCAATGTCCATTTTCATATTAAAAATCATTATATGAAATACCAAGCTAAATGTGGCTCCTACATTAACTTGGGGAGAGGCAGGAGGAAGATCATATTATTTGAGGTGTAATGTTGATGTAGCACTTTTTTGAAATACAATTTCAAAAGTCCAAGAAAAAAAGTAATCTAAACTCAAAATGTATTATGGAAAAATTGGGAAGTTGAACTGAAAGTGCATTAATTAGTCCACCCCAGCTATTCCAAGTACAACATTATTATCATAAGCATTTTAAAATTAAAAATGTACTACATAATGACATATGAGTAAGGAAACTCATATACACTCTCAACAGATTTTTTTTTTTTCAGAATTAGTAATTAATGGCATAGTTCTTTCCCAATTTCCAAAACATACGACAAATTTTAAGATTATTATAAAAATGCAACATTTCACCCATCATTGAAATTGTGACTTTTGTTACACATGGCAGAAACACTTAAATGCTTAATAGCATTTCAAGAAGCTGCAGTTCAAACTAAGAGGAGTAGAAACCTCCAGTTGATAAGGTATATCTGTTGTCCCTCCCAGAAAAAAAAAAAAAAAAAACACCAAAAAAAACCAAACACAAAATGGCTTTAATTTGAAGACATTGACATTAAGAAAAAAAGATTTCAAGGCTGTGCAGATCAGGGCTAGGTCAGAAAGGAAATATTTATCACATACACCTGAAAATTTACTTTCTTCAAGTATTAATATCCATAAATTTGTTGAAAGAAAAGCTATATGCTGGTCTGTGGCAACACTAGACCTGCCACTCACTGGCAGCAAGACAGTGCCTCATACACAGGGGCTTCTTCTGAGTACGGTTCCCACAGAAAAAATTTTGCTTTACAGAGTAACAGATTGTGTTAGCTACACTTTAAAAGGAAAGAAAAAAAAAAAAAATCTCAAACCCCCCAGAAAAACCCACCACAATCTCGCCCCTGTCCCCCTACTACAGAGCACAGGAATGTTCCCCATATGAATAAACCTGAAACCTTCTATATTAACTTA
>WEKW01021937.1:23839-40144 GCA_013389905.1 Sula dactylatra | reverse complement strand
AAATGTACACAAGGGTGCCTTCCCCCTCTGTCTTTGAACACAAGCAATATTTTCCCTCTGTTCAAATTCAGAGAAATTGAAGAACTAAACAGGTTCATGGAAATTTAAGTCATCTTCAACATGACAAATTTCAAATATTACTAAGTATGAAGGAATTGCCTCTTAAATGCACCAAAAGGACATGTAGGTTGTGGTGTTGACTATCAGTAAACTACCAGAAACTCATTTGCTCCTTCCCAGTGTTATAAATCCGTAGAAGAAAAACTCATCTATACAGCACAGGTGAGCAGGCATTTCTTTATTCCAGCACTGGGGACACAGCAGGTAGCTCCACCAAACACGTGTCNTCCACCAAACGTGTCCACCTTTACATTAAAATTCACCAGTTTTTGTACACTTTTTCTGTCAAGTCACTATTACATAAATTGTTTAACATAAAAACGCATACTATGTTTGCTATTAAATTTAACCTTTACATTGATTGGTTTCTTTGATTATATGACTTCATCAATATTCATATCCCAAAGTAATCATTGGTCACTTCTGCTAATGTCCACTAATTGATTTATTGATATTCAAATCAAGATGGGAAGGGTAAGAGGATTTCCAAGCAGCATCATTGGTGCATAACAGGTTTCTATAGCAAGTTTCCTTGGTTTCACAAGACTTAAGAAATATAACTAACAAATACGGTTCCTAGAGTTACAAGATTCAAATGAAACTCCTCTATTCAATTCTTCATTGTTTCATCCAGTTTCTATTAGTTTCTTGATGCAAAACAGTAACTACCTGGTGAGGTTTCTATGGTTACGAGTTTCAAAACCCACAATATTCTAACATTCTATTTCTATTATAATTAAACCTCGCTATTTTAACATCACCAGTGAAGGGCAATAAAATACCAGGTAGCTGACAGGGTTCCTGGGAGGTCGAGTTTTAAAAGACAACACAAACAAACAGGGATTCTACTGTTGGCAAAACTAGCTGTTTTAAACTGGACAAACTTTCTTTTTCACCAAACCCTAATTTTCCTACAGTGTACGACTGTGCAGAAGGGAGTAGGACATGAAAGGGTCATGGATATAACATGAGATAGGGCACCTGACATAAGTTATCCTCATTTTTGCCTACTCAGAATTGAGCGCAGACTGTTTTATAGTTACAACTAAGAGTCTTTTGTGATTAGGAAAATTCCCAGTGATGGCTTGTTAATTACACCTACTGATAACAGGGAAGATGAGAAGTCTATAAATAGCAATCATGGAAGCTGCGTAAGCAGAGCATTTCTTTTCAGATTTGAATACATTAACTAATATCAAAATACACTCTATAAAGCTAGCACCTTACATAGCTGATGATATACATATTTAGAGAACTTTTGATATTTACAGGATTGCTTTCAAAATAAAGTTTAAAAATGTCTTCTATCTCAAAAAACCCCCAAAACAAGTCAAAAGAAATCTACTGAAAGGAAGAAAAAGAAGTCAACTAGCACAAAAAGATGCACAAAAACATATTTACATAAGATTCTTAGATGTTGCACAAAGGGCTAAGGAATTTGCCAGAAACAGATCAGTAACAAGACCTTTAGGATGGTTCAAAGCAACTTTTAGGGGAAAAACATAGATGGGGAAAGTAATGCAAACTTCAAAATAACAGACCAAACCAGTATATTTTAATACACATGCTTCTTAAAGAGTACTGGTCATATCCCATAAAAACGTTGTGTTTGTGTGTTTCTGAAGACAGGTTGGATCCTGCAGCAATTTTTGGAAACTAACATCTTTAAGAGGAAGCAAATTCTAGGCATGAAGAGTGCAAAAATCACACAGAAACAACAGTTAAAAAACCAAAGAGCAAAAAAACCCAAACCCCAACCCCCCTAAAAATCCATTCCCTCAAAAGCCAAGACAACAGTAAATCCCTGCACAACACTGCTGTTTCCTCTAGTCAGTATTACACCTTTCCTTCCCAGGCATAATACTAAGTAGAAGGAGATGGCTTATTTACTCAGCAAGTTCTACATGCAGTACTGAAAGCATAAATTCAATGAAAGCTCATATAACTTGCTGACATTTGCATAGATCTCATTAGAGAGTGGTGTTTTGTTGGGGGTTTATAATTTGCAAAGCTGATAAAGGAAAAAAAAAAACCACAACTCATGAACAGCTATGCAGGTTGAATCTGGAAAAGCCACAAAAAGGTCTGTATGTTGAGGAGTTTTGCTAACATAAGTGATGTATGAGGGTCTCCTAAGAATGAGCTCTCCTTTGGAGTATGGGGTAGAAGAATAAACTAGGGCAATATCATCAAAGTTGGTACATTCCTGAGAGAAGCATCCCTTATCCAAGTTAGGAATATATAGAAAGAAAAAGAAAGAAAGACTATTCATTAGACTAAAACCTACATGTATATAAGAAACATAGTATTTTCACAAAAACACTGCATTCCTAATACTTCTATTGTTGTGAACAAATTAGTAAGGAGAGGAGTGATCCAGACACCTAAAATTCAGAATGTGTCATTATTTGTCTCAATTAACTTTCACCTGGTCAGAGGAACCACTGACAGACAACTTTAGGATACTTATTATTACAATCATTTACACCACGTGAAAATATCATCAGCCTGCAAAGATAATCACCAACTAGCTGTTGCAGAAAAATCTGGATTGCCACTGATAAAAAACAGCCCTAAAGCTCCATGAATTACTAAATACGGACTGTCAAAATCACACCATTCCAGTTCCTGATTTGACATTTCCTCTGCTTGAATTCTGTTTTCAGAGGTGCTCAAGACCTGCCAGGGTTTGAGAAAGCAGGAAAGCCATGGTCAGAAACAGCTCCTCCTTTCAAGAGGGAAGGATAACAGCATCTGCTGACTGACTTCCCAAGTCAGTTCACAGCAAACTGTCAACAGCTGTGCTCACACCACCCAACTGGTAGTGTAGGAGCAGAGACAGACACACAGATTGCTGTTTAAGCCACAGAAGGAAATATGGTTAGAAATACACCACCTCAGGCTGTTGTTGGACATAAAGTAACACCAGGTTCCAAAGGTTAGTGGTTCTTGGGAAATAAGGCTTTGTATTACCTAGATATTCAAAATTTTATCCTTAAAATTACAGGAAATACTGTTTTTGCAGAAACACTGCAGTGATTTTGAAAAGCGAATTCGGAAGAGGAAAAACTTTTAGTCAGATTCTAGGTGGTAAGAAAGAGATCAGCACAGATGTAGTATTTACTGTTATCTACTAGACTTACTGGTACAGCCAGTCTTACTGCAACACAAACACATTAAACCTAAGTGCTGTAGTTAGGTGAGCACTTCAGTGGCAGTGCCAGCACTGGCATGAGTCTCTTCTCTCATTCCTACTGCTGGTTTAGTACTTCCTGACAAACTGAACTAGGAGAAAAAGGGGTTTTGTTGTTTTGTGTTTGTGGGTTTTCTTCGCGGGGATTTTTCTGTAGTGGTTTGTTTTGGGTTTGCTTTTTTTGTTTAAATCCAGTCAAGCTCCTCCCCATAGCTACACAATCAGTTGTACTAACCAAGCAACAGTGTGGATAAAGTGCCTACATCCACGCCGGCCAATAGAAGAGAACAGGAAGCACTACCTCAAAAAAAAAAAAAAATTCAACAAAACCACAGTACAAAGGTGTATAAAGCTTTCCCTATTTCTGAGTTGCTAAACACATAAAGCTTACAAGCATCCAAAACCACATTAAATCTTTGTATTTCCTTTTAGATGCTCAGACAATAACAGAGCTTAAAATGGAAGCATTAATAAACAAATGAGCACAGAAAGCAGCTTGCCCAAGTCTAGATTTCCAATACCCAGCAGTGCCAAAAGTATCTTTTGAGGTAAACAAGGGATTTATTCACACAATGTAAATAACCACAATTGTACTGTTGTTACAGCAGTCTGAGACAAAGGGGATAAAGCTAGCCTGACTGAAAATGAGAAGCTTGGTGAAATATCCAGAAAGAACTTCAGTATTTCTGAAGGCACATCTATGCTTTTTGGTTTCTTGTCTACATTTAGGCACACGTGTGCTACACAGAAAGGACCATAAGCTGAGAGAATCTAGAAAACAAACAAACCTACAGACATTACTTACAGGCTTTCAACACTGCAAACAGAAACAGTTCACAAACATACTGCTGCCAAAGAAATCTTTTCACGTTGGGGGATGGAGAATTTAACGCAGCTATGATGCTAGGTCTCTGTTAAAAGAAAATAATTGTCCTTGCCTTTGATACTAGAGATCCCATTCTGAAAATATTTACAGTTGTCACAAAACTAAGAATTAGTTTAACATTAAAATCCAGGAATGACTTTTTTAATAGCAAGAATCTAAGACTTTTCTTAGAATCACTTAAGAAGTTAAATATTTTTAAATAGCCAACCTGGCAATAACAGGTTGAACATTCTCCTTAGTTTGGCAGACAGCTAAATTTTGTTTCTGTGGTTGTATTTCTTTCTTCACTTTTGCTGAATATCCTACTGCTGCTGCAACAAAGCTAAGAGAATCACTATGGCTCTTTGAAACCTTCTGGGAAAGAAGAAACCCAACATCCTTAAAGTGCTACCAAAACTAGTGCCGGCTTGTCAGAGTTCACTCAATTATGCAGCAACGCAAGAAAGGGACTGAAAGGAAAAAAGTTAAGAGAAACTGACTGTCCTGATCTGTGTCTTCCTCATGTCACACAACTGTTTAATGAAGAGAAAGAAAAACTAGATGTAAATTCCATCTTCTGGTAATTACAACAAAGGGTCACTGGGTCAGGAAAATAAGCCAAGAAACAGCACGTTTCTCAGAGCTTCTCTGCCTCTCATGGAAACGGGGAGATAGTTATTCACATCATTTGGGCAGGAGCCCTACAGTTTCCCCCACGGTGGGGAAGACTTCACTGAACTATGATATGTTAATCTTCTCAGTTTTGGATGAACTCCTCAGGTTCATTCAAGACCAAACCAAAAAACTACCACCACAGATTTGAAGGTCACAGCAATTACATCAAATTGCCTGGAGTAATCTTCATTCAGTGAAAGTTAATTTATACTCATGTCACTAACAAAAGAATTTACTAGGAAGTGATCTCAGTGCCCAGTTCTATTTGGTGGGGGAGCAAAATAAAGAGAGGAAACTCTGTAGACATCTGTTTGCACAAAATTGGGCAACAGACCTGAACAGTTCTACCATTACTTTCTGTGTGATCAATCAGTAAAGAGCTAGGAAATTATACATTAAACATTATTACTGCTACTGAAAGTTTAGGCTTGTCTGAAAATTATTGCCTGAATCAGAGCTGATTACAAAACCATAAAAAGTGTATGAAAGGCAGCTAAAGGGTACAAGCAGTTATTCTAATAAAGGAGGAAAAATAGAGTTTAAAGCTATTTCAGAAATAGGATTTTTCTGTATGAGAAGCATCAGCCTCGAGGAACAAAGCAGTTAGCACAGGGAAGAGAATCATGACACACCCCAAGCAGTTGCAATGCAGTAGCTGGACATGTCCTGGCTAGTAAAAACAATCCTGAGTCATCATGCCATAGCAGATTTCGTAGCTCCTCATTATTCCCTCTCTTGGCAGTGGACAGCCTGCTTTATTTTTTTTCCCCTCCTCCTTCCTTCCTCACAAGAAAGAAAGAAATATTTTAGTTAAATAAATGGACCAAAACACTCTATGAGGATTTTCTCACCTCTTCTAACCCCCATTGCATCCTTGCATTTCTCAAAGGGTAGGGAAAAGAGTTTGTAGCTGCCAGCTGAGCAAAATATACTCCACTTTGAGACAAGATGCACAAAAAACCTGCTGACTCTCTCAGAACTATTGGCCAGGACTGAGTATTGCCCTCATGTTTATGCAACTGTAGTCAGGAATGAGACATTAAGATGACTATGTTCTTGAAATAGAGGAACAGTCCCTGTCTTAACGTTTTCTAGTGTCCCTGTCCTAAATTCTCTTTCCACACCCTGACCCCAGTTACACATAACAGAAGCAATTCAGCTTCAATTTCTGCCACTCTGCTGACGGCAAATTGGAAACACTGACAATCACATTTACTTTAAAAGGAATACCTTTTAAATTGGCAATGTGAAAATACAGTTTAAAGATCTCCAGATTTTTCATTTACAGAGCCACCAAACCCCAGTTCTGTAGACAAATGTGAACTGTTAAACAGGAGGAAAGAGTCAGTGCCCCCTCCTCTTTTCCTTAACTCTTCTTCCAAGGGTTCCTATGCAGCCTTTACAACTCCCTATTCAAACTGTCGTCTATATGCCTGCAAAGGCAGCTGGTCACATTTTTCAACCTGAAAAATTGGTCACTTCAGATTTGGGGGCGGGAGGGAAGGAATTAAAATTCTGGCATCCAGAGTCATATCACATGCCTGTCTGGGAGCTGCTCATCCAGTCAAATTCCTCCATTCATAGGGTCATTTTCTAATAACTGACTCTATCCTGAGCATACACCCAGGCATTGTCAGAGCAAACCAGTTACCAATTCCTGGCACGTAGCAGTGGGAGGGAGACGTGTGCCCAGAATTTTTAAGGGCAGGTGGAGCTGGCGGCAGAGGATGAGGTAATGGCTCTTTCACAGTTCCAGGGGCGCCCGTACACAGTTACTGCTGGTCATAGTGCAGCCTTTCAAAAGCCAGATTTGCTTTCAACTTTTGGTAAAGTTTATACTCCCTTTTAATGGCAATAAAGGGAATCCTTGCGCCTGTATTTGAAACCAGCACTTGAATATACTATTCCTTGAATTCTCACAGTTACACATTTCAGCTGGTTCTTATGGGCAAGATATAATGTATGCTAATAAAAGCACCCATTTTGGAAAAAAAAGGAGGAAAAATGGGTCCTCAGGGAGAAAAGATAAACCACTCACAGAACAAAGCAAAACACACACAGCTTTTTTTTTTTTTTTTCTTTGAGTGTTCTCACTTAGGGCTAAACTTTTTTAGAAATAATGAGAGTCATACTAAGAACATTCTTCTCTTCTTACTAATTCCTCGGCATGTTAGAGGACAAGCTACATGGAGTGCTTTGATTTTAATTTTTGTTGGAACTGCCTGTGGCTGAATAATCTGCAGTCCAGATGTTTTAACAACAGTAAAGTCCCTCTCAGCCTATACACGAGGATGACAAATGGCTCTGCTGCAAAATCCCAAATAAGACTCCTGTCTCCCCTTTCTTCTTCCTTTTGAATCACTCCAAAAAATCACAGAAGATAAAAGATTTGCAAAGATCAGCTGACAAAATAAAATACTTAGTTCAAAGGTAAAGAGAACCAACTTACTTTAATTTACACCTTCTCCCTCCTACTCAGTCTGCATTTACAAAGTCTAAAATCATTAGAAATATTTCCAAGAAGGTTTCAACTTAAAATTTTAATGGGGGGCAGTCTAAAAATACATTTTTTCAGAGCTTATATTAGAATGCTGAATGGATGCCATGAGACCCGACTAAAAGCAACACAGAAAGTACGTTCAGCATCTTAAGTAAAATTCATTAGGCGGGTGATTGGTGTAAATGAGGGAACATCAGATTAGTACACTTATTACAATATTTAAACTAATCAACTTTTAAGGATTTCAAACAGAGAAAAAGTTTGCAGTACTTTCTGAATGTAACAGTACTTAGGAATCCAAAGTAGCTTCAATCTCTACCTACATGTACAGACTGGAAACCATATACCTCTGTTGAACAGCTAAAGCTGCCTCCATGGAAAATGAAAAATGTGCCTTCTCACAAATATTATTGTGTGTCTTGGATTTGCAACAGGAATTTCTCTAGAAATTGTAATTTGCAATTTTGTGTTTGGTATACTCCCACCAGCACTCAGTAAATTCCTCTCATACCTGCTTAGTAAAATAAATACTTAAATTAACATTCCGAGGAATCTAGACATGTTTAAAAAAGTCTGCTCCTGGAATTAGTATGCAATTCATATGAACAGTGATTTTTAAATTTTGAATAAAATCATCCTCATCATGCAATAAATAAAGCCAGTAGGGCTTTCAGGGCTTACAGGTCAAAAGATGATACATCGTTGCATAATGCAAACAGATACTCATGCCTTTTTAGCTCTGTCAATAAGTTATTTGAAAGAACTTTGGAATAGTGGGATCCTTGATAATAGCCTGTTATAAAAGCAGCTACAGAAAACTCTTCATAACAGTACACTGGAATGGACTGAGGACACATGGGGAACAGATTCCCATCTGTCCAGAAAGCAAAAGAAGACAAAAAAGGGGGGTAGGGGGTGAAAGGCATCCAGGAAAACGTATTGTAAAAATATTTATAGCCTAGTCTCTGTTCTAGCAATGTAAAGCAGCGTTACGTTCATTTACCTCCATGATGTACATGCAAGATTAGGCCATAAAAACTTCAACAAAACCCTGCACAAAAAAAGCCCTCAACAAAATTATGCCACAGTGTAAAAAAAAGCAGAGCATCATGGTGCAAATGGCCCACAAGCTGTACTTCACAGTCTCTCTTCACCAGCAGTGTCAGAAATTGGGACCAGCACGACTGGCTCCTGTGGCAAGAAATCATATTGCCACAGGAACACTGCCAGATGCGAGGACATTTAACAGCATCTTCCAATATCTGATATCCCAAAGGAGATAGTAAATATGACTCTATCTCTGCTAGATTAACAAATGAATCTGAGAAACACAAACTTTTGTCTCCCATATTTTATAATACTAGACACTGTCGCATCAAATTTTGAAACCACTCTAATGTTGTCCAAGTTTTCTTGAAAATACTTTATTAATACAGGAATCATTTGTCCTCCCTGCCGAAAAGAATGCTGAATAATCCCTACATCGTACTCTGTTCAAGATGGCCCAGTTGGCTCTGTCACTGCAGTTTGAGGACACAGTAATTGAGGGCAGAGTTATCAACAAACATACCTGGTAGCCACAAATACATGGCAATGAGCCAGAGTTACTGCCACCATCATGGTGGCACAAGATAAGGGTCTCTGGCAATATACTTCCTCCTACACACACACAGCTCTTGCACAGAATTAGTCTGTTACTACCGCCTGCAAAGCTGACCCAAGGGTAGAGGACGTGTTTCCTGTCTACTGAGGTTAAACCATTTGGTTCTATTTAATCTGTTAGAACTATCAGTGCACTGGTAGCAGAATGGAACCTGAAAATCCTACCACATTGGGCTGCAATAACTGGTAAACCTGGTATTTCCAGCCTGCAGTCAAAACAAATATGAGAATAAAATCACAGCCCTTTTTACATATTTTTTTTTTAAAGCAGCAGTCAAAAGCCCTCTTGAAGCCTTGTTTATAAGCAAACCAGTCTCAAAGGCTGGATTTGCATTGGCAGGGTTTGTAGCATGCAAAATAAACCTTTCTAGGTAGTGTTTTCCTTCTGCCTATAAGGGAGGAATGGTTTCTAGTGCAATTTCTCCCAGACTACAACCCTTTCAAACTACACTGAAGAAAATGCCTAATTCAACACAGCTGGCCTCACCAAGCTTCCCTGGGAGCCTCTGCACTCTGGGCATGCACCTGCAATCCTTCCTTTAGGAAGGCAATGAATGGTAACACACAATCTGACAGCCTATTGACAGGGTGAAATCACTACTGGCATTCAAAAATAGGAAAATGTACAGAAGCTCTTACTTAGTTGCAATTTCTTTGGCAGAAATCATTCCATTTGGGCAATGCTTTATGTTCCGGTATAGTGGATACCACAAAACATCTTTAAAAAAGTATACTACTTAAATCAATGCTAAGGTTCCAAACTGAGTGCCAGTTTGAAACAAATTCTATGATCAAGTGATAAAACTCCTAGGAAAATGGTTCTCAATTACCTACAGTTTTGCCTCTACTACCCTGTGTTCTCCGTTCTCCAAGGACTTTTGTGCTACTGAAGTTTTGCGTATAATGGTGATTAAGTGAACTAGACCACCAGTTGTGCTCAACTTCTACTCCACCCATAACTGGCTATTCTAATAAAGGGCCTCCGGTAAGAAAACTGCACTTTGGCTTCTGAAAATTATTACTGTAATAGGAAAGCCAGAAAAATCATAAAGCATCTGTTGAAATTTCAACTGTGAGAATAGTGACTTTCCATGGTTTTTAACACTCCATTCTTTCAACACTCCTAGTGAACAAAGCAAAAGTATTTATTCTACTACAATTCATGCACTTCTTTAAGGTTCTAAACTCTTTGCATTTCAGCCAAGCTTCGTGTACCAGAAAGCAATTACATGATTATTTGTTAATTAAGGTTTGGGATCTTAATTTGCAAGAAAGATTTCAAAGATGCAATGAAATTAACATGAACTTCTCGTAAAAGACATCCCTAAAATTTCCTCTGGTAGATGCAGACGTTTGGAAAAAACACTATTTCTTGTAATAGGTAATTTCAAAGCCACTTCTTTTAATTCTGGGCACAGTCCTTCTGCATGGGTGGAGCACACATCCTCTCAGGAGCTCGCTGCCAAGACTTGCACTACTCTCTCATTTTATGATCATAAATGTGTCACGAAAGATCACATGATCAAAAGACATCTAAATGATTCTGCTGCATTGACTTGAACACTGGAGAGCAGACTGAAAAATGTATCCCATTACATTGTGGCTATACATCTGGTCACATGATAGGAAGCACCAGTAGTTTGCAACAGAGGACTGAATGTATAGGCAGACCTTTGTTCATATGAGATGCCGAGCAGTTGCATTTTTGCCATGTCATGAGAGAGAAACTGTGAAGACAGGACTGATGTGTAAAAAGTCCATCTGACCTGCAGACCCCCTTCCTGGCCCATGTCTAACCAGGTTGGGCGATCCTCCTTCACACTGTTCTCACGTGAAATTGCAGCCTTCACCAAGCAAACTGACATCTAGAACATGGCTTGCTTTTCAAAAAACATTTGGACACACAAGATGCTATGATATACTTCATGTGCTGAGAACAACGAGCGTAATGCCCAGAAGTTAACTGAAACTAATGCACCTGTACAGCACACATATAAAAGGAAAAATGATTCTTCATCTTGAAGAAATCATCACCTGTAAATCCTGGCAAGTGCCTGAATACAATCTCTATTCCTTCACTTACCTCACAAAATGCAGTTTGCAATCCCACTGACACACTCTTAAAAGTCTCCTTTTGAACTTTCCAAAGAATAAAGCTTTGGAAGTTTCCCAGCTCCCTTTCAAAAGGACTTACAGATTCATGCACCGTCACATTCTATGATGGTTCAATACCCGACATTGCACAGAGAGGAAATAAGGCTATTAATGAAATGTCACAATCTGCGGACTTGAAGAGCCATAATCAAAACCAAGATACATGGGATACTTGGGAACTGCCTGAGCTATCAATAGAATCGGAGTGACTCAGCAGAAGGTAATGAGAATCTTCAGTTCTATATCAATACTGGAGATAAAATGTGGTGGAGGAATGAAACAATCACCTACAGCAAAAGATCACACACAGAGTTGCTGCCTGGAGTTCTCTTTTAGAACTCACTGCTAAGAAACTACAAGTCGTCTTACAACCAGCCAGTATATAAGAAAGGTTTATCTCTGGTTCAAGTCCATGCAGCAAGATCACTTAGATGTGTTTCAAGTAAGTATTCTTCTCTATTCCTGATGTTTATTTTTCACTTTCAGCCTTCTACTGATACAGCATGTGACTAAAAGCAGCTGACAATTTCCAATGCTCTCAATGCTCATCTCTGTGAGCTGCTTGAGTGCTTTTTCTATTCATCTTTTTTCTTACACCCTTCTGCAGTTGACTCAAAAGACTGTATTATCAAGTCTGAAGTTCACTGATCATTGACTGCTTTAAGGCTTAATTATTGTGCAAAAACCCGAGCAAACACCAAGTCTTTTAAATGTCAGCCAAAGAGTACCAGCACCTTCCCCCCTCCCCAAGGATGTTAATGTTTTCAAATCTTCTGAAAAAAGCAAATTGATATATCTTCCTACCCAGTCTATTTCATGAGCAGTAAAAGCTGCAGAGACCTTATGACTTACATACTTCCAACTGGTTAAAATAGGCTTTCTGTAAAGGCATATTAACTTTTTACAAAAACAAAAAAAATACGCCAATCCATACTTGGTATTGTAATGCACAGTCTCTCGTGATGGCATAAAAAAGCTTTAATTATCTGCAATGTTACAACGCATTATTAATGATGAACCAGTGACCTATTAATCCAAACAAAACAGATCACAGAACTGCTAGCTGAAAAGGAAGGCCGAATTCATTCAAGCTGTAGGAGACTGCAAAGCAAGGTCTATGGCAGCATGCTGAAATAGCTGTTAGCTCTTCAGAAGCTACAAAATTTTAACAGAGAAATCCTGAGGTACTCTGTAGAAAATTTAAAAAACTTACAGAAACACTGTGAGCTGCCAACAGTATTTTAAAGAAAAATAGGAGCAAATTCTGGCACTTAGCATCTTTCATCTAAGTGTTCGGAGGAGCTTTATAAGCACTAGTACCAGAAGAGGTTTAAGTAAATGATACCCATTGTAGGGCAGGGAAATTGCCACACCAGTCATCAACTGAGCAGTGAAGAAAAGCTAGGAATTCTACTGCCAACCACCTAGCTGTTCTTGTCTTCCAATTATGATAGTTCTAATGAGATCTGTGTAACTCCAGTAATGTGAATACAGAGTTTAAACAGTATATTATTTGTTACCCTCTATCGTAATATTCATGGTTTTCTACAGTCACATAGGAGTGTCCAAAGAAGAAAGTATTTCAATAAAACAAAGAAACTTGAGAAAGTAATTTTATAGAAGTTTTAAACAACTCCATACATGGGAAAATTAACAATCATAGGCAGAAATACAAATTTTATTATCATTTTATGGTAAATAATAAATATTTACTTAGCATAAAAATATTCAATGCATTGTTTTTTAGATCAAAGTTTTGTTGAGATCTACTGAACAAATTTCATGCTCTGCCTGTGTTAAACAAAACTCATCTTACGCTGCTTATTATTTCTAATTTCTATATGACAAGTTTTACAATGCCTACATGATTAGGGCAAAGAAATCTGAATTTGTTATAACACCAAAAATGGATCAGGATTAAGGCGCCATATTTTTGAGCAAGAAAGGAATCTGATTCATCCTTTTCAATAGTTTACTACCATATATATACACACACAATTACATTTTTTCTTTTCCCCTGAAGCTGTTTAACTATGAAGACGTCAACTTCTAAGTACTCTAACATGAACAGTCACCACGAGCAGCTTATTTTTTCACTGAAAAGTCAATATCAGACACGAGTCTTACTTATCTAATACAAGAAAAATATTCCTGATTCAGTGGCTATGTTTCTACCAAACAGAGAGAAAAGGAGGAAATGCTATACTTACTTGTTAAAAAGGTTCAGTCCAATCCTATAATGGCGTTTCCTGATAACATCATTACTGAAGGCAGGGGAATCCCAGCTGTTGCGAGTTTCTTTGTGGTATGTTTGTTTGCTCAAGGTTTGCTCCCTCAGGCTGTCTCTAGAAGAAGATTCTGAGCTGCAATTTATTGTATCATTAGAGTTGGAAGTGCTGTTGATGCTGTCATTGTCTCCATCAGAATAATCAGACTCTGATTTGCTTTGCCTGTTTGCTGTGCCATTGATAGCTAAGTGACTATCTATAGGCCTAGCCCTATGTCTTGCCTCCTGTTCCTCTCGGGATATAATCTTGGCAGGAATACTGTGAGGGATGTGTTTTGGGCTTCCTTGTTGACTAGTGATCCCTCGGTCATATGCATTTTGTCTCTTTAACGAACCTCTCTCCGAGCGATCACTCAAGTCCACTGAACTGTCGCTGGGTGGCTCTATAGTTAGCAATGGTAGATGATCCATTCTCATCCTCTGTTCCTGACATTCCAGTGACGGGGTACTCCTGCAGCTCGTATCAGTGTCTATCTTATCATCTTTGTGGGTCATGGACCAGTACTCTTGAGAAGAGTTCACGGACCGGAGCCTCAAATCAGATTCTGTGCTGGACGGTCTGTCTACTGATTGGGAAAGCGGAAGGGGTGGAGATAACTCTTCCTCATCAATATATAACGTAACATCACTGTATGATGCTGTCATCTCATCAAGCTTCCTGTGATCCACACTGTGAATTGCTGGTTTAGTTTGAGCACAATTATCCCTTTCCATTTCACAACTTCTGACTTGGTCCGGAGTCTGGACTTCATCAGAATGTAGACTACGGCAATTCAGTGCATCATCAATGGACTCTGCAAGGGATTTCACCTGCCTGGAAAAAGCATCCTCCAGTTCTGTTATAGCATCAGCAAAATCAGTAGATGCTGCTGGAGACTTCATTGTAGCTGACTCTCCAAGGTCACCACATTCAGACTGCACCAGGGATCCCAGCTTTGACCCATCATTTGTAACAGAAACTTGTTTTCCTTCAAAGTAAGAGCTGTGGACTTTCTCAGGTCCTTCAAAGGAAAACTGCATTCTCATATTGGACAGTACAATGCGTCTTGACATACGATTTTCAGACATAGAACTTCTAAGACGCTCAAAATTTTTGTTCATCTGATACTGGCGAAAAGCTGTTTGTATAGTACGAGCAGCATGTCTAGTTATGAGACGGCCTCCATATTTCCGTTCTAGCATTTCCACCTGTGGAAGGGTGAACACAGTGACTTTGTAACTTGATGCAGGTTAGAAACAAGGTTATAGTATAACAAAATAAATTTTCTTTTAACAACTTTAATTTTCGGAAATTTTTTTAAATGTGTACTGTTCTTGGAAGTAAAGCTCCAGGCTAACAACTGCACAAATAGTGAACTGAATAATCATTTGCAAGTTTCACCATAAAAATACAGACAAAAATATGACTATGTGAATATTGTCACATAAAATTAAGGTGTTGGCAATTTGTGTGTGTGCATGTTTAAATTTTGGTTTTCACACATTAGCATTGGCATGCCCGTGTCAAAGGAAACAAGACAGCACTCTAATGCAACATAATGCAATCATTCTTTCTCTGCAGAGACAACTGTAGAGAAGAGAAATCCGAGTATAATGCATATTGCTATATTTTGGGAGTAAATTCTAAAAGTGGCCATCACAATTCCAGGCTTGCATCACTTTCTACATGAATTAAAACCAGGTAGTATCATTCCACCCAGGTCTGATATCAAAGCAAAACTGAGCCTCCCAGACCATACACTTCCAGAGAGGTTTCTCTGATAGAATATCCACATACAGAGTCTTCCTCAAACCAAGAATATATTTCAGACTTTCTAAATACAAATTCAAATCTATTTTCATTCTTGTAATTACACTCAAGATTGCCAGTGTTTCCAATTAGCAGAATGAATATGCAAAATAAATACATTATAAATGCTATCAATTTAACCTAGGAAAAATGACATGTCAATACTTTTGGAATACTCATTAGATATTTTCAAACCTTTCCTTCCAAAACATGAAAAGCATTGCTTATTTAAAAAACATTGAACAAGATGAATAACTAGTTTTATTTTCCCCAATATTGAATTTCTGTTCTGATCAGTCTTTGCTGGATCCACATTATTGACAAACACAAAACATACATCACAAATCAATATGTTTAGTACGACAATTAAACCCACCATTTTTCTGGCAGCATTTTTTTATAAGTCCATGCAATTTTCATAATACTCCACTCCAATGATTCAAAAATAATTTCTCCTTGCTTGCAAATCCAGGTACCGTTTTTCATTAGACACCAGGTTTTAATTACTTATGTCATGTGCACGTGCACACACAACCTCTCCTCCTCATACTTTGGCAATCGCTCCGAATAATTCTGAAGTTCAAATATTGATGTGCAGAGGGGATTCATCCCCCTTTTGTGGAAGGAGCTAAACGCTAGTAAAAATATTCTCTAGTCCGTTATGTCTACCATTTGGGAGTAGTTGACGTATTTCTTTCAGTGCTATCGCCTGGTTCAGCAGCTCCTATTCCCCTTCCACATTAAAGATGATCTCCTTTTTGGCTCAGTATTTTTACACGTGAATCACTACTTTTTTTTTTATTCTAGATGCAGAAAATATTACGCACAGTTATTGGCGTAACTGAGGAGACCAACTTCTCAGATGGGCTCAGATCAGGATTACTGCTAAGGAACTGTTCTTTTGACTGTATCTTGAAACTTCTTTTAACTAAGCTCAAAAAGCTGCGACTGATCTCTGAGCTGGGAATCTGTAAATCTCTGCATAATTTTCTATAGTTTGTCTATAAAAAAAAACTGTTTAGCCTTTCACCCCCAAATGGGGGTTATATTAGCCCCACAT
>WEKW01021937.1:0-23794 GCA_013389905.1 Sula dactylatra | reverse complement strand
TATGGCATTCTGAAGATTAAAAAAATTATTAAGAACAGTGTGCCACTGCTGTCATACATTTGCTACTATTTCTATCTGTAGTATACATTAGGTCACATGTCTTTAAATAAATTGTAAGAGATTATTTTGCTGAACTAATCTCAAAACAAATGTTGAATTGTTAGTTTAGTTGTTCTCTCAAAATTAAATGTCAAACCTGAAGAAAAGAAAACTGGCATANATAAATTAGGGGGTATTGGTGGGAATTTTAATTGAGAGTATTTTGGAGTTTGCCTAGATGATTTACTAGACTTATGACTGATATTTCTAATAAGTTTTAATGCATATTTAATGCACTTTTTAATTCATATTTAACGCATATTGCTTTTAGGTAAAGCCTTGGACATTTTCCTAAACATTTTAAGTATCTTCTGAGATTTCAATGAGAGTTTTTCAGAAGCAGTAAGCAAGTCTTCATTATCAAGCATCCTTGATATATCATTGTCGCTTTTTATTGTGTAGGACTCCCCAAACAAATACAAAATAACATCTGCAGTCCTCATTCTCTATCAAACCAGCATAAAAGGACAGATGGAATTAGGCTCTGTGGAATATCTGCAGCGCAAGAGACCTCTTTATTAAGCTTAACACTCTATGTCAATCCCTTATGAGACATCTAGCAAAAATGACTGCCAAAAGTGGAAAAGGAAGTAATATTTTAGATCTCATAAGGAGGTCCTATTTAATAGTGGAGTAGGCATAATCTAGGTCAAGAATCAGGAACTTTTATGACCCCACTCCAGTAGAGAATTTGGTGAGCAAAAAGACTAAACTAAACTCATACTTGCTATCCCAAATATTGGCTTCAACTATAAGTCAGAGCTCAAGCTCTGTTCTTCCAGGACTGTCTGGAACAACATTATATGACTCTCCCAACCTGAAATTTTAGAACAACAAACAGATAGCAAGTGGGACTTAGCCCTTATAAATTTCACTGACTATCAATGTGTGGTCCAAAATCAGGAGTAGTTTGCTTCCTGTCTGTGGAATTTTGCCTACTTCCACTTTTGCCATGTTAACATACAGGTTGGAGTGACTGTGCAATATGCCAAACCATTCCACGGCAAGAAAGATCTCTAACAAAAAAACCAGAAACCCAAACCCAAAAACCAAAACGAACAAAAAAATCCAAACCCAAAACCCAACTCAAAACCAAGGTTTCAAAATTACTACTTTTCTTAGAAAAATAATTTGTATTATTACATTCCAGTACATGAAATCACAATTCCTAGTAGAACTGTTTTTACTTTTAACACTATTAACATACTGTTTATGCATTTCTTCATGAGGTGGGGGAAGGTGTATGGGACACAGGGACAACACAACACAGAAAAAAAGAATCAAAAACCTCAGAAACGCTGATACATGACTATTTTGAACTAAGTTGGTTGCAGGAAAAAAGGTTTTCAGCATCACAACTGAAGTGATCCTAGAAAAGATTTTTCCCAGCTTACAGACATGTTGCCATTGTCATAAATTAGGTAACAAAGCTCAAGTACCTGCTTATCTTGTAGGTCTGAAGAGAGTTCATAGCTTTCAGAAAGTGATCTTGACCTTTTAATAGCTTCTTCCTCCGCTTGTTTTCGCAGTATGGATGTTGAGTGCTGAAGTTTTGGCCTCCGAGATCTTTGTTGTCCAGGCGAGACAGAATACAGACCATAAGCAGAATGATCGTAATGGTCTGGACTTATAGCTGAACTGTGCGTTATAGGTCCTTGATGGTAAGTAGATGGGCTGTCCAAAGATGTGCCAGTTTCACTGCTTGGAGCTTCACCCTCAACACTAGAGAGAATGAAAAGACAGGAAAATTCTCAGGTGAGCACTATATACCAAAATTCTCAGCAACAAATAGCATAGTTTTGCTTGATATCATTTTATGTAGACATCCAGCACACTTTGTTCAAATTCAGATGCAGTTAATTCAGGGTAATGTGGCCTTTGTGCCAAACACCATAGTTTTCACTGTAATCGAAGCAAGTCTCTATTTACATTGCAGAGGTCATCTTTAGAACATGAGTCAAGCAGGCGAATGGAGATTGGAAGCATTATTTAACTTTATACAGTAATTACTAATAACATTCTGAGTAAGGCACTCAGCAACTACTGTGTAAAATAAACGAAAACTTATAATTTCTTGTAAGACTGCTCATTTCCAAGTTGTTCTACTTCAGAATGACAGATGCTTATTTGTGTCTTTCCTTGCTTTGACAAATAAAAGCAATACTTTCTTACTGTCATATTACAGTTTGACATGAAAGGATTACTTTCATGTTACTCAAAGGAGATTTGGGTTGTAATGGATCTTGTGAGCTACTGTGTTTCTAGAAAGTGAAGCTGAGAAAAAGTACCTACGGGAGAAAACTCATTTATTTCTCTGTTAGTGAAAGATAGTTCCCATGGGATACTTTTGGCATGCTTTGTAGTAAAGCATCCCAAGGGATGGTGTTACTAGCTAATGAAAGCAAAATAGTTTCAGGTAGGGAAAATGCATTAGGAGCTGTCTGGCAAATAAAACACTTTGTTTTCATGTGACTGTGGTTATTGCTAAGGAATAAAGGAAAGAAAAAAACCTTTATATTAAAGAAGCTGTACACAATAGGAAACATTTCAAAACTGAGACCTAGTCAAGATTTATCCTGAAGTACTGATAACTAATAGTAATTTGTATTTGTTTTATATTTACAGTAGGGCATTCTCATATTGCAATAGTGTATGCACTTTCACTCTTCTACAGCATGTCTTTTTCATGTGTTTGACAAATATTTACTCTTGGCCTCATCCTGTGTACACAGAGCATTGATAGAAAACCAAAATTCTACTTTTTTTTTAATCACTCAAAAGACTTAGTAAACACTCCACACATGCATGAATATAAGCATTTGCAGTACTTCCCCTACCTTTTGTTTTAGGAACAGGTACATCCAAACTCTAAAGGAGTAAAATTCCACATTCCCACCATGCCCTGTATTTCTTAATTTGCTTTCACTCACATGTAGATGAACATAAAAAAATAAAGCTCTCCTGTTGTCTCTCAGAAATGAAATGCTGTGATCCTTGCTGCACTCACATACCACAGCAGTCCCTTCAACAGTTCAAAGTACAGAGCGATTTCTGAAAGAACACTTTCCAACGTACCACAGTGCCAGAAGAGATCAAGGTTAACGCGAGCAAAACTCTCCTAGCTTGAACAGTCTGTACTTTTCAAAGCGAAGGAGAAAAAAGCCCCTCAGATTTCTCAAAATGTTTCTATAAACATGTAAAACTGAAAGCAAGTCCTCTTTCTTTGCCCATCAAAATATGACTCTACCCGAAAGGTATATTCAAACATACTTTACCCAAGCTGGAAATATTTTCAGTGTGCACACATCACTTTTTCCAAAAAGGAAGTTGACAGGAAACTAATCCCTTTCCCTCTGTGATACAGCTGGCTTTCAACTTAAAAATGATAAATTATCCAGAGTTTTGCTAGTGATGTTGAAACTGTGTAACCACCCATTAAAAACAAACAAATCATTCTCTCTAAAGTATCCATTAAAAAAATTACTACGATACTGAACTGCTTCACATTCTCTCTTTAAATACTAAGATGCGGTTCTCTGTTCTGCTGTGAGGCCACACTATTTTGTATATCACAGGTTCTTAATCACAAGCTTATTTGTACAAGTATGGTAAATTTGGTTTTAACAGAAAGTCAGGAATTATCACTATTTCCCCCTCCTTAGGTTCTGTGACTTTTTTTGCCTTCCTTGCCCTTAAACTGTGAACTATTTAATAACCCTTCCACATTGATTATTATAGAATGATAGAATTATTAAGGTCGGAAGAGACCTCTAGGATCATCAAGTCCAACCGCCAACCCAACACCACCATGCCTCCTAAATCATTCCCCGAAGTGCCACGTCTACACGTTTTTTGAAAACCTCCAGGGATGGTGGACTCCACCACCTCTCTGGGCAGCCTGTTCCAGTGCCTGACCACTCTTTGGATCACTGAAACTTTTCATCAACAAAAAGGGTACTGCCCTAAACAGAAAAAGTTGGAAAGGGGTCTGCCCAAGGCTCTGATTAAAGTTAGAGGTTTATTCTTTATTTTCTGTTTGTCTTCCGTACTTTTTCCAGTCATAAATATGATCCTTGACTGACTGTAATGCTTGATCTCATTTTGCTCATAGGCCTATTCCCTGCCATCACATCTGACCTTTGAAGCAGGGAAGTAATTATCTTTTACAGCAGGCAGCCTCCTGCACAACCGTATGCCAGCCCTTTAAAGCAAACAAAAGCGTGCACGGTCAGTACTGCATATTTGAAGGCTTTCTCCCAGTCAGCTCTTCCTTGTCTGTTAACAGCAGCTGTAGCTTCATACAAGTTATTTCATAAAAATGAAAATCCACTGACAGAGAAAAGCAGCTTGCTTTCTACTTCTTACTAATTTACATATGTTTGGAAAAGAAAAGTATTTCAACAAATATGACTTGTGTGAAGCTTTAAGGATGACAAGATGTATTGCTCCACTATGGAGGGAGCATACACAGAGCATCGTGGAACAGGGGCGTGGAAATGAGAATCATCCTGCCCATCTCTATTTTGAAAGACTATATGCTAAAAAGGGTACCTTTGCTTCAAAACAGACTCAGAACACGAGCCAGTCACTGCAGGGTTACAAGGGTGATTTTTATCTATCCACTTATTAAAAATGCCAACATGCAAAAATGTCAGGGATTCTGCTCGAGGCTTGCAACAAGAACTAGAGTAAGTTCCCCTACGACTAGAGGAGTAGTTAGACACCTCTCTAGCACTACTTCACTTCCAGTAGCCACCCTGCACACATTGTCTTTCTCAGATGGGTGAGAAATTAAGTACACTGCAAAAATGGACAATGTAACACTTGACCCAGTCCCAACTGGAATCAGAAAGAACTTACTAGCAAAGGTGTCTGTTTTGAGGCATCTGACATCTACTATACATGCCCAGTAGAATTACTGATAATTTCATTGCTTAAAAAAAAAATCTAGTGGATGAATTTGGTTCATCTCCCTGCAATGTGCAATGGCATATTACTAGGGAGACTGGCAATATGTTGAGTATTCCAGCTGTATAATATTAGGAGAATGCAAAACAGTTGAAATTAACCTTTTATTTTTAGAACTCCGATTGTTTTATCACACTCCTCTTCCAGCAGAATATAGACATTCATTATCTGCCAAGCCAGAAGAAGAGAAAGGTTGCTTGCCAGTATTACACAAAGAAGCAGAGAATGGAGCAGCTAAAAAGTGAAAATGGAAATTAAATATTTAAAATTAATTAGTACTATTAATATGACTTTGCATGAACAAAACTTTAAAACAGTCATGGAAAAACTTTGCTTCTTTGTATATCTAAATTACTTTTTTGAAAGAGTGGCCAGCACTGACTGAATCAGTATTTTATCAGAAACTGACACTGGAAGTATCTTCCTGTGTAAGCCTCAACTTGTAATACTGTTAAAAAAAAACCCAAACACCACTGTATCAAGGAACAATAGGGAAGAAGAAAGGCTTACAGAAAAATGGAAACAAACTGAGTACAGTAATTCTAACGTATCTCAATAGATATGTAAAACTATTGCTGAAAAACAGATTAATTTTACTTTTTCTAATGACTATAAACCAGTACTAAATACCAAACATAGAGTCAGGCATTTTCTTTTCTTCTGTGTATGTATGGCTCTAAGCTTCCTGCAAGAGCTAAGCCACACATTTTGCAAACACTTTTAAATTAAAATACATCAGCTGAAGTGACATATGTGCATGCAAGTAGATCTGCTGGCTTCATCAGCAGGGCAGTGAGATAAGGGTCATCCCCACGGTGCAGCTAACACTGCATTTACCCATGATGCACATTGCGTTCTAACAGCGACAGAGTGAAAGCTCACTGCTCTGTCTGAATCAAAGACTAATACCAATATGCAGACCACTGTGGCTGCCAAACACTGCTTTTCTAACTGATTTGCCTAGATGTCAAAGCTGAGTAACACAGCGCACGGCTGTATCTTTGGACTAAAGTAGAATACAATAGATCCAAGCTGACAAAATGTGAGGTAGACGTTGCTAGCTAGAAAAAGGTCATGTTTTTTACAGTTATTTCCCACTATTAGGGTGATAAGTTCATTTCAAGAATTACCTAGTAAGAAAAAGCTCTGTCTCCTTCTTCCCTCTGTCTAATCACCAAATGTAGTTGTGTGATTAGCCATGACCAAAACAAAACATTTCCACTCCAGGCATTTTAGCAGCATAAACCTGGCAGGTCTTTTCTTCCCTGTCCCTCATTTGTACACCCTCAGTTATTACTTCTGATCACAAAGGCTGTAATTAGTAACCAGTACACTAAAACCACCATCATATTTTAAAACAACGTATTATTTGGGATGTTTTGAATATCTACTGTTGTTCTTTGATTTATTTTTCAGTTTTATGTTCACACCTTCCTTTTCCTTCAAATCTTGCCGAACTACTAGCTCAGCAAAACCAAAAATAAGCACAATAAAGACAAAATTTTGAAAAACAAGAGAACTTCAACATTTGAGCTTCAAATGGAAACTGGAAAGAGTCCTCAAAACCTAAATTTCAGTAAAAGTACAAACCTCAAGCTTTTCCATGACTATAGACTTACTTGTTCCACTGACAATAATGGCAAAATTACCAGAGAAGCCGCAGGTTTGGATCCATAGGCACAAGCATTTACCTCTCAGAGTGACTACACCATGAAAGAAAGAGATGATAACTAGAAAAGCAGAAATTCCCTTTTTACTGAGGCCCAGTACCTTATCTTTAGAATTACGTGTATGTAAAGAGGAAGTATAACACGATAACATCATATGCAAAGAATTGTCCAGTATTCCCACTCGCTCCAGAAGCCTCACAGTTTACAAGTAGTGAAGTGTCCTGCTGCATTTATATGACTAAAATACAAATATAATGAGAACATATGCTTACAGAAGTCATCCAAATGTTCAAACCAGTATGTTGTAGGTTTAGTTTGGAAATAAAAGCAACAAAGAAATTCAACATACTTCTAAATAATGTAAATGCCAAACCAAAACTGCATGCAACATTTTAAAATAGAACCAAAAGACTCTCCCAGCAAAACAGAGTAAATACTTGAGAAATTGTTTTACCAATGAACATTCTCTGAAAGTACTAGTTATTTTCATCATTCATTTAGAATGGACTTTCAACAGTGTAAAATAAAGATATGAAATTGAAAACAGGCCCTAACAACTGAATGGTACACACATGAGAACCAATCAGCATTATATTCATCCTGTAACAAATTTGTTCTGGACATAAATAAAAATGTGACAATATAATAAGTTTGTGCTGCTACATCTTAAAGGTTTTTCCATAGCGTTTCAGATCCTTAAAAATATGAACACAAGTTCAAAGGTACACAGAATAATTTCCTTTTCTTCTAAATTGTGGAAAGTATGCACAAGTAATATGAATACAGTAAGAAAACCACGTCCAACTTAAAATTCTAGTCAGCACAAGATGATAAAACCACTCAGCTTCACCATGACACTGAAAGAGCTCTGTCTTTAGAAAGCAGGCAGTTTTTAAAGCATGATTGTGGTGGAGTATCACTTGCCAGGGGCAGCAGTCTAAACTCCAGGCAGTCTGCATAACCTGAATTCAAATTGAACTTAATGAAGTATTTACGCTTTTTTTTTAAAATTTGCTGCAACATTGAAGCATTCGCATGAGTAGTTCTTCATGAAATTCCTCAGTCAAATCAGTCCCTTCTCTAACTTGCCTGCTTTTCCCTGAATCCATATCACTTATTCCCCTCTTCAGGAAAAATGCACGTAAACCTCCAAGTCATATCTACTAACAGAATATTTCAGCAAGCTGATTTTCTTCCTTTGACCCAGGAACTTTTCTGGCCATAAACATTAACATGATACCTACAGTTGAAGTATCTGGATACCTGGGGACTCATCCATATGATTTATGAGATGGATTTAAATGCAAACCAAACAGTGAAGCTTTTTGTATGAAAATCTCATTTCATTAACATGATTCCCAATACAACTTCTGCCTCAGTCAAGAATAAATGTCCTATATAAATAGGCCCAAATACCCAGGAAGGAAGAAGTGCTATGCATCTGTTTTACACCAACTATCTCTTTTTAAAATTTGGAGGTTAAAAAAGTCAAACTCTGATCATAACTCCTAACTATAGATACCCACTTGAAATGGATCCAAATTCTCTACCTAGCTCAAAGAATGCAGACCAGAAGTCGCCCACAGAACTAACCCCGACTAATAGAGAAAACACGATGGCAGCTGCTAGAGCAGCTGGTGTGATCAGACACTTCCAACATGAAGCCTGAAAAGAAATCATTTAAATGGTGAAAATGTTTAGGTTAAATCTAGGCATTCCACATAGGAGGAACAAACCTCTACAAAAGCTAATTTCTTGCATATAACTTTGTCTTTAAAACTGCAATGAAGTCCTAATTTGAATGTGAAATTTTAAATGACAATTACAAAGGTAACATTGCTAACTAAAACTATGACTCCCCATACACAACGTAATCTGAATATAAGCATTCGTTTGACACAAGGGTACACCCCACTGCTTCAAAGTTGGCTTACATTTCAGTACCTGTGGTGCTTTCTGCTATAAACTAGGAGGTGTATTTAATTAAAGCTCTGATGTATGCATTGTATTATCTCAAATTACTCTCCACAAAAAGTTCTTAATATAAGTTCTTAAAATGCAAAACTAGCCATACATAGTTCATACAGCTAGACTTTTTAGCTTTTTTTTTTCCTCCGCCCCCCCCATTAGAGTATTCTCCAATGGAGTGAGAACATTTGAGCAGAAGTATATTATTAGTACAATTTGCAACAGATTAGAATCTAGTTCTTATTGCCATGTCTGTTTTGTACTGTCTAGTAAACAAAAGTCAATTATATTAAGAACTTAAACAAATCCCCAAATTCAATAAAGGCAATAACATTAACAAACCAATCTACCTTCAAATATACACTGTCAAAAGTTCAAAGCCATTATGATGGACAACAGTATTCACAGGCACTGACAAATGCTTTCATCTAGGAAAGAAGTATTGACCAACTTGTTTTACTTAGAATGCACTCTCAATTCAGCTGTTTCTGTTAAAAACAAATGAAACCTTTGAATGCACATCAAAGTAATGTCCCAGGTAATTCATCTTACTGAAGTTAAATATCATTGTAAGAAAAATCCAGACAAAATTTGCATGTCTCTCAGAAGCGAACACAAACAAAGCAACCGCTTCATTCTGTAATGTTCTGTGTAATAGACTGCCAATAACAGCCAGCTGAAGTTAAAACACAGTCTGATGACCACTGACAGAGCGACCAGAGTTCCACAGAGAAGCACTGCTATGCGCACTGCAAACCTTTGTTTGCCCTCTGGCCCAAGTTCTGGATTCAAAATTACAGAAAAACCCCAACATCTACTCACTTGGACACTACCAAGTTTTAATTCTCACTAAATATCCCCATAGAAGGCATTAACAACAATGTTTTTTAAAAAAGGACATTTTGACCCCCACTCTTATATGCTATTAGTTGTAGCGGAGAGCTGGGGAAGAAAGATGAGGGATTATTTTCTCCACGCCAAAACAGAATGTAGGAATTAATAAACTGTCTCTATTGAAATGGAAATGCTCACAAGCAAGAGGAAAACACAACCAAACAAAAATCTACCCAACTTCTCCATTTTAGGGAACAACCTTTATAATAGATATAAAAACTAAGGATATCCATTTGAAAAGATCTTACTTGAGACTACCTTTAGCTTCCAAGGAAGGGAAGGAAGGTTAAACACCTCACACATCACCTTTGTCTAAGTCAAACAGTGGCAGCATATTGGCTAACAGACATAAGTACTTACTACAGAAGGGTCAAACAAACCACCCAACCAACCAATGCTCACCCGGTACCCATTTAATGCCTTATGAAGCCTATCTGCTAAAGGTAAAGCTGTGTTTTATTTTCATTATTTAGCAGCTGGAAAGTAACAAAGGAGACAGACAGCATCACCAGAACTTGGGTACGGCTTCCAAATGTTAGATTCTATCTCGGATAAAGACAGACAACATCATTCTCTGCTAATCTGCGTTAATCATCACCAAGCATATGTTTATTCAGCAATGACTGTATTCCATGTGTCAAACTCTTTAAAAAACGGTTAAAGAATTATTACAAAGATGACTACGGTAATAATTTGAAGCTTGTGGCTGGAGGAAGAGTTCTCAAATTTATCAGCCCAATTTTTAGAGGGTTTTTTTATGGTCAGCTCATCCTCCTGATGTGTTGGCGTAAAACATATCAACATCAGAAAATGTCATGTATACTTCAAAAGGATGCTTACCTTTTTACAGGAACTAAAGCTAAAAGTTTTTAAGTATAACTGTGGTATCTGACCATTTAACAAAATCTGTGAAGGTCTGCCTACCACTGCAGACTTTGTCCTGCTCCTCCTATGTAAACTCTTACGCAACAGGATAAGCTTCAGAAATCTGTGGAGTTTCTCAATGCATCTGTGGTAGAGTTTGACCTCAACTATTTATTATTTATTCAGCTATATCATTCAGCGACTGGAATCCTCTTATTTAGCATATCTATACTACATATGACATGTATTTTAAGATAGTAAGATATTAATACACATTCTACCGCTTATATATTGACATGACCTTTATACAATGCTAATTTTAAAAAGGAATATTTAGTTTCTGCAGCTGAGAAAAAACTGATTTGCATGCACAGCTGAAGCAGCATTTGATATAATGCAAAAATCCTTGGCGTCCTGTACCAGCCATCTTTGTATTTCACTTCTGTTGTGGCTTCAGCTGTTGTGTCAAGCCCACCAGTTGGAAAGGTGATACACAATGGCACTGCTGAGAAATCAGCTTGCTGGCAATTGGGTTCTGTAAGAGACTAAATACTAATTTCCTCTCCCCATTCAGTCCTTGGTGGATAATACTCTTCTTTCTTCTCTTATATACTGTGTATCATATAAACATGAATTAGTTTAAAGATCCTTAACAAAACCCTGTTTACGGAATAAATAAAATGTTTCAGGCGTTGAAATTACATACATAGAACAAAACTATATTCTCATTTTAGATCAAATATACTTGATAAAGCCTATCATTTGACTCATCTTAAGGTTTTGCCCCTTTACTATTTGAAATAATTACAAATAAGATGCAGTATAGAGAGCTAGGAACAATTTTTGAGCAGGCCAGCCCTTCCCTTCGCCTATGTCTATGTACCTGGGCAGAGGGAAATTAAGAATCATCATAAACCAAAGAGCGTGCAGAGGGTCCATGCAGCAGAAATGACACCAAACCCATCTTTTTGTATTGGACACTGTATCAGGTAAAGTCAGACATCCCATCACAACTGTATTAATTTAGGCCATATTTTCACTTAAGTAGCAGCAAGTGAATGTTATACAAAAAGACCTATTTAAAACAACCAAGGGATTCCATTTCAATTAGTTAATAAAATATTGTTACTATCTAATGAGGTCTGCTTTAGAACAATGTCACTGATAGAACATTAAATACTTTGTTCTCTCACTTGGACTTAAAAGGTAGTTGGCTAAAGTTCTCCCACTTTTAAAAACCAGAAGGAAAGGGATTGTTCAACTTTTAGTGGTTGTTTGACTTTTCTCTGAAGTTACAGGTAAACCTCATAAGGTTATAGAGCAACGTACTTAAAGCCAATCTTAAAGAAGGATGGGACTGTTAAAAGTCTGATGAGAGAAAGATCTTTTACTGATCTAACTGAATCTAGAAGTATATATAAGACAAAAGTATTCAATCTTAAACACTGAACAAACCCTGCGTTTTGACTGCCAACTGCGTTGTGCCAAGTCTAAAAAAAAAAAACAAACAACACAAAAACCCCATAACAAAAGAGAAAGAAACCCTACTAGTTTTCTTTAAGGTAGAACACAATATCATTTTGATATGCATAAATGCAAACGGACATGGGAAACTCTCACCAGGTAGGAAACAAAATGGATGAGAACACAGAACCCTTGTTCCTGCTTTTAGTGAAGTTCAGAGTGTTGCTACCGAGTTAGTGAGAATGGGAACAGCCTTGAGCATTCTGCACGCACTGAGAGAGGTCTGTGTTGTAACTTACTGGAACAGAATCACTGCTAACCAGTCTTTAATCACAGGTATCCTCATAAAAGTGAGATTTTTATCCTCTGCAACACGCCCAAGGTTTATATCAAAGTGTACAGGATATAATGTTTAAGGAAACAAAACGGTGAGAGAACTTGAGTTGGACGTATGGAGTTTAGTGGAAAACGTTTTAGATGTTTCTTAGGTTCAAGGTGATGTGTTCAAACATAGAAGATATTTGCAGGCATACTCAGAAAGATATTCTGTGTCTTACTGCATGTAAATCTTCACTCTTAGGTCAAATGAGACCTCAGAAGATTGCTTACAACCTCTAAATCAGTTGAAGAGCTGACAGATGCTTTTTCTCATTCACAAACTTCCTTCCTCTTACACTTCCTCTCCATTACGCTGAGTCTATATATTTTATAGTTCTTTCTCTGTTAGTAAGTAATTAAGTGTAGTCTTTCAGTAGGAATTCTGATCCACCTCACTTATCACAATAAAAAGGAACACAGGTAGCAATTCCTGTCTTGGAAACCTATAAATGCTATTTCAAAACTTACTATAAGCCAAGAACTTTCTCCTTACAAAGCTTATCTATTATCAAATTTTAAGACCTGCTTTACATTCTAAATAATTTTATTAGCTACTTCCAATCAGTACCTAGAACTAGAGGATTTACTGCATGTCCACAGGATGAGAGTAATTGTTAGGTTCTACTGCAGTGTGTAGCAGCTTCATTTCAATGCAGCACACAGATGCCCAATATGGCTCTGCAACTCTTGCTCCCAGACGCATCAACAATCTGCACCAACTTCTGCTGATACAGCTTGTCTTAGCTGGGGGCTGCACATGGGGCTGATCAACCTCAAAACTACATCGGGTCTAAAATACAGAACTTGGATCATTTTTAGAATTTACAGGCTCTTTACCACAACTTAATTTGTAGATCTTTCCGTAATGGAAAATGATCTTTTAGGACAAGAGTAGAAGTCCAATTCCTGATAACAAGAGTCACCATTTTGTGAACTGAAAATGAAATATTGTGCAAAGACAGATTTTGAAAACATCAACCAAAGACAGTCAGCAATGATCTTGTGTCACATGGTGCATTGTGGCAGCACAGGAAAACCTGAACCTTTTCTTCTAGGCTAACCTAATCAAAAACATCTTAATCACCTTTTAATAAGAAAAAAGGATCCAAGACTGCAAGAGGTTGTCACCATTTGAGACAATTTCCAATAAATGCTAGGCAAGTCTCTGTTCTCTCTCAGTTTCACAAAGCATTAACTACTGGCATTAATAGGAAACTATTAGCCATAAAGTCCCATTCTCCCCAAACCTGAAGCACTAGAATCAGCTCCTTCTTGAAACCAGTTTCTACTAAATGCTCCACATCACTGCTAACTTCTAAATGAATTTCACAGAAGAAAATACAGGAAAAGAATATATAAACAACAATAAAGAACTGTCTGGCTTATAAGACTCTAACAGCTGAAAATATTACCTAACATTCAATACCCTGTGAAATGGTGTTAACTTCAAAGCATGAGAATCACCTCAGACAACTCTGTAATAGAAATTCAACAGCTGTTTCACAGCACATTACAATAAAGCAGAACCACATAAGAAAGAAAAATAAAGATAAGCTTTACTCCCAACTGAAAGTGCAGAGGGAAGCTAGATAGAGAGAAAAGCTATTATCAAACTGAAACATGACCAGAAAGTCAGGGGTTGATACAGGCCTGTTCTGTTACCTGTACTATTAGACACAGGAACTGCAGCTGGATTAGAAACACTGCTGTCCATCTCATTTGAATGATGACTGCCTCAGCACAACCTCCCTGAACAATGAGGGAGACTCTGTCTTTGGTATTATCTTTAAAGGCAGGAGTGCTTTCAACTAAATCACACGTTCCTTCCTGAAGATTTTTTCCTTAGAGTTCTATGCAAGTACTGACACGGCCTACCCCGACTTGACTCATAAAAACTGAAAGGATCACAACTATAATCATTATGGCTGTAGGCTACACTAAAAAGAATACACTAAACTCAAGATAAATACAGTACAGCTGTCTAAGCTACAATGCCATAGCCACTGCTGTATTTAACTCTACGTGTGAACTGAGTTTGATCCATTCAACTATAAAGGTGGGGAGTGAAGATTAAATTAAAGCCAAATTGTGAACTTTCCTGTAGTGCAGTTTTAGGGCTGGCTGTAAACATACCCTGCAACAGAAAACCCGTTCGGTTTGCATCCTTACTTCCCTCACACTGCATAACGATGACCTGAAAGCTCACATATATATCAACAAACAGAAGGAAGTTAGTTTTCTTTTTCTCCTTATCAAAACATTTAAACTCATGACACATCCATACTTGTTAATCTGGTGAACTTTAAGGGTGACTGAAATTTTTTGGACCAAACAATGCAAGTACCCCTCAAAACAAGCTTAGGGTTCTTTTTCTATTGCCCTGCTTTGTATGCAGCCACTTGTATAAAAGGAAGTGAAATCATAACTGTTGCATTTTGTTTGTGCTTGCACAACATAAGGCAACAGGGAATTGGATCCTTTGTTTTTAAGCACAAGTTTAACTCGGATAACACTGATCTACTGAAAGAATCTGATTAACAGACACACTACATCAATTTCCTGTATTATTAAAGGCTATCAAAACCATCATTCTAATTTTCTCTCCCAAGGGACAAAAGGGTTTGATTTTTTATCATACCAAAGCTTGGCTTTTTTTACTTTTTATTAAAGAAGACTGTACAATAATTTTATGAAAATGTTTCTAGTCTTTTGTCCATTGTAAGGAAGGAAAAGAAGATTTATTTAGCTCAATTTGCAGCCCCCTTTAACATAATACTAGTTCTTTGTACTACAGTGGATTAAAGCAGCATCTGTTCTTCTCTGGAAACCTGGAGTCAAATCGCAGCAGTGCAGTAAACTTGCCATCTCTGTCTGTACCCTAACTAACTAGAATCAACCTTCCTCCAAATAAAATTCAAATGAATTCCTGAAAGGCACAAGAAGAGCTATAGCTATGTAACTAAAATATTTTTGGTTAATAAGTCTTGCAAAAGCCCATGATCAGAAACTATCTTTGCATAACAAAGATCTATGAACTGAACCAAATCTGTATTTACAGATGTTTTGACATAAAATGGCAATATACAGGATGCTAAAAATGAACTTCCAAATCCAGGGCCTGATTCTGCTCTTATAACTACCCAGTCCTGTTAGACAACAGAAACAAAGAAACAAAATTGTGAATATGAATTTGGCTTGTGGCCCATACTCTGTTTAAACATAAATGAAATCTAAACAAAGCACAGTTAACAAAAACAACGCACCAACACACTTTCTCCCCAAACCCCAGATTCATCTCTTCATAATTCCAGTTGTTCTGTTGATCAGGCAGTGTCTGGGTTAAGGGCACATCCTCGTATATTTATGTAACAAATAGAGCAATCAGGGCTCCATCTTGATTACAGTTTCTGAGGTCTCCTGCCAGTTATTAAATAAACATAAAAAGCAATAATTGATTGACAGCTACTATGATGAAAATATGCCTGGCTCTGAAATGAATGATAAAGGTGCCATCGATTCTGACAGAAAAAGAACTATGTAAATGCTGAAAGAGCAAGAAAATTGCATCCTTCATGTCCATCATTCATAAATTATGGTAAATCCTTGCAATGAAGAGGCACAACAGACACACCAACCCAGCTAATCTACGTCCATATATCATAATACTCAAAGCAACAAAGTGGGTTTTTTTCTGCTCAAATTGTGGTCCTTCGCAGTTTTTTCAAAAAAAGACAATATTCAAAAACACAATACCTTGAACCACCCCTTTGCACCTGTCAGAATCAGGCAGAAACTAGAAGCTGCATGGGTTTACAACAAAGAGGATGCGTTAGTCTGGATCTTGAGATTCTATGAAGACCTAGTGGATAATTTCCAGGACATCTTTATGGCATTTATATTTCCAAAAAAAAGCCGCCCTGATAGCAGGCTAAATCCAATTTTACTCACTGAGAGTCTCACAGTTGAGGCTATAAAGTTAAGGCAATGCAGTGTCTTGAATTTCAATTGGAACACTACACAGTAGGCAAAAGGACAGGTTTTCCCAGGAAAGCAGTATCTCACTTCTAGCACTCTTGTTTCCCAATGTTCTGCTAGAGATGCCTGAAGTCTGAGTATCAGTGGTGTTAAACATCAAGAAGCACAACTGAAATATGCGAGATGTTAAATACCTACAGGCAGCATCTCCACAAGTGTTGGTTTTGGTTTAGGATGACATCTTGCATCCACCAACAGAGGACTGGCTACTTTTAGGTCAGCTTTTACAATTCACAGCTACTTCTTATTGGTGTTCAGGGCAAATACACTTTGCAAGCATAATTAATCACATAAGAGTGCTAATCAGCTACGCAAGTATGAGATCTCCCTCCTCAGAAAGTTTGATCCTTGAATTGCCATCTTCATACTTCGGAAAACATGATCAGTATAAAGGTAGACTGTTGTTTCAAAGTAGTTGTTCCATGTGAAGTCGTAGCACCTAACCTCTAAATCCTCAAAGGCATGAAGCAATCCCAGCTTCCAAGTGATGGAAGAGTATTCTCATGAAGACTAAATATTTGGAGGAATATTTTCTATAGCCATATGAATCGAAATGCAATTGTCTTCGGAGAATTTTCATTTGCAAACATTAAATGGTCACACGGCAAGAAAAAAAACATGTAAGGCCACAGGGCTGGCTATCCTAAGAAATCACTTCCCGATTCTCAAGAGGAACACCCTGCCAACTGCTAGTAAAGAGACCTTCTCCAGCAGAGAAGGTCTGCTTGCCCAGCAGTAACTCAGTGTCAACTCCCAGCAACCTTCCAATACAGATTTGTAACAAGAACAACAAATCAGAGTTACTGTTCAACTTGGTATTTGTACTTTCCAGGTGAAAAACTGAATCCTTTGGGTTTTGTTACCTGCAAGTTGCAAATTATTCAATGAAACTGAATTGCAAATTATTTATTAACTGCACTAGGATTCCCAGAGAGCTTCTAGAGGGGCAAAGAAACAACTAAATGCTGTTGGTATGCTGAGCGCTGTAGTTTTCACTGGTTAGCTCCAGCTCTTGTACTGCAGTCATCTTTGATGACAATGTATTATTTCAGATTAGTAGAAATAGGAAAAAAAAAGGATGATAGCTGACTTCACACATGAAACCCCAACACTGGGCACCTATTTAACTAAGAAAAAAAAACCAGCTGACTACTATGTAACAGTATTCTCAGTATCTGGAATTTCAGGAACTAGAAGAGGACATCACAACAAAACAAATCTGGTACAAAAGTAGAAGTAAAATAGGAAATTGGTCATTTCATTCAGCAGGGCTTAAGTTCCCCCAAAGCACTAGTTAGATGTAATGAATTCTGTGTTTATGTGAAGGGTATCTGCCACAAGAATAGAGACTGTTAAATACAACCACCCAAACTAAGTACTCAGCAATTCCTCTTTTAACACATCAGGCAGAATAATCAAGTTTAACTGAAAGGAAGTGCATAGCAATGTGCAAATGGAGGAAAAAAGTCTGAAACAATGACTGAATAGCAGAATGGAACTGTGTGAATACAGGCAAATCTGTCACTAAAGTAACATTTACAAATTATGCTTTGTAGCAAGCCATACAAATGTTATATCAGTTATACAAACATTACCAGCTCCATGCAGGAAACATACAAGCTCAACTTCATTATTTTCCGGAAAGGTGAAAATGGGCTTAAGGATCATTAAATGTGTGACTAAACTGTACTATGAAATATTTTTCTTTATAAAAAAAAAATTTTCCTTTCTTTTCCAGAAAAGACATTACATTCATATGTACTTACACTGAATCTAGTCACTTCCTCCTTTTATATTTTTCCACACATGCACACATCCAATTTAAGATGTTGCCTATCTTTATTTAAATCAAATATTTCTTTAACAGTCAATCAGCTCAGAATTTCATCAAATTATTTGGTGGAATAAACTTCCACGATGCATCAGAGAGAATTTTATTTCGCAAGTGCACTTGCCGGATAACTATTTCAGTCTATCATAATCTACACACAATGTTGCACAAGAAAAACTAGTTTCTGCATCTAGTTTTTAAGCAGCTGATATAGTGTATGAGCTACTTATATAGCGCTATAGAGTGGTGTGTTTTTGTCGTTTTGATGCATGTTATGTTAGGAATTAACATCGTCATAACAATGGAGACTGTACATATTCACATGACAAATCCCATTTTCTGTTTTTCTTGCATCAGTTATTCAGTATCGCTACTTTAAAGGCCTCTGAACTACACTTTCTTTCCATTTTTGTTGGCTGAGGACACGAGTCGCAATTGATAATTTACCCTACGCAGCGTCACCGAGTTTAACGCACCTTCCCACTCGTGACAGCTACAACACCAGGTCTCCTGGTCTCCCCGCTCGATTTCGGACACAGAGAACAGTATGTACCAGAGCTTTGAAGCAGAACTCGCCGCTTGTTTGACGCGTCATGTGATTTCTTACACTGTATCAAACTCAATGAAAATAAGTGTTTTTCATGCTTGCGTACACCCATGCATGTATCTCAGCGGCATCGCACACGCTGGCTCAGATCACAGACTAACAGCACCCTGCCACCGACCAGCGACAACAGATGCACGGGTCCACTTTTGATACCACATTTAAACGATTGCGATTGCAAACTTACCGTCCCTACAAACCAGACGGCACTGCAGTTCTTACCCCCGCCCGACCCAGGACATAAGCTCCTCAACAACGCGATCGCTACAAAGCCGCCGCCGGCTGCGGATCGCCTTGGCGATCGCTGCTAACTTCGTAGCACCCCAGAAACAAAGGGGGTGACCTGGGGGCAAGCCGCCCCCCTCGGCATCTGGGAGCGCCTCTGGGCTGCCGCTCCACCCGGCTTCCCTCAATTACAGCTTACCGCAAAGGCGACCGGCGAGGCCGGGCAGCGAGGGAGCGGAGCTCTTTGTGTGACAGGACGGGGCTCCCGCCGTGCAGGGCCGGGAGGGCGCCCGGGGATTCCGCTCCCCGTCCCCACAAACCCCCAGCAGGCCTTACCAGCTGTCAAGCTCCAGCTCCAGCAAGGACTGGGTCCTCTCTGAGCTGCAGTGCAGACACCACATGGCTGGGCCGAAGTCGCAGGCGGGGAGCTCGGCGTCGCCACCATAGCCGCCCCTCGGGCCGCCCCNGGGGGAAACGGGGACGCGCGCGCCCGTGCGCACGCGCGAAAGACAGTTTCCCGGGGAACGCGAGGCGCCAACGGCCGCCGCGCGCGCGGCGGCCACTCTCCTGACGGCCCGCACCGCGCCTAATTAAAACCAGAACCCTATTAATTACACGTAAAGTGCGTGGCTCAGGACCCGTAACAGACCTTCTCTCCCGGGGAACTCCCTCGGCAGCAAGCGTGAAGTTTTAAAATAGACACTGGGGACTTTTAAAATAGACGCCTTCAGAGCAAAGGTGCAGGTCAACATTCAGAATTTTCTTCTTATATTCGTCAAGGAGCATCCAACTGGTTTTGATTCTGCTTGTAAAAATAATTTCAGTTACCTCTTAAATTATTTTAAGTGAAAAATAGACACTGGGGGCGTCTGAGAGAGGAAGATAAACTCTCTCTCATGAAGGGCGTGGCTGCATTTTGTCAAAAGGCTTGTGGCAGCCACATTGAAACTCCCAGAGATGTCCATGGAAAGAGCAACACGAAATAGCAAAACTAAAAATATTTCAGATGCACCAGAATAAGAATGTGAAGAAAGAATTTAGCTTCTTAAAAACAAAAACAAAACAAACAAAAACCCCTCTAAACAAAACAAAACAAACCAACCCTGACTCGAGGCAATGGCAGCAGCTGTGCTGCCAGCAAATATTCCAACTCTTTCTCCCTACACTTATTCCCACGCACACAACCAGGTGAGGAAATTGAGTACTTCTGTCAACAACACACATATTCAAAACAGCAGCATCTGAACTTCCCTGTTGTTGTTCTGAATATTAGCACAATAATCCACGTCCTATTTACTTTCCATAAAACATCGATTATATATGCGTTACCCTAGTATGAGATGGTTTGAGGTTTGTGATTGCAAGGCAGAATGTGAACTGGTGCTGTGAAACATGCAGAAAGCGAACGCACATGACATAATAATACCTTAAGTACCATGGAGGCCTACTGACAGGAGAACAATTTTGGAAAGAGTGGTTGATTTATTATTTAAAAAACCCCATCAGAATCAGAATTTTGGATAAAAATGAGTAGTTCAAAAAAGATTGTAATTATTATCCTTTGTTGCTCCACTGAAACCTGACCTAGAAAGCTTGTGGATTTTGCTGTATCATGTCCTCAGTGTTCTCACAGCATTTGTAAATGGGAATGGAAAGAAACATCCACCTCCTCCAAACACACAGCAGCTCAATATTAAAGCTAGTTCTGGCAAGCAAAAATTCCTCATGAGAATTTTAAAACACCGCCACCAACTGAATTTCATCATCACAGTATTTGACAAATGAATAAAAATCCTTCCTAATTTTTTTCAAGCAGATTCACCACGCAGTGATTAAAGTATTAGAAGAAATCAAGTCTAAACAGAGTTAATTGTAACTTAGTAATTCGTAAATGAAAACCATCTCATCTCCTAGAATACTGTAAAAGGTGCTTTAATTTATATATACGCCTCTTACGTAGAAACTACACACCTGCAAATGAGAACATTGAAATTATACCATTTTCTCACACACAATAACATTTTACACACATATTTTAACAAAAATGCTTACACTTCATGACGCTTTCCTAGCCTTCCTCTCCCAAAGCCTAGAAAAGAGAAGGGTTTGCAGCATATCTGGAAGGTTAACCCGAGTGCTGAAGAACTAAGGAGTCAGCCAGTTCCAGAACTTGTTGTCCCCAGGGAACAGCACCTTATCTACTGTCTGCTCCTGTTCAAAATGCAGTCTGAGTTCCTCTGCTGACCTAAACCACAAAAAATTTTGAAGAGTACTTGCTAAGCCATAATTTCTCTGGTAGACTATTCCTACAGCAATTTTAGCTGTACAGGTCAAAAGAACATCTGACACTGCACCATAAAACCAGTAGATAAATAGTGCTACCTATAGGTACAAAGAAATTAGTGTTTCAAAAAGTAGTAAGGCCCATATGATTAATATCCTGTAATAACGCAAGAAAGCAAGGCAAGTTTTAACTTTGGGGTTTCCTGTTTCATGGAACCATCACAACAACTTGCTTTCCAAATTAAGTTTCTCTTCATGAAAATAAGCATCATGTCTAGGTAAGCTGGGCAAACTGTCTAACCATGGACACTCCTTGTCTTCAATTAGATGCCATGGTGCTGGAGAAAGGGAAGCTAAGAAAACACGAACCATTCTTGAAGAGTGGATTGGGGGTAGGGGGCAGTTGCTAAGTTTACCACTAAAGGCTCCATTCATAATCGTTCACACAGTATTTATTGCAATTTTGTGCAGGGACAGAGCAATTTGCACTATACTTTTTAGAAATGGAAATACTCCAGCACACTAAAAAAGCGTTGGCTGATCTCTTTGGGGAAACTCAGAAGTTTATTTGGAAACTAAAATAGTTGCTCAAACAAATCAGATAGAAGAAAGGCCCAGCTGTGCCCTTGTGCTGTATATACAACATAACTCTTATTTACAATACATGCCATGAGAGCAGATCACATCTTTCTGGATGATAAAAAGAATCAAGGCAACTTAAACCCCAGTTAACCATTTGGATCGAGTGTGCATTTTGCATAGTTTCCTAAGGAGGCACTAGACATGGATTCCAATAAGCCAGGTTTAACTAGCTTTCAGTGAAACTCAAATATGTTAAGGAAGGACACACCTACACTGACTGTTTTGATAGTAATATCACTGCAAGTCTATAACCAGAGACTATTTACACTGCAATGCCTAGTTTCAACATCTAATGGTTTTGCAGACAGCCTCTTCCCTACAGAAGTCTTTGACGTTCTGGGATAGACAGACGCGACAACAATCCCACATTTTTCTGGTCCTGACTCAACGTCCTCCTGCATCAAGCTTCATCTCCACTTGTAAACAGAGACAAATCCAAAGCAGACATAAGCGGTCCACAAAAGTCAACTGTTAAATAGAAACTGCTTTCCAAAGGAGAAACCAAACACAGTTTTAGTGTGGGCTGGGAAGGAGGATATGTACTGGAAAGGGTGTCCGAGAAGCTCTGACCTCAAAAGCAGACACAGAATTTTCTGAAGAATGTGCTTTTTTGAACCCACTTCATACAGAATCTTCCTTTGACAGATACAAATGAATACACTAGAAAAGCAAACAACCAAGCAATACTAACGCATCCCATTTCAAATACTACGTGGATAACTATTACAGTTTTCCCCCCTCTTCAACATCAAGAATCCCAAATTCTCAGTTTTGTTTCAACCATTCAGTTACAAAGTTTATGTTAGATCACTTCTTATTTCAGTAAGAGTCTTTAAAACCTAAAGTAGGGATTAAATGCCAAAATCATCTACATATTTAAGTTCTCACATGTATTCCAACAGGGGAAATTAAACACAGAAAAACAAATTCTTGCTGCACTACGCAGATGGAGTTGTGGTTTCCGAGTCAAGACAGCCTGATGCAATTATTTTTGGAGGGTTTTTTTGTTTATGTTTCAACATTCCAAAACCATCTTCTTTGAACCGTAACCCATAGTGCATAATCCCATCTCCTGCAGGTAACAGTAACCATAATCCACACTGCATAATCCATTCTCACTCAGGTAACTGGGGGTGACTTTTCACAGACATCTAGGCTTGACTTTTTGGGACCGTTTTTTGGTCGCACATAGTTCGGTATTTTTGTTATCCTGACTACATATGTGCAGTGCTTATGCTCGGTGCCAAACATACAGAGGTGATGTTTCAGGCTGTCGTGGTTTTAGCTGGGATAGTTAATTTTCTTCACTGTAGCTAGTATAGTGCTGTGTTTTAGACTTAGTATGAAAATAATGTGATAACACACTGATGGTTTTTTTTAGTTGTTGCTAGGTAGTCCTTACACTAGTCAAGGACTCTTCCAGCTTCCCGTGCTCTGCCAGGTGCACAAGAAGCGGGGAGGGGAGGGGATACAACCAAGAGAGCTGATCTGAATTGGCCAAAGGGTATTCCATATCATGTGACGTCATGCCCAGTATATTAACTGGGGGGAGTTGGCCAGGGGGGAAGCAGCGATCACAGCTTTATTTTATTACTACTCTTACTATTTTATTTTAATTATTAAACTGTTCTTATCTCAACCCACGAGTTTTCTTGCTTTATGCTCCCCCGATTCTCTCCCCCATCCCACTCGGGTCGGGGGGAGTGAGTGAGCAGCTGTGTGGTGCTTAGTTGCTGACTGGGGCTAAACCACAACACTCCTTTTTGGCGCCCAACATGGGGCTCGAACCCACAATCCTGGGATTAAGAGTCCCATGCTCTACCAACTGAGCAAAACGGGGAGAATGGCCCTACCTGGAGCCTCTGGCAG
>WEKW01021934.1:25319-54715 GCA_013389905.1 Sula dactylatra | reverse complement strand
CGGGGGGACTCGCGTTCCCCGGCGGCGGCGCTGCTCGGGCTGGTGGGAGCGGGAGGAGCGCTGCGGCTGAAGGAAGCTCGCTTCTCAGTACGAGCTAGCCTTGCAGTTTACACAAAGCAGAACCGAGACCCGTTTGCAGTTGCAGGACGTACATTTACAGTGCGGTGTTTCTACAGGTATTTTTCTATTTTCGTATTTTAAATAGGTGTTGGAGCTACTCCGTCATACTCATTAAATAGCAGGCCTTTGAAAATTCTCCGTCACTTTCCTTTTTTACTTTTTAAGATAGTGGGTCTCTGATACTTGGTCAAATCCATCTGCAAGTCTCTCTAGACTGGAGCACTGATCTGGCTCCTACGCCTTCCTTGTCAGCTCCAGTCGACCTCCTGTCTTGCTATTCAGCATTCCTTTGGTATCTGAGCTGCACTGTAGGGACCTGAGTTGGAGACACGGCAGAGAGCCGTAGAATTGGCTGCTGGGTCCTGACAGTCAGAGGATTCAGGAGTGAAAATACAAAATGGTTAACCTGGAGAAGGGTATGCGCCTTAGGTGTGCTCCTGTAACGTGTGGTGTAATGTAATGCCTAAGAGAAACTAATACGTGGAGAAAGGAACGGGAATGGTGAGAAAGTGTTGGATCATCTCCTTTATTTTAAATTGAAGGTTTGTAGTCAGATGCATGCGGGCACTAGCATCAAATGTATTACACATAGTTTATTTCTTTTTGTGAGTGTGCGTGTGTAAGAATTGTAGAATCTGTAAATTTGTGGTTTCTTTGTTGTTAATTGCTGTACTTCACGTGGCTGTCCTCGGAATTTGGAAACGGCGAGCAAACTAGTTTGGAGTAGAGCTGCTTGACTGGCTGCTTTTTGAGGATTTTTATTTTCTCTAACCATCTGCGTGGCACTTTGCGTTTGTTTGTTTTCTGGATTTTTTTTTTTACTCGAGATGATGAAGTCTATATACTTTATACTATTTCCTTCTAGTTCCATAGTTGATGTTCTTAGAAAATACACAGTTGCCTCTTTAAATGTTAATCTTAAAAAAAAAAAAAAACCCACAACCGCTTTAGATGGTGGCACTGTTTTAGGTTCCTACCTACCATCTGATAGCTTGCATCTGCATCTTTTTAGAGAGGCAAAATGAGGAGCTCTTGCTTAATCATTTAACACTGTTAATCTAGTTCATACTTTGACTGTTTTTCTAGTAGGTGAATAATGGAATCTAATGCGATATCCACTCTCAAGATTAGTGGCAGAGTACTGCTGTGCAAAGTTGGCTGTCTTTGGCCTTCACGAAGCTAGATAAGGGCTTAGGTAGTGCGGATGGTGGATCTGTATTAATAATTGCACCCCTCTAGACATTTTACCAGTGTTAAAGGATTATTGTAAAATTTGTAGGCATGGAAGTAGTCCTTGGGGAAGGAAAAACCCAGTAAGTTAGGCACAGTAACTTAAGCTGTACTGAACATGTCTGTGTGCATATTTAAAATGAGCTTTTGCAATATATCTGTCTGAACTGCTTTTCATGGTAATAACATTTTAATACTTTAAAACCACTTTAATACTTTACGATAATCATGCAGTGACTTCCCTGGTACTTGCTCTGCTATTCTTGTGGAGTCATACTTAGCGGTGGTTGCTGTGCTTAGAGAAAGTTAAGAAACAATGGCATCTGCTCAGTTGCCCTGGAATTTGATCTTTCTGTGGAAAAGAAGGGTAGTTTTTCCTAAGCAAAGCTCAGGAAGGAGCAAAAGAGTGGGAACATTGTCGGGTGTGGGGGGGTGGCCACAGGGCAACTGAAATATTGTGCTGGAATTGAAAGAAAAAAAAAAAACCAGCTTTGCTGGCTCACTTGTCCCAGTGCAGCTATGTTGGTGCTAGATGTCAGAAAAGCATCCGGCGTGCGTTGCCGGGTTTTCTTTGGTGGCTCTTCTGTAACAGCGATTGTCCAACACGGGCTTTTGGCATGCTTCAGCAGAATCAAGAATGGTTCTTTCTCTCAATAGATGTGACGCAGACCCCTCAGCCTTAGCCAACTATGTTGTGGCGTTAGTCAAGAAAGACAAACCGGAGAAAGAGCTGAAAGCTTTCTGTGCTGATCAGCTGGATGTCTTTCTGCAAAAAGGTACTGTGCTCTCCACTACTTTATCTGTTCGGTGGGTTTCATTTCATTGGGGGGAGGATGATGTACCATCGTTGCCTTCAAAATACTTCTTGTTATTCATGAATTGAGTATTTCTTACAGAGTGTGAAGGAATAAAGATCTTGTGATTTTTTAAAAAAAAAAAAAAACACACTAAGGTGAAGGTGTGTATCTCGGTCTTGTTCATGGTGGGTGGGAGGAAATCCTCTGAAATGAAAGCTAGCAGTTTCATTTTAAAGTATCGGTCATGTTGCCAGAAGTTTCTCCGACAGGTGTTTGATAACCTTTGAAAACCTGGTCCATATTAATCTTTCATGCTTCTGGTGAGCTTCTCATAGCAATTTGGTTCAAATTCAAGGTTTTAAACGCTTGGAATTCTAACACTCACTGGGAAGTTATTGTGCATTTTTTTGTGACCTGATGTTAAACTGATGATTAGTCTTCTGTGAATGATTTACTCTTGTAAAAATTGCTGTAAAGAGGCTGCTAACTATAGCTAATGGAGTAACTGTGCTCTTATTCCTTGATCGTGTTTCAATCACGCTTGCCCCTTAGAACATTTCAAAGTTGTAAATGTGATTGAAGGAAAAGTCTCAGTTTCTGTCTTTGATACATCTGATGAATTTCTTTGTCTAAATAAACAACCTCAAGTTCCACAATTGTAATTCCAGCTCCCTGAATGGAGCTAACGTTCTTTAATCTAAAACGATGCTGCTGCTGTGAGCAGTCCACCTGGATGACTTTTTTTCAGGGACTTCGCTGGTAAATCTAACAGAGCCGTTAAATCAATATGTAACAATATTTTCTTGTGTTCTCTATCCTCAGAAACTTCAGGTTTTGTAGATAAACTCTTTGAAAGTCTGTACACAAAGAGTTATCTTCCTTCTCTTGAACCCACAAAAGTTGAAGCGAAGCCTGCAGGTCAGGAGAAAGAAGAAGTCAAGGAGGAGGTAACATTATTTTTTCTGTCTACCTGCCTCTAATTTTCAAATTAGCCATCCCGTACATTTGTGAGGCAAAGTGCGGAAAACATCCACTTTATTGTGACTAATGATCTTTATGATCTCTGTGCATCTGAAGAAAAATGGAAGATGACCATTCAGACATGAACATTTTAAAATCCTTTTGTAGAGTCTACCTTTGAGCTAGATTAATAGCATTCTGAAATCCTATTCAGACGTCCCTGGCAATACAAGCCGATAATGATTTGGAAGGGTTTAAGAGAGGGGGAAGAAGCAAAAACATTGCAAAGCATTTCCTTTTCCAATTTTGTTTATTCTGTGAGAAACAGAAATTATTTTAAATGTTTTCTGTAATACTTAAAATCAGTGAAATATGGTGGCCTCTATATTGAGGGTAATTACTCTTAAAAGTGAGGTAGCGTTCATTTGCCAACAGTTCTTTCTTTTCTCTTGTTTTTAAGTTTTATTGACAAAATTGGAAACAATCAAGTTTTTAAGAAAAGTGAAGTAATATTTCCATAGTTGTCCAAGTATCTTTGTTTACTGTATAATCTTCTGCTATCACTTGTCTGAGATAGATGGTTTTTTCTTCCAAGTTGGTGATTTTGCAAGGGAAGAAGCCTCTTCTCTGTGTTCGTAGCATCCTGGTGTACCAGCTTTGAGAGGGAGTCGGGGAAAAAATTGCTGTAGAAGTAAACGTTCTTTCTTTCTGTATACTCTGATCACAGTTTGCAAAGATACTTTAGCCTGAATATGTGTTTTAATTACTATAGGAAAGATGCAAACAAAGTCAGAGAGTATATATGAAATTCTACTGCTTTCCAGGGATGCTTATGTTATGCAGTGTTAAGAGCAAGAACTCTTGCTCACTTTATAAATGGACCATGGGGAGCATTTTTTTTTTTTCTGGCAAGCACTCTAAATGGGTATTTGGACTTGTGCTTCTGTCTGAGCCTAAAATAACATGAAGGAAAGACCTCGCTGGAGTTACTTGTTCTGCCTTCAGAGTTAAAACTGGCTGGTAGTCATGAAGAAGATGACAAATAATTGCAGATTGAAACCTGTCAGTCAACCAAAGCTGTATTCTATTATATTGCAGAATGCAGGTCCTTATTTGACAGAATGTGATTGATCAGTTGATTTAAATTAAAGTTGGTCTTCAGGGCTTTTTTCCTCTCTTTTCTGATGTCCTTTTTTTATCTGAGGATGAGACCCAAAATTATGACAATTTGTGGCAGTAGTTTTGGTGATGGAAGGTCATAATTTGCAACTATACGAGACTTTCACTTTAATAGTTTTGCAATCAGTTCTCAAAGTACTGTCGTAATTTATAAGAAGTGTTTTAGAACTGCCTTCAGTTGACTTAACCAGCGCTCTGGTGGGCGGAAAGGGGGAGGTTTTTGGGGTCTGGGGGGCAGGGATAAGGCAAAAGAAGATATCTAGGACAGCTTTATGGGACAACTTTACAGGATCAGGACATTAATTGGTTATTTCAACATCAGTAAGGCGTTGATGATTTGTCATATAGCTCAGTGTATTACATGATTCCTGCAAATGGAGGACACAAAACAAGTGTAGAATCGTGCTGAGTCTAGGTTGGAATGGACCCCAGATATCATGTGATACAACTTGGGTTGAAAGCAGGGCCTTAGGTTAAAAGATTTTTTCCAAACTTTTGCCACCAAAATTTACAGTAACTTCTAAGCAGCGTAAAATGGCAGCAAAAGTACAAAATGAGTTCAGAGTGATTTACAGTAGTGGTATAACTGACAGACTTCTAAAACTGCTCTTGTTGAGGCCAGCAAGAAGTGTGACTAGTTCAACCATGTAACAGTTCTTTGCTTTAAAGGATTTATTTCAAAGTGTAAACTAGTGACTTACCTACTTGGAGAAGTAACTGTCCCTCGTTGTGTTCCAGTTCCAAGGTTCAGAAAATACCTCATATTGTAGAATTGTTTACTCTAACGAGACAGAATGGATAGGGAACTTGTTTTTAAACAGGATTCATGAAAGGCAAAATATCAAAGTAGTTTTATTTTGGGGCATCTGCTCTGCAGAAAAAGCTGAAAGATTTGAAACAAAAAGCCCAACAACCTCTAGCGCTTGATTACTTGTAGTGCTTAAGTATTCTGTGCAAGTAATACTTAAATATTGGTTTTATACGGGATGCTAACTGTAATTTGGATTAAATCTTGGTCTTATTTTCTTCATTTAACAAAAAAAGTGATACTCACCCATGATTGGTAGTTGTCTCTTAAACAGAATTTTCAAGAGTCGGTTGAAGAAGAGCGGGATAGCAGGAAAAAGAAGTATTCCAGTCCACAGAGAAGCCGTGCAGATTCCAGTGAACAAAGGTTAGTATTGAACCAAAATGTTAATATGTTCTTCTGTATTTGCTGGCGGTCTTTAACTGTGGATTTTTACCTCTTAGGTTCTGACTTTTCAGAAAAATAGTGATTTCCTCCCTAAACTTCTCTATCTGTAATGTATTATCTATATGCTGATCAAGTGCATGAGAACCCTTCGCTAGAATTTGGTCTCTTTTGAAAAAAATGGCAGTATTTTTCAAATGTTAGTACCTAGGAATGTCATCAATTCCATTCTTTCCCTTGTTATATAAATGAAAAGCATTTGGGGGGGTTGTTCAGAGTGTCAACACCACTTTTAAAAAGCATTCTGTTTTGGTCACCTAACTTTTTCACCTTTCCAATTCTTAGTCCTCCCCATGCTGGTTTCTAGGAATTAGTGATTCGACTTTGAGATTCTGTACTCTTCTATGCAATTTGGGAAATTCTGACTCGAATGTTTTGCCATCTGAATTGGATGGGAAGGATGAACAGTAACTTACCTTGTTGCAAGCTTGTTCTTTAATTTGGTTTCTCTTTTCATAAACACGGTCTGCCTATGTCTTTTCTAGAACCAGAGAGAAAAAGAGAGATGATGGAAAATGGAGGGACTATGACAGATACTACGACAGGAGTGACTTGTACAGAGAGAAGTCTGGCTGGCGACGTGGCAGGAGTAAAAGTCGTAGTAAAAGCAGAGGGTTAAGTCGAAGTCGTAGCCGCAGCAGGGGTAGAAGCAAAGACCGTGACACAAACAGAAGTGTTGGTGAGTACCCAAGGTTCTGCTTTAGGAGAACATCTAATGTCAGTGATGTGCGGTGATTCCTACATATTGTATGGTCTAACAGGCTGGAGGTGTCCTTGAGTGGTTGGACCAAATTTTGAGAGCTTTGTGTTCCTGAAATAGTTACGATGCTGTTCTTCAGTGTAGAGCAGTTAAGGGGGTTGTATTCTTCTCTGCTAATCTCTTAATTTATCCACAGGTATATACCAGTGGATATTGGTAGTTGATATTTTTGTGCTGTGTGTTGACAAAGCTGTGGATTTTTTTCTTCCCCACCCCCCCCAAAGATCTATCATTTTGCAAAATGGTGTTACCCTCTTTTTTGCTTTGTTACTGTGTACTTTTTAGAGAAGGTTTCTTTGTAATTGAAGGTAGTTACCGTGTGATCCATTGTTACTTTATGTCTAATTTAGGTCTGATGGAAAAATAAGAGGCACAGATCACAACAGATTTCAACACATCTTGAGACCACATTAGTTAAGGGGGGGGGGTGGTATAGGTTTGTTGTTTCAGGCTTTTTCTCCCCTCTTTCTACTTTAAAAGAGAAAGCTGTAATCCAGGATGGAGTAAGTAGCGGAATGAATGTGCATTTTGTAAAGAAAACATTTAGATTTCTGAAGTTAAAACCCTGTTTGTGCTATATTTAGTTCTTATTCCATTGGTTCAGCTAAGCTTCTTCAAGAACAATTTAATATGCAGAACACTGAATATTTAAGGAAATGTTTATACTGTTGTGTATTATCTTTTTCTAAAGGCTCTGATACACAGAACAAAGCATGAAAACTTTACCTAACTCTTTTTTTAAACAGAGCACCGAGAGAGATCAAAATTCAAGAGTGAAAGAAATGATGTTGAAGGCTCGTATAATCCAGTTTCTGTGTCTCCCAGTAAATCTACTGAACAGTATTCTTCTGCACAATCTATTCCCAGTGCTGTTACTGTAATTGCACCTGCGCACCATCTTGAAAACACAACAGAGAGCTGGTCAAATTACTACAATAATCATAGCAATCCCAATTCATTTGGCAGAAACCCTCCTCCTAAAAGAAGATGTCGAGATTATGATGGTAAACTGTTACTTTTCAGTTTCATACCGTGTTTCAATTATTCTGTGACCTTTTTTTAGGTATTCACTAAATGTAGGCAGCAAGTCAAAATGCAGTAGCGTGTGTAGTATACCTTGTATGTAAAAGATGCATATATGACTATGTGTTACTGAGGAAAACACTAGTCTTACTGGAAGCAGTTTACTTATCTGACAGTTGCTGGCTAAGAACATATGGAGTGAGTTCACAATTCTGTATATGCTTGGCAAATACTTCAACCACTGGCAGTTCTGATAAAGATTGCAGTATATGTGTGTTAATATGAAACAGGTGGTACTTCTGACTTTTTCTTCCCCGCAGCTTTTATGATTGCATGTATGTATGCTCTTATGGAAGATTATTCTGATTTGAATTCTTCTGAAACCTCATCTGGTAATACAGTGTTGGATCAGTGATTGCATGTTTTCTTTAGTAAGAAATTCCAGCAAAAACTGAGATGCTACAAATCACTGACAACTCATTTTTTTTCTGAAACGATTATTAAATGTCCTGTTTTGCAGAGCGAGGATTTTGTGTACTTGGTGATCTTTGCCAGTTTGATCACGGAAATGATCCTTTAGTAGTAGATGAAGTTTCCTTGCCAAGTATGATTCCTTTTCCTCCACCACCTCCGGGACTTCCTCCTCCTCCTGGTATGCTTCTGCCCCCTTTGCCAGGTCCAGCCCGTAATATGAGGCTGCCAGTTCCGCAAGCTCATCCACAGGCACCACCTCCTGTCGTGCTTCCCGTACCAAGTAAGTCAAAACATTGTTCTATGGTTCTTTGTCACCAAGTTCAAATGATGGCTCTTTCTGGAATGTCTATGTCTATTCGAAGTAATGAGTTCAAGTTTCTTTGCTAGCCGTGTGCTATTCAAAATATTGCCAAAGTAATTCTGCAAAATCAGCTTCTAAGATACGATGTTTCTAGCACTCCAAATAGAATTAGATAAATTGGGTGGGGGAGCGGCGGGGGTATCTTTCAGATTATCTGATAACTGGTGGTGTTTGGATTGACCGCAGACAGTTGGATTACTAGCTTTTTTTCCCCTAATGCAAAAATGTTAAAATTTAATCTCCTAAAAGTTCTAATAAATTTCTGTGGTTTTGCTATATTATCTGCTACTAAAAAGCAATACGTAATTGATACATCTAAGATCTATTCTAGCTCAACAGTGATTTCTGAGATGTTTAGCCTTTTTTGTTATCTTACTGCATCTTATAATGTAAATTCTATGAAGAAATAGAATCTTAGATAGGTGGTTACTCTGTTTCAGTACTCTCTATTGCAGTAACACAGTACACGCTGTGATAGTTGTATCAAATAGCAGCAGCTGTGAGATGAGAAATAATTTTATATAGGACTAACCCTAAACTTTGCATGAGCCTTTTAGTGGGTGGAATTGGCTTGCTATTGAGTGAACCAACAGTGCTTTCTGATGGTAGTTGTGTCTTGATAGGTTGTGTACTGTAACTCATTGTCCTTTTTTGGCCATATAGTAAGTAGGAATGTATGTATCGTATATGGTGCAAACAAAGCAAAAATAGCTAGATAACTTCTTTGTCTGTGAATGCATTTTGCCCTGTAGTTCTTGTTTTAGAACTGTAATCTAAATGTTGTTGATATGATCTCTTGCTTTGAGCAAGCCTTGGTTCTCCATGGCAGAGCTGAGGGAGGAGCTGCTTTAGTTAATGCCAGCTCTAACAATGAGAAATCTCTGGGGAAGAAAACACACTTTTTTGTGGTTGTTTTCTTGTTTTTGTTTCCTCCTTAAAGCTTTGTCCTTTCTGGGAAAGAGAAAAGGTGTTGGAATCAAAGTAACTGACCTGAACAGGGCTTCTCAATTTACTTTTAATGTAGTGGGATTGTAAATATTTACAATCTTGGTCTTGCTCAAAGCAAGGCATAAACAAATTGCATTGAATTGTTTGCACATTTTATTGGTGGAGTTATAAGTCTTAGCAATCTATTCTATGGTGTCGTTGTAGGACCACCTTTAACGCAGTCAAGTTTGATAAATAATCGTGACCAGCCTGGGACAAGTGCAGTGCCCAGTCTTGCACCCGTAGGAGCAAGACTACCTCCTCCTTTACCCCAGAACCTACTGTATACAGTGTCAGAACGTAAGCAAATTCCTTTTTTTAAAATCTGCTTGAGATATAAGTTTTAAAATTCCTCTGTTGATGTGTGATTAGAAATTATTGCCTGTCTTCCTCCAGTACATACAAATCTAAAAAGAAGTCTGATGGCTTTCCCTGTGGTCAGTCCATCGTCTGCTGTTACTGTGTGAAATACCAGTAGTGTTCTGTCACTGCCTGAGGAAAGGTCGTTTGGGGGGAGCTTCGTTTGCGTTTCATATGCTCAAAGCAATAAGATTGTTGCATAAGAAAGGGATCCCTTCATCTTCAAGCTGTTCAGTAGAACATTAGTAGGCAAAAGATGGATCTGCAACCCTGTAATTACTGTTTAACATGGTCTTTATTCCTGTCCAGTTTTGGCTACTACAGAGGAGAGACTTTTTTTTTTCCCCAGCTGTGTATCACAACAGTCTCTACAGTCTTCATTAGTACTTTCTGTCTATCTTCTTTCCCAGAACCGACTTAGTTCTAGCATTCTAACTTAAAAAAAATGGATGGCTTTCAATGGACATGTTCATCTTCCTTAACAGAGCTCAAATTTTTAAAAAGTATGGTTTTATGAGGGGAAATAGCAAAATACGTGGAGAGTCCTAGATTGCTTAATTTAAATCCAACAAAGCTTCTATTTCTTTGATAATGAAAGGAGTAACGGCATTTCCATGTTTTACGTGAGCAAAATAAGATAATTAAATCTCAATGTTTCATATCCTGTCTGGGGTTTTTTTACATAAATATTGTGAATTTTATTCAACGAAGGGCTCTGGTTCATGATCCATGTCATTTGCTTTGTGACTTTCATGCTCTTCAGAACTTCAGTCGCTTAAATATCTTGTTAGATAATCTGTTCGGTTATCTCCAAAGGCTGTCAGGCATTTAGATGTTACCATCTGGTTCTTCCAGCTTCAGAACTTCTTCTAATGGGTGATTCTGTCTGCCTTAGCTCACAGGGCATCACTGACTTCAGTTGCACTTCATGATTCTGTTCTCCAGAACATCTGTGGAGATTCTCATGTCATGTTCTTAGACTGTTACGGTAACAACTGCTGGTTGCCCTCTTGCACTCAATCGTGTGCCAAATCGTGGAGGAGGAACTTGTGGTTCAGCTCATGCAAGGTTAATGAAAGTTCTTGGCAGAGTCTGAAACTGAACTGTAAAACATCAGTACTGAAATTCTGGGGCATCTGTTTTAAATTGTAGAGTCTTCATTGTTGCTGTGGAATGAGGAGCTGAAATTTAGAGTGCTTCAAGTCTGTCAAGTCCCCTTGTATAGGCATTCATGTCTGTTCCAGGATGTGCGTGTTCCTGTGGAGGCTTTTCATAGACTTTATTCATTCTAGTTCTTGTATAGCTTTTCCTTTTTACGGTTGGGGAAAATACATCATCTTCGATTTGGACCTTGGGCTGGATATATGACAATATGAGTCAATTCTGTCATCTTGTGTTCTCATGGTTACCCCTTTCAATTAAAATAGTCATTAGTTACCTCACTGGAGCTAGCTCCAGCAACAGGCAGCCGATCATTCTCTTGCATAAATTAAGAGAATTTAACAGGTAAGTATTGGTCAAATTACCTGATTTCTTAGCTTTCTTTCATTGGAATCATTTAAGAACGTTCTTCCCCAAAAATTCTTTTCTGAAGTAAACTAGACTATTGGGCAGCAAAGCCTGAAAATCTCTTTGCAGTCTTAGGCCCTACAGAATAAATGCTCAAACTAAATCTTTTGTTGCTCCCCTTGAAACCCTGCCAGACGTTGTGAAGGTTGTCATACAGGCACCTCCTTCCTTTTTCAGGCAGCTCACGAGCAGTACTCAGTTAATGTGACCTATGCGCCTTTGACGAACAGGAACAATCAGATTAAAAACCAAAAGAGAATATGCCCAAATAGACTTGGGTGTAAAGTTCAGCTGAGGGTTTTAAATGGCTACACACATTGGCTGCACGACCTCTTTTCTGTCTTCTCTTCATCCAAAACAGCTTCTGATTCTTGGACATCCATGCATTTCCTTAAAGGAAAATTAACCCTGAGTCTTAAACTCATATGAAAAATTCTTTCATTTCTCTCCTTTTTTTATAGATACATATGAGCCAGATGGCTATAACCCTGAAGCTCCTAGTATTACCAGTGCTGGTAGATCTCAGTATCGACAGTTCTTTACAAGAGCACAAACGCAGCGTCCAAATCTAATTGGCCTAACATCTGGGGAGATGGATACAAATCCAAGAGGTAGGAAGGGTTTCTAGTCATTGCTGTTGCTATTTTTGTCCAAGACCGTCAACACTTATTTTGCCCCTTTTCAGGCTGAAAGCAGTAGTTTTTCTCACTGATCTAGTATTTCAGAGCAATTTTCAGACATCTCTACATTTTTTTTTTTTAAAATGGTAATATCACCATATTAAAGTCAAAGCAGTCTTTTTGATTAAAAATAACCACTTGCTTGGGAATGTTACAGGGTTTTTTGATTTTGGGGGTTTTTTTGGTTGGTTGGATGGGGTTTTATTCCTCTTTAGCCTGCGAAGGCACTTTTCGGGTGCTGGGTGCTTCTAGAAAGAAAAATGGTGCAGAAAGATGGCTTTAAGCAGTACAGTCTGAAGACTGCTTTTGGTTTGCCAAGGGTATGTTTAGGACATCAGGCACAGAGGTGACGATCTACGATAGTTGCCTCGGCTGTTGTGATGGTAGTGAGGAGGGGAACTATCATGGCATGTTTTTGTACTTGATGGTCTGACTCTGTCAGCGAGATGTTCTCTCTAAAGTGAACATTGCAGGTAGCATTCTAATTCCAGCCTGTGGAAATCCCGGTCTGCATTTAAGTAATTCTGAATCCTTAATTGGATGGATGTGGATGTAATGTCTCTTAGTGATGACATGTACCAGATATCTTTCAGGGGAGAGAACAAGTCAAGGCTCTTTAAAGAAATTTTTGTTCTGTTAGCATAACCTTCTTTTTCCCTTCTGCTTTCCCCACCCCGATCCTTAAAAGAAAAGATGTTAAATTTCGGTGTTTCCTGTTACGCTTCAGTGTTTCTTATTCAGTAGACGAGATTTTTTTTCCAATATTTCCTTCTAGTGACTCATCCTATAAAGAATATGGTTAAATATTATTGCAGAAATTGCTGTTGCTGTTTTCATCTTAATGAACATCATAAAGGCAGGGTTGGGGCTTTATTGCTGGCCCTCAGATTCTCTCTAAGATCCCATTCCAGTTGTAAGGCATGGGTGAGTGTTCGGCCGTGCTGCTTCAGACCACTTGTTTTACTGTCTTTGTCAGGTGTGTGAAAGGTTTACTCTAAAATCATCCACCAAAGTAAGATTAAAGCTATGTCTGAAAATGCCCAGTCTTTGTTCTCACCAGTGTAATCAGCAGAGCTCTGGCATATATAAAAGCCACAGAAAATTGACTTATAACTCAGACTTCTTTTTAGGAGTTGAACATTTGGCGTAAACAGGAGACTAACAGCAGTAGCATGATTTTAAAAAGGTTGTAAATAAATACTTGGCAAACTGATCTAGTGCTTTAGCTTTGTGTTTGTACAAGTTGCTTCAAACTTTAAATCTAATTTATCTGAGTATAATTTCATGCCGTAGTTGTGCTTAATTAACAGTTTGTTTCTGAAAACTGGATGGAGGGATGACAAGGGGTTAGCAATGGGAAGAACGGGTTCTTGGTTGCTTTTTCACTGTCACGGGTTAATACAGGGAAGATTGGTTGTTCATGCAGCCAGTGCCACACTGCAGAGCTCTAACCTGAAGTTGGGAACCTGGCCTTGTTTCTTTTCCTTCCCCCCACCCCCCACCCCGGCTTTGTTTGGGTATTCTTTTTTTCCTTTTCCTGTAGAGTCTGAATTTTCAGTACCTGAAAGATGGGAGTATTTAGCTTTGTTTCTTCAAGTTAATACTGACCTTAAAGGTCGAAATCTCATCCCTGCTGGCTGGACTAAATGTTTGCTTTCCTCCAATTGTTTAGTTAGGCTAGCAAGTGATCTCTGCAGTAACTTCCTAAACAAAACTGACCAACTTGATAAAGTCTTCCGAATTTTTATGTTTTTAAACTAAATCCTATTTTGCTCTTTAAGTGAAAGCTTTTCCAATGTCTCTGTTGATGTACAATGAGTAACACAGGCCTTTTTCCTTTCCTCCAGCTGCCAATATTATCATCCAGACTGAACCTCCCATTCCCATTACAAATAATAGCAGCAATGTAACTAGAGTTGTCCTTGAACCTGACAGCAGGAAAAGATCTCCAAGTAGCATGGAATGTCCACCATTAAAGAAACCGTGGCTGGGAAAGTAAGAATTAACTGCAGTTGACTAATTGGAATGTACTTTATTGCTGTCAGTGCTGTGAATATTGCTGTTCACTAGTCCCTGTAATTTGAGCTGGTTGGGTCAGAAAATCTTGTGTCCATATCATACGGAGACTAAATATTTGGTGGTGGGAGGAGATCTCTTTTGTTAATGTCTAGAGTATATACTTTCTGTGAGGAAAAACAGAAGTTAAATGTGTGTTCATGTTTGCTGCCTTACTTAAGTACATGTATGCCTATCTAAATTACTGTCTTGTTCTCATTTTCTCTAGGCAAGCAAATAACAACCAGAACAAACCTGGATTTTTGAAAAAGAATCAGTATACTAACACAAAATTAGAAGTTCGAAAAATTCCACCAGAATTGAACAATATTACCCAGCTCAATGAACATTTCAGCAAATTTGGAACTATTGTAAACATTCAGGTAAAAAACAAAGTTCAATTTCATGCCTGTATGTGGATATTTTATTTTCCCTGAAGCCTTCTTAAATATTGCAACTGAACTACATTCCTTGCGAAATCTTAATGGAGGCTAACTGGGAGAGCAGATAATCAAATTCAAAGAAACCTTTTCTTGGTCTGCTCTGTATTATCTTCATTCTGTAAAAGTATGTTGGCTTCTGCCTTCATGAGGTCGTCTTAAATTTAAAAGGCTTGCAGGTTTAACAGTATCTAAATCAGCTCGGGTTTTTGAGCAACTTGTGTATAATTTTGGAAGAGATCTTCTAACAATTTCTGTCTTGTATGATAGTCCTACAGTATTTCAGAGTCAGGATTTTGACAAAGATGCTACAGGAGAGTCTTTATATGCATCAGTTTATTACCTCTTTGCATCCTAGAACTGGCTGCAGTTCATTGGTGTTCCTTGTACTGTAAGAAGGGGAAAAGCACTATATAAGCAAAACATGGGTAGTTACATGGTTAAAATAGCATTTAATTTCCATTTATTTTTCTACACAAAACAGTTGCCTCTTAAGTCCTCAGTTAGAGGTCTAAATAAAAGACAGATACCTGGGAAGCCTCCATAGTTCTTGAGTTGATAATTTTATGTCGTAGCCCAAAAGATACTGTGGTGCTTTCTGCACCTCAGTAATGAAATGATGCATTTAAAACATGCTATCTCAATCATTATACTAGAAATTCCAAGATACATTTTTATTCCTGTGATTAATTTTTAGAGAAAAAGCATCTTATTCAAGACTCTTAGATAATGCTTCTTTAAGAATGTGGTGAACCTTTGCATTGTACATCCTTGAGAGCAGTCTTCATTCAGGAGGTTAGAATAAAGAGCTTTCGAGTCAGCGCTAAGGTCTCTTCAGTCATACCCCAGTGGCAGTTCACGATGCTCTGAATATATGATGCTATGGGGTGGAGGAGTCTTTGTTTGTTTGTTTGTTTGTTTTTAATTTCTTGTTTTTTTTATTTTACTGTGTATAGGCCTTGCTGGAAGTGTGTGTAATATTTGCCAGGAGGTACTTGGCTGTAATTACATAGAACATTCTACCTGTATTTTGAGCTGTTAATGTCATTGGATATCCCACTCATTATTGCAGATTATTTGTAGATTGTTTTGCTACTGGTTGAGATGTTTTCATCCTTGAGAAATAATGCATTCTAATGAACTTTTGATTTAGGTTGCTTTCCAGAATGATCCTGAAGCTGCTCTAATTCAGTACTTGACTAACGACGAGGCTAGGAAGGCAATTTCCAGCACAGAGGCAGTTCTGAATAATCGGTTTATAAGGGTACTGTGGCACAGAGAAAGTGAACAGCAGCCCCCATTGCTGCAGCAACAACAGCAGCAGACACCCACGCAGTCTCTTCATCACCAACTTCACCTTCAGCAGCAAGCCCTGACCACGGCTCCAGCTGTAACAATGCATAGCAATCTGTCAAAGGTATTGTGCTATCGTAAGCTAGTGATTGAGTGGAGAAGGTTTTCGGCATTCCTAAATGAGCTACTACAGAAACCCAGAGTATATAATCTTTCATTGCTTAATATCTGTTGATACACAGGTGATGAATAAACCACTGGCATCTGGTGCCTATGTCCTTAATAAAGTCCCAGTGAAACGTCGCCTTGGAGCAGCAGGTGGAAACCAGCCTGACTTAAGCCAGCCTGGGACTGTGGTAGAGGATTCTCAGGTATGTTTATGAAGGCCAACCATCTTCATACTTTCAGTTAAAGCTTTGGCCTCTTAGCTAAGAAGGAACTGGCAAATAGAACTTGCGAATTGTTCCCAGTTGGTTCTGTTTCTTTTCACTAATGTTCCATGCAACCATGGTCAGTCACTTCTTCCTAGTTTCATTAGCTGTTTATATAAAATAGGGTTAATGACTTCAGAAACAAACTATTGGTATTTTAAGTAGCACAAAATATTTTTGGCAGTGCTTCATAGTAAACAAGCTTGACAGCCTATATGTGATGTCAGCTATTTGTTGGCGAATCTAATTGCTTTCCCAGTGATTTTTTTGAGCTTATGTTGTACTTTAACAGTAGTGCTAGAAGCTTATAAAATAATTCTGCATAGAGTTCAAGCTGTTGCAGTTTAATTCACAATGATACCATAGCGCAGCTTGTGTTCTTGGCCCCAGAGGAGTCCTTTTAATAAAGGAAGTATGCAGGTGGCTTTTGCTGCCTGTTTTGATCAGAAAGTGACTGTGGCTGCAAAGCCGAATATAATGCAGATGCAGATGAGCTTCAGTGGTCTTCCTAGTGGATATCAGGATACAGGGGGAATTTCAGATGAAGAAGAAAAGAAAGTGTCTCTTGCGGAAATCCTTTTACAAGCGTTTAAGGTGATTGCCTCCAGGCAAGTTGACTGTTAGACCAATGCCTTTGTGCGTGGGTTTTAATTGCCTTGGTCTTTTTGTCTCATTGCACAAATCTGGAAGTCTGCATTCATGCTTCACAGAATACATTCCTCTAAAATTAATTGATGGTATATCACATTTGGTTTAAGTTATTACATATTTGTGCATGTGTGGTTTTACAATTTCAGACATTTCCTACTTCTACAAGCCACTCAAAAATGGTTTACAGTTCTTCGAACTTAAAGACATGTATGAAGCCTGGTGCAGGGTCTAAACCTCACGATGTGCAAGAAGCCCTCAAAAAAAAACAGGTACTTTACTATTCATTGGCTGACTGACAGTATAGCGGTCCAAGTACTTTATAAAGAGAGGTTTGGTAGGCAACTTAAACTTCAAATATTGCTGTATAGCTTTCTGCTTTGGTGTAGTTGTTGTCGTCGTTACCGGACTATCTTGCACATGCACATTGAGGTTAATCACGGGTAAGGGAGTATTCCTTTGGGGGTGTCTAACTTGACACACTTGGTCATGCATGGGTTTTCTGGGTTTTCTTGAGGCATTTCTCTGATTTTTATCTCTGCAGGTACAAGACATTTAAATGACAGCATAGGATATGTTTCTTAAGAGGTGTCTGAAGGGGACAAAAACTCAGTAGAGTACTTCACAGCAGGAAGTTAGCAACTTTTTGTTGGTTTTTTTCCTGATCAGATACACTTTATACTTGTGCATTTTGAGGGCTAGTGGTTTTCATTATAGCTTTCACTTCTATAGCTGGAAGAAGAAAATTATATATATGAGTACATATAATGCTAGACTGCTTTTTACTGATAGAAAGAACTTTCTTCTTATATAGGAGGCAATGAAACTCCAACAAGACATGAGGAAAAAGAAGCAGGAGATGTTAGAAAAACAAATAGAATGCCAGAAGGTAAGTCTGGAATGTCTTCTAGTAAATACATTCTGATTTTGTAGATACCTGTCTGTTCAGTGTTGTTTTTCCTGGAATTTTATATTTCTGCTCTTTTATTGATGCATAGATGTTGATATCCAAGCTGGAGAAAAATAAGGCCATGAAACCAGAAGAGAGAGCAGAAATAATGAAGACCTTAAAAGAACTAGGAGGAAAAATATCTCAGTTAAAGGATGAATTAAAAACTTCATCTACAACCTCTACACCATCAAAATTAAAGTCCAAGACAGAGGTATTTATTGCACAAGACATTTGCCCGCCTGTCTTTTATAACTATTTCTAATATTATGTCCCAAAAATGCAGCAACATTAGATCAAAATCCAAGCAGTGTTTTGAATTTGAGAATGATAACCATGGGCAAGCAAGCTATCATGGAATGTCCTGAGCTGGAAGAGACCCACAAGTCCAAGTCCTGTCCCTGCACAGGACAACCCCAAAATTCACGGCATGGTTTTAAGGAACTCGGATGACCTAGTTTTGCCTGTTGCTCATTCAAGCTTGTTCCAATTCTGAAGCACAGAATTCTGGGCCCTTCAAGATTAGGCTGGGGGAGGGGCACAGAGGCAATTAAACTGAATTTAGAGGGAAGTATGGATATTGTGTACTGATCTGTGTCGTTTACATAAATGTATTGCTGAAGAAGCAGAACAAACGATCAAAAGCACGCATTACAGTTCTGCTTTTCCATTCCATTTTCTCTTTCTGCACCTTTTTCTCTAAGGCACAAAAGGAACTTTTAGATGCAGAGCTGGACTTTCACAAGAGGCTCTCTTCTGGGGAAGACACCACTGAATTGCGAAAAAAGCTAAATCAGTTGCAAGTAGAGGTGAGTTTGTCTGGATTGATGCTTTTAATGTTTTTATGATATATGAATGTTTTAAATCCTTTCAAACCGAGGATGGCTTTGTACATTATTTGCCTTCTTTAAACAGGCTGCCCGTTTGGGCATTTTGCCTGTTGGTCGAGGAAAGACGGTGCCAGCCCAAGGAAGAGGACGAGGGCGGGGTCGTGGTGGGAGAGGAAGGGGCATGTTGAATCATATGGTGGTGGATCATCGTCCCAAAGCACTGACAGTTGGAGGCTTCGTTGAAGAGGAAAAAGATGAATTGTTACAGCACTTCTCTGTAAGTATGAGGTCATGTTAAAACGAGAAAAACCTGAAGAGGAGAATTGTGGCCGAATATAATAAAGCTGAGATTAAGTAGGTAACCAATACCCTGGATGTGCGCTTACTCGCGAAGAGAGGCTTGCTAAGAACTTTGTAAATAACTGTTTCTTTTCCAAATGCTTGAAGATGTAAGTATTTTTGTTTCTGTTAGTGCAAACAAATCAATTGTCCTGAATTCATGGAACAGGCTATGGATAAGCAAACAGTTTCAAGAGTTACCAAGGGTGTAAATGTAATGTCTTTTATAGCTGTTTTACAATAGCTGCCCAATGCATTCTTTCAGTAGGCAAAGCTAAATTAATTCTGCATTAAAGTAAAACAGACCTTAGAAGGCTAAAAAATACCTGTCAGCCTCCGTCTGTTTACAAATTATTTTTCAGATTAGCAATTCATACCATTTATCTTGCTTCACCCTAGCTCAAGAAGCAAAGCACTGTTTTGCTGAACAGGACATCAATTTCAAAGTAGTTAAACTTGTTTATGAACTCATGGTAGAGCAAGGAGCTTGCTAGTTTGCCAGCTAAGTTCATGGATGTGTCATTATGTTAACTTAGTTATGATGTTAAAGGAAAAACTGATTTTATATTCCCCTCAGTTACTCCTTCCAGAACGAAAAGTTTTCATGTGCAAAGCTAGTAAACTTCTTGGAGAGATCATGTAATACTTCACAAATAGACCCAGCGTGAAATCTAAGCTTGATCAAGTCGGTTTGGTATTGCTGGATGCTCTTTGCAAAGCAAGTGACTGATATGGAAAACTAATTTTGTAGAATCCTACGCTTCAGAGCTGGATACAGAAAAGCATAGAGTTCTTGAGAGATCTGGTAATCTGAAAGCTTGTTTGTTCCTGGTTTGAGTGGGAACAGAGAACTTTATAGTTCTTCATAGAGTGGGGTAAGCTTTGCTCTTGCGCGAACTGTTACTCTGTGCTTTGGCCTCATTGCTTATCAAAAGGTTAGAGGCCACTGCTACTTTTTTGATTAGGTGAATTCAGTGAAAAATGTTGTGTGGTTTGACCAAAAAAAAAACCAGCCTGCTTTATGGTATGATGACAGTGCCATGAACCCTGGGAAGAGTCTTAAGAGGGTGGACCAGAGTGCCTTTTTTAAAAAGATCTTTGCTTTAATTCTATTTCTGAGACACTTCATGTTTTTGGAAGGGTTAGTTGTCCTTAGCTGCTAAAATAAGTAGAAGTTTTTACAGAGAACTAGTGCAGTTACTCAAGTTACTCTTACTGGCTTTTAAACTGCTTTTCTTCTGCTCTTCATATTAAATCTGCAGTTGACTACAGTTTTCTTTTGCGCTGCTTGTACTTCATGATTAAATCCTTTTTTTTGTTTGGTGGGTTTTTTTACTATTTAACTGTCATTGCTGTGGTCATTCCAATTTTCACCACTACATAGTATATAAATTTTAAAAGTGCAAACTTCTTGTATTGTAGCCACGCTAGATTATATTCTTTCCTCCTCCCAAAAGTATACTTCCAGAACGTATTCAGGAGCTCTGTAGCAAAGTTTAATTCCTGTTACTGAAATCTCTTTTGCAAATTAATGAGCTGTAAAGGACTTGCTTAACAGCTCTAAAGAAGTACAACAAAGAAGGGCAGAAGAGAATAAGGGAAACGGGGAATTCTTTGAATTCACTTCTGAGCTATAAATTAATACTTATTTCCTTTCCTTCTGCAAAATTAAGCTCTACTTATTCTAATAACAGTGAATTTGAGCTTCTGCCCAAAACTACAGGTACAAATGCTGCAATATTGCTGGGTGATGCAGCTGAGGTTTCTCTGGCTGTCACTTTTCTGTCCAAAAAATAAGGTTTCAGTGGTGCTTCAGTACACTGCAATTGTAGCACGATGATCGTGGTTTTGGAGGAGAATATTACTACTGTTCCTAATAGTTTTTTCTCCCATAGAAATTTGGAGATATTGAAGACCTTCAAGAAGAAGATTCCCCATTAAGTGTTGTTCTAACTTTTAAATCTCGCTCAGAAGCTGAGAATGTGAGTAGAATAATGGATATATTTTTTTTCATGGTTCTAAAATCAAAATTTTTAACTTCTTGTGTCTGCCTTTGTATTTTCAAGTTTAGCAGGCTTTGATCCCGCTAGTTTGAGCTAGATAGTGAGGGTGTTTGTTGCTACTGCATGTAGTGTCACTAAAGGGGGAAATACCTCCTGTTTACCTTAATAGTAACATGGGTCTTGTGCTGATAAAGGTTCAATGTCACAATCAATTCAGAGCTCCTTTAATCTTTTCAGATTGCTGGTAGATGAGCATTATTTAGCAGATTCAGGTTTGAGTGAAGTAGCTCTCGGAAGACTGAAGTGGATGATTGTGGCTTTATATGTTTGAGATCTTCAAATATGCATCCACATGATGATCACTGGGTCTAGCTCATTGTTGGCGATCTTAAAAATTCTTTATTTGATCCTGTTTTTGAAATACGTTCATTTTAAATACCATCTAGGCTGCTAACCAGGGATCCCGGTTCAAAGACCGAAGGCTACAGATATCATGGTACAAACCTAAGGTACCTTCTGTGTCCACAGAAATCGAGGAAGAGGAGTCTAAGGAAGAGGTATGAAAACATGTTAATAACCTAATTACTCTTCTAGGAATCTAATAGCTAAGAGCTCTCTTAGGATACAGTGTTCTAGTTACTGAAGAAATTTCATAACAGATGTTTTTGCAAACCAGAAACTTAACTGGTTTTGAATAGTCAGGTACGTCTTCCACCTTTTAAAAAAGGGAAAGGGAAAAAAAAAAATACACTTTCTGGATGGAATGTGGATTTGTCAACTATGAAAATAAACCTCACCTTCTCTATATGTAAGGCTGCTAATATTTTCATTTCACAGTATTAACGGTCCGCTGTAGGATAAGTTACATATATTCTTTCCTGTAATTATGAACACATTAAACTTTTAAGAGTGTTTTTTCTGTCTAGGCATTTAACAGAAAACTCTTGTTTCAGAGAGGGTGGGTGGTTGTTTATTTCTGCTTCCTTTGAAGTTTGGCTTTCTTTTCCTTTCTTGATGTGTGAGGCTACTGTTCTTCCCGTAGAACTTGTTGAATGTAACTGTGTGCGTTTCATTGAGACGTGCAGTAAACAAGGACTGGTATCAAGTACGACTGATGCCGCATTGCGTGACGTGTTTCCTAGGAGACCACGTGGAACTTCTTTGTTTAAAAGTATGTTTTTTCTTCATCTAGGAGACTGAAACCTCAGATTTATTTTTGCACGAAGATGATGATGATGATGACGAAGATGAGGATGAATCCCGTTCTTGGAGAAGATGAAACCTGATGTTGGAAATGTATAATTTTAGGAATATAGTTCAAGCTACATCTTTTAAACGTTTATTTAAGGAAGTTGATGAGCCAAAAAAAGCTTTACTTTCTTTTCAAACCACAAGATTTAAAGTGAGCAAAGTTTGTTACAAAAACATTTCGGATATAGAGCTGTGATACTAAGTTAGCCAAAGGCCCAGTAACTTTTTACATAACTATCAAGCTCACCAAGGTGGTGATTTTTTTTCTATTTAAGAAGGATAAAAAGGGGGGGGGAATAGTAGTATTTTCTTGTCCTCTTTTTGTGTCACCTGTATTAACTTGTTTTGGGTTTTTTATAATGTGATTGATTTGTTAGTTTATAATTGAAAAAATATTCCAGGTTTTATTTAGCAATATTATGGGGTTAGGGGAAAGACGCAAACTTTCATTAAATGTTATGAAAGAAAAAATTGCCTCATTTGCTAATTGAAAAAGGGTAGCATTTTATTTCATATGGAATCACTTATTGTAGGAATTATTTGTGGCTAGATTCATAAATCATTTATTTCAATATATTTGAAAGCCACACAGTTTCTATGTTCTACTGCTTTTTGTGAGAGGAGATGGAAGAAGCAATTTGACAGGGTATTATTGTAATATTGTCCAGTTCAGCCTGTTTCTTCAAATTCTGTTTCACAGAAAACATCAGCAATGACACATATTTGAGTGAATTTTCACTCACTGCTGATTTTTCTTTTGTAGCTTCAGTATAAGGTTCAAGTTTAAGTTAGACTGTTTGTTTACTGCGTTTCAGTATGTGTGAGCACGAATGTAATGAGTTTCATACTTTCTTAAAAACAATTAAACTGGCAACGGCTACCAGCCAGTAGAAACTCTTCCTCCTCTCCCTGGTACCAGCTGTTTATGTTCAAGCCAAATCCGTGAAGCGTTCAGAGCAAAATGCTTTTTAGCCAACAGAATGTGGGTGTCCTGCTCAAAGGCCGGTGTTAAACCAGTGCTTTAAGTGATAAATGGGCAGAGGAGTGTTCAGAGCTGGGTTTGGAAGGTTATGAATTGATCTCCAAGTGTGGTTTTGTTCAGACACATTCAGGATGAACTCCATTACATTCTCAGTTGCCTTATTGTTGTACCATTTTAAAAACACACACACACTCCCAGAAACGGTGTCTATTATGACAGAAACGAGGATAACCAGTTCAGATACCTGAGCCGTGTATCCTAACTGCTACAGGCTCTTGCGGTTCGTGAACGCGTTATCTAGTAAGCGTTTTCCTTGACTCTGTCCATTTGTACCGTACACTTTCCAGTACATTTTATGTACGTTTCTATACAAAATAAACAGAATGTCGGTGCAAAAATGCTCTCCTCTTTTGGATAATTAGTTTACCAGTATATTTCCCAGCAAGTTCCCAACTGAAGGAAAATGTACATCAAAGCCTTTAAATTCCAATGGCTCTGAACTTGGCTAGTGACACGTAGTTGAGCGTGCCTCTGGGTGAACAGTTCCCCTAACGTCGTTATCCTTTTGCCGTGGTGGTGTGTCGAAAGTCAAACCAGTATATATAATTTTCTGTTTCCTTGTCAGTCGAAGGGAATATGTCTTTTGGTATTCTGTCTCTTCACATTGAAACCTCACCTCTTTATGTAATTAGGACTTTCCTGCTAATACTGAGGCTAAATTACAGGCGTGAAGAAACGAGGGGAAACCAATCGTGCGTACTTAGAAGAATGTCTTGCTTTTCTCCCATCATCTCTAATGGTTTTTTTAATGTCTGTGGCTCAGTCAGTGTATATTTTGAAAAATCCATTGCAGCAAATATATTTGAGTCCTGACAGTTTAAAAAAATGATAGAGGGAACAAAAGGATTTATATATTTTTTTGTACAGAGTTTTTTCTTAAACTGTATAATTTTGTAAATATTTTGCTTTTTTGTGTACTAAAACTACCAGCGTATAGATTTCAATAAGAATTGTTGTATTTTTGTATTTGGAAAATGAAAATTACAGTGAATGAATGAAGCTGTAAGAAAAATTGCAGTAGCCTTTGACACACGTAGAATGGGATTCCTTTTCATATGGTTTTAGCTCTAAAGTGACACCCGACTGGCGCACTGTGTTCAGTGCCCTTCCCAGGCGTGCTGGCTGTTCCAGTTGGGCGAGACAGGAGGGGAGCGAGTGCGGTAGCGTTATTTAATGATTTTTTTTGAGAGCTTCATACGATTTCTTTTTTTTTTTTTTTTTTCCCCTTTACAGTACACATTGGCAGGCTTACATAAATCCTCAAGTGACATCCCAAACATGATTTCTAAACGCTGAGGCACAAAAGTGAGTTGTGCCTCTGAACTTAGCTTGTGTATTGAAAGCATGCTATTATATTATTGGGAATTTAAGTGATGGGCAGTGTAGCGGTATCTGACTTCTGGCATTTAAGGAGGAGGAAGGCTGTTTGAAAGTGACCTTCATTGTGCCCAAGCTTATGCATCTCCCTGTATTTTAGGGCATACAAGCTATGTTAAACCGTTTGGGGTGTTCTGGTTTGGTTTTGTTTGTTTGAATAGGTAACATGACAGTACAGCTTTATTTTTATGCAACGCTTTATTGTGAAATTAGACAAAATCTGTAATCAACAGCGTAACTTGTGCGTCAGTCGGGATTTACAGGCGCTGTGTCGTTAGATGTTACCAGTCTGAACTGAGAGTGTAAACACTGAAAGTGATAAGGAAGTCACTGTTTCGAAGAACGGCCTCCCTTTTGTTGCTGAATTAACCTAAGCAAAAACAACAAAACAATCCTGAGAGTTGAAAAAATAATCTGAAAACAGTTGCCTGCTTATTGGGAAAACAACTCTTTTTTTTTTTTTTTTAACAAAATCATGTGAAAAGGAATAAAGTTACTCTTGGTGTATAGTAAATCTGTACTATAGTTTTTACAAATTGTGAACTTGTGTAATAGTATAATAGGAGATATTGTTGAATTTCTAACTGTTTATACATTTAAATTCATATATGTAATGTTTGTTTTATTGATTACAATCTGAATTTCTAAGATGCATGTTGACTTTTTTGCAATAAAGATATACTATGGAATGGTTCAAGATTTAGAAAAGACAAAGAAAATTCTAACTTAAATAAATTGGACAGCAGAACCATTCAAAAAAAAATTACAACTCTCACAAAAAGAGCGTTATCACTTTTTTGGGGGGGACTATATGTGTGAAGGGGATATTTCTTTGTATGGAATGTGTGTGCAAGTTTGTTTTACTTAACAGCTAGGAGAAAAATCTTCAAGTGTATCGGTGCTCTGACAGTACTAATTAAGGCAGCTAAATTGGGGTGGGGGGATTCCAGTAAGGGCTATTTTACGTTTTGGGGAAGGTTCAAAGTTTTAACAGAAAAGGAAAAATGTTTTATAGATCAGGGTGGGTCCGTGGTCTCTTTTACAGACTTGCAGAGTTGCTGGGCTACAGAAAATAGTGTGTACAACAGATGACAGTATAGACATGCACGTTCTAACCCCTTTGCAGTTTGGTCTGAGAACTAATTCTGTGGTTAACCTCATTCTTGGGCTTTGCTGCTTTCACTAATTTTCCTTATTCCCTGCTCTTTCCTGTGTTCCTTTCGTGAACGTAAACGTTTGTTTGTGATCCAAGTTGCTTAAAAGCCTTTTCTCCTGCATTCCCTTTTCTTACTGGTATTGTTAGTGTGCTGTCTTTTTNNNTGTTTTTTTTTTTTTTTTTTTTTTTTTAAACAAACTAGAAATTTTACAAGGATGGGAATTTTCCCTTTTTCCTTTCTTCACTGCACTGTTGTTCTGACAAACGGGGAGGAGAGGAAGGAACTTGCTAATATAGTTAATAACTATACTTGTATCGCCCTTCGTGGTCCTGCAGTGTAAATGTTTTAAAACACGGACTGGCTTTTCTGTGTTCGTGAAGAGCCTCTTCATGATAAACCTGTGGCTTTTGGACCCTTTCTCATCGCCAATACTTGGACTTTCAGGTCTTCCCACAGTCCCCCTTCCTGTCAATACCCACCCAATAACCCCCCGTCTGCAAGATGCAGTGAAGTCCTTTAGGGAGATGGAGTCTTGACGCTGAGTAGGAAATGGTTGGCATCCAGTCCAAAATACTTGTTTCTTCCTGCATGATCAAAATTAATTTTAATGGCAAAAGGGAATAAAAAGAACTTGAAAGGGGGGTAGCATTTCTCTGTGTGTGTGCACGTGTGTGCGTGGCTTCGGGTTTATTTTTTCGCCCAGCTGTTTCAAGTACCATCTAAGTGTTCCCTGTTAAAGAAGGACCGGGTAGTGGGGTGTGACAGCTCTTCCTGCAGTGATGGATCAGAATCTTGCTGAAAGCCTTTTTGAAGAAAGCGAGATGTGTTAAGTAACTATTTTAACTGAACAAATCCATGAAGGTAAACTGTTGCTATAATCATTCGGCCAAGAATCTCTTCAGTAGCTACAGTCATAGCTGCATGAAATGCAACAGTAATTGCACGTAGGGAGGTTTCCCGAAGATGGAAATAAAATTTCAACTTGTCTGTTGGAACGTGGGACCCGCTTCTGCGTGGTGTAGCCCGTGGAGCAGGGTCTGTAACGCTTACCTGGGTCCTTACGGACGAGATCACTGGCACAAGCGTGCGGCTGAAAATGGAGGCGTTTGTCTGACCTTTCTCCAAGGTCTCTCACGTGTACTTCCACCTGCTTTTCCATGGCAGATCTACAGTTGTGGTGATCAAAATATAAATGGATTGACTAGAGCTTTTGCTCTCTCTCTCTTTCTCCCCAGGATCTTTCCCAGTTTCCAACTGCTGCTCGTTAATTTTCAGGTAGGTTGATCCGTGCTGGATCCCGGACGCGGAGAACCCCTGCGAGGCCGACAGCAGGGTGGGGGGCTAAGGGCTTGTGTGTGATACCAGCTGGGGCTTGACGACCGCTGAGTTACAGCTGCTTCCGAAGAGATACCGGGAAGGTGTAAGGATGGCGCAAGTAACGCGACCAGCGTCCCGTCTGGAAGGACCAAACAAGTCTTTAAAGGGCACTTGAACTTCCCCAGGAAGGACTTCTGTTCGGTTTCAGGAGATAAATGTAGGAACTGGTGAGATGTGTGGGTTGGAGAAACTAATTTAGTGTTTTAAAGGCTGCCCTGCAGAGGGCCGAAGGATGCAGGGATCCCTCCCGAGCGGGGATCTCTGCTCCTCGGGCCGTCAGCACTGCTTCAGCATCTCGCACATTTTCGTGCTCTTTGGAGAGGGGTTTAACTGAAAGGTTGAACCTGATGGTCATCTAATTATTTTTTATTATTTGAAATCTGCATCTTTAGGTATCTGACTATTTTAAGTATCTGACCTGTATTACGGTCGTGAAGACTTTCACATTGCTCAGTTCAAAGGCAGAGGCTGGGTGAGGGGACCAAAATGCTGCCTTTTAGCCCTTAAAACGCTGTCTGAGATTGATTTGCAGCTAGCACGCTGCCTGCCACTCAGCTTCTCAAAGCCTGCTTTATTTGAAGCGATGATGGTCTTGCTCCATGACAGGATGCAGTCCAGGATTTATTTTTAATAAATCTGTGGGCATCTTAAGTTGACATTGACATCTGGAGCTTGGCACTTCACGCTTTTCACTTCCAAGCAGAGGGCCAGTACCGTGCTTCCCAGGTAACTGCTCTAGGGCGTTTATTTGCAGGAGGGCTCAGAGCAGCCGCGGACGGGGCATCCCCATGGACGGGGCATCCCCGTGGACCATGGACGGGGCATCCCCACGCTGCCTGGCTGCTCCCTGGCTCTGTCGGCTTCTTGCGTGCAAACTCCGAGCTGCATTTGGTGGGAATTAGTTGAAGCTTACGTTATGGGAAGAAGCAGCAATAATCAGAATATGCAAGCAAAATGTTTGCCAAATCGAAGTGTGGGATTATTTTCTCTGCAATAATAATTTTTCATCACGAGGGGTCGTAAGGGGACGCCAGAGACGAGCGTGACATCTCCGTGGTCAGCAAGGACCGGGCTCTTCAGGTGTGCGGGGTACAGAAACGTCCTGGTGCGGGTGCCGTCGGCGCTGGGGTCACAGGTAGGTTCCGTAGCATCGCCGTCCGCAGGCTGCTCCCTTCCCCTCTTGAGCCCGGCTGTCCCGGCCGCCTCTGTCCCCATCGGAAGGGTGGACTGCACCTCCAGGGAGGAAAAGACACACGGAAAAGTTTACTGGAAACCACGTAGAACAGGATTTATGTTAATCTCCAGATAAATATATTTTAAAGCAATTTCTGTGACCCTAGCAATGTTCATCCTGGAAATCTGGTGTGGTTTACTGTTATTTGTCCGCTTATTTTATTTTCAATTTGATCTTAGATGTGCTTTCACAATGGTAAACTCGGTTATGATGATACAGATTTTTATATACTGCTTCTGTATTTTTTCAATATTTTCTGCTTGCTGTCTTGCTTATAACCCTAGTATAAATTGCAAGTTTGTAAACTTATTCAGCGATGTTCTTGCAGCTTTCCTATCACCTGACAATTGTATAAGCAGAAAAAGCTGATGTTTGTCTTTTAAACTTGGGATTGCACGCGTATTGCATGTATGAGGCAGGATCATTTTGGCACTCCACAAGGAGCGATCGCCTCCACTCCGGCCACGTCTCAAAAGCAGCATCCACTTACCGTGCTCCGGTCCCTCGCGTGGGGATGGGCAGGTCACACATTACTTCAGTCCAATAACGTCTTTGCCATAAGAGATATTCCGCGCGGACACGTGCGACACAGCGAGTTGCACGTTGGTGCTTGGCCTCGGGGGCGACAGTGATGCCTGGCCTTGCCACGCTGCGTAGGTCAGTGTGAAATGGTGTTAGTGTGCGACACGGGCGGCGCTGAAGCAGACTTTTACCGCTATTGCTCCTGCTTTGCGTGTGTCACATAAACAAACCGTGGGGTTTCGCTATGAAATACATTGACTGAAGGGCAGAAACTTACAGTGAGCTGCAGTGGTGCAGCAAGAGCAGCTTTTGCTCTGAGAAGGCAGCGGTTATGCTCCGCTGAGAAAACCTGCCCTGGCTCACCAGCCACAGCCCCGAAAGCGCTGCTGCTCCTGGGCGTTTGGGAGGCGTTTGGCTCCGGTCCGGCGGGCTGCGGCACTGCGATGGGTGCAGCGTCCCCGGCCGAGGGACCTGCCCGGGTCCCCGTGGGCCGGACTGAGCGACCGCGGCCAGCAGCGCCGGCGAGAAGGGGGATCCCTTAGGGACGGTGTGTGAGCGCGGGGACGAGCCGGGTGTCCAAACCCGGCGAGCCAAGGGCAGCCGGACCCAGGGGACGGAGGGATTTCCTGAGCCTTGTCCTTGTTCACCAGAGCAGCGTCAAAGGGCAGAACTGCTTACGCCCCCGATTGCCCTGCT
>WEKW01021934.1:0-13815 GCA_013389905.1 Sula dactylatra | reverse complement strand
ACGCAGAGCATCCCCCCAACAAAACCGATCGCGGGTTCATTTCTCATGCTGTTTAAAAGGGGAAAAGGCTTTTATTTACCATTCCCAGAAGCACCCTAACGATTAAAAATTAATGGTCGAAGCGCGAGCCTCCTCTGACTTTCACTTCAGCATTTCAACGAGTGACAAACATCAAACCTTAGAAGCGGGTCTCGCCCTCCTCCCCCGTCAGGGAAGGACCTTACAGATTCAGCCTTTTAATTGCGGGTCGCCGGGAAGCTCCCTCGCTCCGTGTTTTCCCAATCAGCCCCAGTGATTTTTCCCCAATCAAATGTCCTTTAATAATAAATGCCCTTATGCCCTTACATTATATTGTGGGTTCTGAAAATTTAAAATACGGGTGATGCAATATTAATCGCCTGCCGTAGTACAAAAGGGGCAGAAGGCAACTCGGACGGCATCCTTCCCCACTGCCCGCCCGCACCTCGGCCCAGGCTCTCGGCGGCGCAGGGCTTTGGGCCGGGGGTCTGACACGGACGAGCCAGGTAAGAGGCGTTTTCTCCTTCCCCTCGTCCCCCTGCATGGCTGGGGGCGTCCCGCTCCTCCGCCCGGCCCTGGCCGCGGCCCCCAGCATGGGGCAGGGGGATCCGTCCTGGGGGACGTGGGGATGTGGGGCTGGGGGACGCCAGCAGAGCCCCTGCACGCAGGGCACCGCCAACGCGCGCCGCTGCCCAAGCCTGTTGGCTTCCAGCACGGAACAGAAGTAACTTAAATGTCCTAAAGCTGGCTTCAGACGGGATTGCTATCCTCCCCGCTTTGCGTTAAACCTAGCCTGAGCCTCAGATAACCTAGCCTGAGCCTCGCCTAGCTGTGTTTCTGCTCACCAGGGTTTACTAAGACAACCTGACAGCTCTGGTGGCCGATTATTCTGTTCGGCTCTGAAAGGGGAATCAGACCATGCTTGTTCTTACAGTGGCACAGGTGTCACTGCGGTTTTACTTGTTGTGGCTGTTCTGGTTTTACCTAGATGTGCTGCATCTTTGTGGCAATTTTGCATTTGTCCCTTTTGGCTAGGTCCAGAAAATGTCTTAAAGATATAAAACAAGTCCTAAATGAACTTTCCCAAACCTCCCATTACAGTCCCAGAAACGAGCTCCTGTGCGGTTCTTCTCTCCCTCAGATAACGCCAGCCAGCGAGATCTGAAGCACCTGGTCCTTCTTGCTCGTCCTCCCTTATTCCCGGTTCCTCTCTGCGCGCAGACGGCTCTGCAGAGGCTCTCTTTGCCCAGATTTCACTCTTTGCAAATTCCGGGTTTCTTTTCACTCTGCATGTGCATGTTTGTGCCTTGCTCTGCCCAGATATGATACGCAGGACCTGATCACTTCATCTGGGATTTTATTGTGGAGGTCAGGTACGTGCTGTTTTAATCACTGTTGGTGCCTTAGTCTTTCCCTGGGTTTGGCTCCCAAAGCTCTGGTGCCAGATAAATACAGTGATACAGGAAACTCAACTGATCTTCCTGGAGCTGGGGATTAAGTTCCTTCGACTTCAGTAGGAATAGTTCAGAACTGGTATTTATTGCTGAGGACGCACAAAGAAGCAGCCTGCTTTTTCTTCTTGGTCTAACAAGTAGTGCTCTAAAACCAGAAGGCAAGACCAAGGGGTGCTGGAAGGAAGGCAGGAGTCGCGGCTCAGCGGGACCCCTGACCAGCAGCAGAGTCGGCCCCGGGGGTGCAGCACTCTCCTCCAGTCTCACCTTCCCTCCGCTGCCTCTAGCGTGGTCACCTCCATCTCCTCTGCTCCCCCAGCTCCCCACAAAGCCAGAGCACAGGCAGTTCAGGCTGCAGCTGGGAACAGCAAAGAGGGTTTTACTGGCTGCTGCTCTTAAACAGAGAGATTTGTGTTACGATCCTGGGACCCCGTGCCCTGGGACGCAGACGAATGCGTTACGCGCAAGAGGCACTGCTCACTTTTTGGTACCCGCTGTGCTGTTAAAAGGCTTTCATGGGAAACTGTGCTGCCGAGCTGCCAAACAAATCCAGTGAGAAGCATCGCTGGAAGAAGCCCGGCGGGGGTTGCAGCCCCTCGCCCGCAGCCTGCCTGGCCTCCACCCTGCCTGGCTCCCATCCATCCCCACGCGCTTGGGCCAGGGGCTGCCTTTCGGCTCAGCCCCGGGGCCTGGCTCCCTGCTGCGCCCAGGACCCCCGACGGAGGCTCGGTGCCAGCTCTGGCTCTGCCGGCTGCGGCCGGGCCGGGCAAGGGCTGTGCCAGGGTCACCCTCACCCGCTTGGGGTACGGGTCTTGTGAGGAGCTGCAACCAAAACGCAAACCCCTGCTCCCTCGTGCCCTGCTGGTCTCTCCAGGTGTGTGAGAATCAGGACTCCCCGTTTTCATGGAGCGCTGGGGCTCCTCGTCCTGGTCAGCAGGTCTGTGGGACCTACCCTGGGACACTTAATTCCTCAACAGCCCCCCCACCAAATCCACCTCCCACAGGTAAAATAAAAAATGCGGGCCAAACTTGCTGAGAAACGGAATTCCCTTCTAATGACGGCACGGGTAAAGGGGAAAGTGAAACCTGCTGAACTGGGAGATGAGCAGGGAAATGCCCAGTAAAGCCCATGTGTATGAGACAAAGGTTCGGCCGGCAAACCCCTCTCTATGGTTTCTGAACCACTAACAATTGATTTATTATTTTTTTTCCCCATTCCATGCTTGTTCCTTAATATCCTGCTCTCTGTCTCCCGGGGACTGCGCACAAGAGATGAAAGCACAGAAAACCAAACAAGCCATTGGCGGTGCTCACTCAATTGATTTTTACACAAAATTTGCCTTCATGCACGAAGGATGGAAAAATGATCCCATTAATAATGAATAACAAAAACAAATGCAGGGAGGAAATCAATAGAAGCACATCTGATACCAGGGGAGCTGCAGGGGGAGGAAGCCCCCGATGTACAACAGCACGTGTGGGAAGGGAGGGGGGAGAGGGTGGCGAGGGCCTCGGGACGGGCACGTGGGGACCCCCAGCACCGGGGGCACGTGTCTGTCTGTGCGTCTGTGTCTGTGCGTGTGGCCCTGCTGAGGGTCGCGGCTGCTCCTGCGAACCGGGGCGCAGAGCAGCTCACGTGCACTTGGGGTGGCAGCAGGGGCTGGACCTGGGGCCACGTTTATTTCCCACAGAAAACTGGTGATTTTCACCAGCAAAAACCCTGATTTCAGTCGGATTTTGCTCCGTGCCCCCCCCATCATTTCACTTCTCCCGTGTTTGCAGGGAGGAGGTTCTACCTCCCTGGGAGACACGTCCAGCTTGGGATAGATAAAAAGTGTTTCTTGGGAAAGCAGTTTCTGCTGGAACTGGTCTGTGCCGAGAGCCCAGCGTTTGCTCCGGGCGCCCGTGCGTGGGGCCGCGGTCCTTGTGGCTGGAGTGAGGATCGTCATCTGCACTCGAGAGACGCGGGGCGTCGTGGCGAGGCACGGTCACGGCGCTGGGGCCGGAGGACCGGGGGTCCCAGCACCCCAGGGCTGCCCAGCCCAGCCCAGCCCAGCCCGGCTCAGCGAGGGAGCAGCGGTCCGAGCGGCTCCAGGACCGTCCCCCGCCTTCCAGGGCGAGCAGGGGAGCCTGAGGAGGGTGCTCTGGCTGGGCACCCTGGCAGGCCCCAGCAGCCCCCACCGCTGCCGGCCCGGCACCCCCAAACGAGCCCGGCGCTCAGCCCGGTTCAGGTGCACCAGCCCGGGGACAGAAGGACACACGGCCCTAAGCTTTAGGCGGGCGTTCACAGCAAAGAGACAGGAGCTCTGGGAGACTCGCGGGCTCAAAAGAAAAGCGCCGCTTCACACCGATAAAGAGCAGAAGGATTTCGTTCCGGCCATACAGCTCTGCTACTTATTTTGAGAGCAGAGGGTTTTAAAGCAATTAAGCAAATTTGTCTTTAATGACAGTAGTTGTGCTTTGTAGTTTGCCTGGAAATGTTAGATACAAATTTATTCCATCATCAAGACATGGTTCAGACTCTGTTTCTTTAAGCAAGTTTAGAGCCATATATGGAAATACATGTCACAACATTTTCAGCAGAATTTTATATGGAGGAATGAAACAATACACAGCAGAAAATGAAACGCTTTGACCGCTTTTAAATCCAAAGAGAATTAAAAATGTACAATAATGTTATGTAAATCTAGATCAGCTACTGTAAAATAGTACTGACGTACGCTAAATGTCTTCAACCTGCCTAGTGAAAATGAAGCTCCTAAATGCAGAGTGTAAAGTAGAGGTGGTCTCAAAACCGCTGAGCCCCCGCACGCCCCTCTCGGGCAGCGGAGTCTGAGGGTGCTCAGAGTCAGCTCGGTCCCTGACACTTGTTTTCACTGCACATGGATTGGGAAGACCGGCGCTGGGTCAGAGCAGGGACTCTCGGCCGTAGCGTGCTGTCAAAATGGAACAGGCTGCATGGAAAATGACCATCTGCAGATTCGCTGCCTTTTCTGCCAGGGGCTTGCTGAGGATTAATGAAATGTTTCCGGGACATAGATGTAATACAGTAATAAATTCAGGAATAAGTAACAGTTATCTAGTGCCCTGTTGTGTCATGCCGAGATGAGTGAGGGTCTCCACAACCCTTACGTGCAGAAGACACCGAGGGCTGAAGGGTCTGGACCTGCGCTGGGCAGCGATGGGGCTGCGGCTGGGACACCGGGGCTCTGACCCCCCCATCGGGGCTACTTCTTGCCTCGGTGCCTTCTCGCCATGCCTTTGAGGTTTAAAGTGTTCCGTGTTTTCATTCTCTCCAGGTGCGCAAGGGGAACCGAGAACCGGCTGCCTGCACAAGCCGTGTCACCCAGCCCTCGCTGGCGGCTGCGTGGGGAGCCCGGGGGGCCGAGGCGGGGGCAGCATCCAGCGCCTGGGCAGCATCCAGCGCCGCGCTGCTCCCGGGGCCAGACGCCCCGGCACTGCCTCCCACCCTGCCTGGGCCTGATCCTAACGTGGGTTATTATCTATAAATGTTTGATCTCTCAATTTACTCGCTGTCGTATCAGGAAAGCTGGGAGGAAACCAAGCCATCATCCACCAAAAGAGCACAGCATTTGGGTAGTGCAAGGGCACTAAATAATTCATCGCCTCTTTAAAAGTGTAGTGTTTTGTAATTTCAGTGGAACCACCTTGGTTTGACTCCCCACATCTTCGCACTTGAAGGAGATGCTCCCACCAGGCAGGTGAGCCGAGCTTCTCTTTCTAGGAGGGAAAGAAGCAGGGAGCAGGTGGGGAGGTTAATCAAACTGTCAGCATTTACTTGCTTTTTAAACTTGCATGAGTTTGGAGATCAAAATGGAGAGGAGATATAGGGCAGATGGATTTGCAGGGAAACCTTTGATTTTTTCTCCTCCTGCGGCCGGTGTGTCTAACGCATGCCTTCTGCGAGTTTACCGGGGCCCTTGTTTACACAGGGCGAGCCCTGCCGCTGGATCTCGAAAGCACTGGGGGTGTTGCTGGAGGGGGGACAAAGCCTCCCCGCCGGGCGTCCCTCTGGCAGGAGCAGAGGCTGCCTGGGGGAGAAGCACCGTCCAGGGCTGCTGCTGCTCGGCTCAGTTAAGAGCAGCCCCGGCAGTGCCCCGGCAGCCCCAAAACGGGTGGATGCGACAGCGGCGGCGGGTACGACAGCGGGGGCCACCTCGGAGAGACCCCGTCACCATCACCCTCGGAGCTGCCCTTGCCCGCGCAACTGCGAGTCAGCATCCTCCTAACAGCCTTCTGCCGAGCTGCGTGCGCAAAACAAAGGTGCTTCCCGGAATGAGAGGGGAGCACAAGCACCACAAGCAGAGCCGGCGTCCAGCCCCGCTGCGCGGATCCCTCCTGGACGGTGTGGGAAGCTGTGGCGCGATGCTCTGCACCCGCCGGAGGGCCCGGGGGGAGCTGGGTGCTCCTTGGTCCCCCTTGGTACAGACCCCTCGGCCTCACAGCAAGGGGTCCTACCACCTTCGTGTTTGCACCTTGAAGCCGCCTCCCAACAGCAGCTGGAGCCGTTCTTCGGGCTGAGGAAAAGCAGGAGGTGGCCGGCACGGGGAGCGCACGGTCAGGGTCCGGCCCTCCAGTGAACACCCGCTCCCCAGGACTCCCCTGCAGCACACGGCCGGAGGGGCAGACGGCGGCTCCGGAGGCTCGGATGTATTTGGGTGTGCCCGTGTTACCCGTTCCCGGAGGAAGAGACAAGGAAGCGTCTGATCGTGCTCCTCAGACGTGCTGCAAGCGGGGCCACGCGTGGGAGCTGCAGTATTTATGGCATGCAGAGAGCATCCCTTTCATCTCCCGTGTTTGAAATCCTCCTCCAGAGCTACCTGTGGGACAGTGCTGCCCAGAGCACGCCCAAATACACTGTAAAATTCACACAGCAAAAAAACACATGGAAGGATGCTAGGCCTAGAAGACAAACCCGCTAAAAAATCACAAAATTATTTGGGGAGAAGGATTAAATTTTCAAGACCTCTGCAGGACGCAGAGCTAAGGAAGCTTCAGCTGAGCATCCCATGGTCACCCGTCATTTGCCAGAGCATTTTTGCAAGTCGCCTGGCAGGTCTCTGCTTTACGTGCAGTAGCACACCCCCAGCTCCCCGCAAGCCAGCGGTGACCAGAGCTTGCACCAACACACCCCGGGCCGGAGCCCGAGCCCCGCGTCCGCCTGGTCAGACCCGGCTCCTCCGAGACACGTCGGCGCCTGCCAGGAGGACCCTGCACGCCGCGGCCCGGGACGAAGGCGGGCAGCTCGTTTCCCACACATCCCCCGTGGCGGTGCGGTGCCGGCCGTGCTGCTCCGACGCAGCCGGTGCGTGCATATTCCTTCGGCGGCTCTGCGAGCAGGAACAAAACATGTCAAGGATCTGAGTCAGAGATGATAGTTAAAGTTTGATATCTCGCTTGTTTCAGAATACGTCTGTTTTTCCCCAAATGCCAAAGCAGATTAGTCTACAAACGTTACCACATTATGGCCTGAGTGCAGTTTTCTGCCTATAAAAAAAAAAGCGAAACTCAGAGATCCTCCTTTAAGTAATGTAGTGAGAACATATAAAAGCATCTGAAAAAACATCTGGAATTCTGTTTATTGCTTGGTTGGTTTTATGCTCTGCGATCCCCCAGCCGGCTGACGGCCGCGGCTTCGGGGACTCGCGAAGGGACAGGCAGCGAGCCGGCGCTTTTTCTGCAGCACGTATCCAGTCCGCTCCAGCCGTGGCTGAATCGTGCCTCGCTGCCTGCAGGGAAGGTCTCCTTCCGTCGCCAGCACGGCAGCTGCTTCTGGCCTGCTTCCACCTCTTCACCTTGCATCGTGCCCTCCTCGGCTGGCCTCTCCTCCCAAAGCGCCGTGTTCCTGTGGAGCAGAGGAACCAGCACGTGGGTGTCCTGGGGAAGCAACGGGACGGGAGGTTTAGGGACGGTGGTTTGGGGTAGGCAACAAGGATGGGCTCTCTTGGATCCCTGTGCTGTAAGAGGAACCTCAGAGGCAGTTGCGAATGGGATGGAGATGGAGGGGGAGCTGGGGCGCAGCTCTGAGGGGAGCACCAGGGGGATGTTTTGGCCAAGTACTGATGCTGCCGACAGGGTTGAAATGCCTCACAACTCAGAATAACTCTAGTCTAAAGACAGAAGGATATGTTTAGGAAAAATTTTGATATTTCTTTAAATGCTGGACTTTTCAGAGAGAGATTTTGTGCTTTTTTTCAGTAGCTTTTTAAGGACGGGGGCAGTGAAGGAACCTGAAATATTTTGGATAGAGCAAGTGTTTTCCTTGTCAGAGACACTGGAGCAGGAGTCGCCATTCACGTCCTCCTTGAATGAGGAAACCCGAACCATTGTAAGTCTGGGGTCAGTCCAGGCCAAAGCGGTTTGGAGGAGCAGAGCGGTGGCGATGTGCACAGCCTGTCCCCCCGCAAACGGGGCACGTGAGCCAGTCATGTAGTATTAGCGGCTCCACGTAGCAGACAGGTTGGATGCCACGTGCAGGCACGTTAACATGGAAAACACATTAGCCCCCACCGAGGAAACCTGAGCAAACTGGCCACGAGACTCGGTGTCCTGGGATTTAACATCGATGCTCTTCCCCGGGACGCCACGGCAGAGCCCGAGGAGCGGGTTTGCTCCAATTCACCACAGACCCAGGCAGCCAAATGAGCGCCGGATTGGGAGCACCCCTCTCAAACGGCACGGCTCCCGTCGCCCTGCCGCGTCCCTGCGCTTCAGCCCCCGAGCAGGGGCTGCTGTGGGTGGCTGTGGGTGCCACAGCCCCTGAGCGGCTCCCACCCCACGGCCTCCACCAGCCTCGTCCCCTTGGGATCAGCCCCGTGGACACTGTCCCGGCGGTGCTGCGACCCTCCGGTACCGCTGTGCGAGGAGGAGAGCACGTCTGCCCCATCCTTCAGCACACAGCTTCTATCCTAAAACCGCCTCATTAAATATTAACCCCAGAGATGGAGCATTTCTGGTCTCTGAGGGAAAGAGGCACATTTTCAGTGCTCTCTGGAAGATCTCCTTTCCCTGATACCCTGTCACGCGTACTTGCACAAGGCTGGCACACGGCCACCCCAGCCTGCACCTCCCGCCGGGAAGGGTCGCAGAGCCGCTGCCGGGCTCCCCTTAGCTGACCCTGCGGCGATTCCCGACGGCCGCCCCGACCCCGCTCTCCTGGGGCGATGCTGGTGCGGGGCTTCGTGGGGACGCTTCTGGGGTCAGGCAGCCCCGGTCAGCGCTCTCTGCCAAACCGTGTCGGCACCACGCGCCCTGCCCCGTGCGCCCTGCACGACGTGCCTTGCACCCTGCACCGTGTGCTCCGAGGGAGGGAGCTGAGCCAGCCTGGAGGAGAAGCCCCCGACAGTGCAGGCTGGAAAAGGGACCCAGGGATGAGCAGAAGTCGTGGTCAGGAGCTGGAGGAGAAGAGCCTTGCACGAGCGGAGGAGCACGCAGGGCACCTCCACATCCACGTAAAGCCCCCACCCATGCCAGCCAGGAGCCCGGGTCCGCGCCCCAGCACGGGGACCGAGCTGCTCAGAGGCGGGGGCTGCGCTCGGCTCTGCCGTGGGGACACGCTGGGGACTGAGCCCCTCCTGCGCCTCCCGGGGCATCGCCTGATGGCAACCCGTCCCGGCACGGTGTGGGTCTGGCACGGCTGCAGCAGCGGGAGCCGCGGCGAAGGAAACGGGAGAGCAGCAGCACCTAGGCACATCAATAATTCATAAAATGCCAGCAGCAACAAAGGGAGAGAGGGACCAGAAGCAGGAGAGCAGAATATCACAGAGCTTTTTAATGGTCTTTTTCTATTAGTGTCAGCTCTGTGGCTGGGTTTCAGGCAGGAGAAGTTTCCCTGGACGCCCCCAGAATTTTGGGACGGGGCCGAGCGCGCCCTCCTCGGCCAGGGTCTGCTCCCAGGCCCCGCAGCGGTGGCTGACGGTGGTCACAGGTCTCCAGCGCCGTCAGAAGGACTCGCAGGGTGGGGTGGCACAGCCCGGGCACGGTTCCTCCTGGCAAAGGAGCTGCAAGAGATGATCATGCTGCCAACAGCGAGCTGAGAGGCTGGGCTCGGCTTTGTTGGCTATACTCCATCTGCAGTCTCCAAATGAGCCCGAGTTTGAGTGAAACCCTTTGCTCTGGCTGACTCTGGGCACCTCCATGGACCTCACCCCCATCTCTGCAGCCCTCGCCACGGCTGAGCTCCGCAGCCCTCTTCCCCTGTGTCACGGGGGAATCTACAGACTCCCCATGTTCAGAAAAAACAGGGGTTTTTTCATATAAATACAGGGAAAGCATTAGGCCAGATTGGGGCGCTCCATGCGCAGGGCCTGCGTGCGCCGTGCCGTGCGGCAGCTGACATGACCGATGGGGATGCGCCCTGTAAAAAGCATAACAGCGCCCAGAGCCATCTGCTCCCCCGCGGCTGGTGCCTCACCGTGGCTGTCGGCACGGGCCAGCTCCAGCCCCGCCGCGAGCGGGAGCGCAGCTCGTGGCCGATGGAGGGGCACGACGAGCACGCGCGGCACGTGGGGCAGGGGGTGGCCAGCCCCATGATCGCAGCCCCAAAATCTGCCTCTGGAGCCCCACCACAGGGTTACCGAAGGGTTTAAATACCATCATCCCCTTTCAGGGCTGCAGAAACAGAGGGGTGGGCGGTGAGCGGTGCGCTGCGGTGCGGCATGGCGGGTGCCACCACTGCAGCGTGCCCGCTGGGGGCTGGACTCCCCATCGCTGGCTTCCTGGGGCTTCCTTCAGACCGCTCCTTCCTCTGCATTTCCAAGGTATAGTTTCCAAAACCAATAATTATTTAAGCGTCACAGAAAACCACAACCACAAATTCTTTTTTCTGCCCTTAGTTTAATAGCCGAGCAGTCAGAAAATATAAGAGGATTGTTCTACAAATAGGTTCGCTGTGAAATGCAATTAGCCGGAGTGAAGGCAATTACCGTTTTAATCATTGCTATTCTGCGTAAAATAAATACACCAGGGTAAAAAAAATGGATATATTACCAAAACAGTGAGGACTGGATCCCAGTCAGAACCAGAGCCCAAGACCTTTCTGTTTATCTCACCCGCTGCAGCAAGTGCGTGCCCGTGGCCGAGCCCCCGCGGAGCCCCCGTTAACCCCCGCAGGGCTGCAGGACGGGGCCCGGGGACGGGGACAGGTGCTCCCTTCTCCTTCCCTGGGAGCGTGCACACCTCCCAGCCCCGCTGCTTCAGCTGATGCTGAACATACAGCGCCTTGCTTGCCAACGGTGCTGGCTGCCCCGCCCATGGCTTTGCAAGAGATGCTTTTTTTGGGGAGAAGCATCTTCAAGGGATGCTCAGACCCAGCGCGCAGCGTTCCGCTTTGCTAAAGCCGTGCCGTGCTTTTGCTAACTGGCAGCTGGCAGTCGGGTCGGGCTGGAGTCAGGCTGATCCCTGGGCCAGGTCCCTGTAGGGACTTTCCCTCCCTGGGGACCTGTCCCGGCCCCGCGCACCTCTGTGGGCAGCAGTGAAATGTGAGGTCGAGTGGGGAGCTGGGAAAGCGAAGGCTGCCTTCACCGGCGCCGGCGGGACCCTCCCTGGCTCTGCCACCCCATGCCGGCTCGGGGCTGACGCCCTCCGACACGGGACCTGGGGGTCTCCCCAGCAGATGCTGGCACTGCAGCAGCCGAGAGGCCCTGCAGACAGCCCAGGGCAAAATTTTTAATTCAGCATCACGCTTCAACCTGAAATCTGAAAAAAATTAGAAAAGAATGACAAGATGTCAGCGCCTCTGCACAACTGAATGGCTGATCACGGAGGGGGGGCAGCGCTCGGCGGCGGTGCGGGGCACCCGCCCTCGCAGGACCCCGCCACAGCTCCCTGCCAGAGGAAACCAAAGGAAAGCGATGAAAATCAGCTCATGTCACACAGCTGCAAAGAAGAAAAAGGCCACTCGCTTTGGACCAAGGGAACTTGGGCAGTTTGGAGAGGGAGCATCCAAAAGGCGAAACTTCAAGCATCTTTCCTGTACACCTGGCAGAGAAGTCGGACCACGTAAGAAATAGTCCTTTAAAAATTACAGAGATCTAAACATTTGAAAAGGCTTACAGTTTAAATATCTCTGGAGTAAGCTCTTTCTCGAGCAGCTCTGCCCTGTTACGTGGCAGCCTGGAGCCAGCAGCTTCTGAGCCACCCCGGAGCAACGAGCCTGGGGATGGATCAGTGAGAGGGAGAGGGGAAACCGGGCTCCTGCGGGCACCCTGGCCACAGACTTTTCTGAGAAACCATCTGGATACCCCGCTGGCCTAAAAGGCGTTGCATTTGCACTCCCGCGTCAGCAGATCCAGGACCACTGCTGTCAGTTCAGGTTTGGGTTTCCCCTGGAGGGATCTACCCCCAGACCCAGCGCTTGCCACAGCCCCGTCCCCCCAAGGAGCACGGCCAGCGGTGCCTCCCCAGCCCGGAGAGCAGCGCCCAGGCTTTCCGAGGAGATGAATGAGCCGGTCCTGGCGAGGGCCTGCTCTGCAGCAGCCTTGGTGTCGACGGCCTCAGCACGTCCAGGGGCTGCGGCCATCGGTCCCCTCTCGTATCTGCACTCCTAGAGCCAACTCTGCTGGTTAATTAGCGAAGGTGTCCCTGCGAACAGCGAATTGTGTTATCAGAATTCAGGTTTTGAATGAAATCTACGGAAAGTACATATTAAGCACAGTAAATTTTACTATTTCCAAAAGCCACGTCCTGCTGGTAGCTGCCATCACATTCGTCAAAATGACTCGCATTGTGCAGCTCACAATTAACTGCTTTTGAAAGAGCCGCAGTTCGAGAATTACTGGCTGAAATGTTTTGAGACAATAAAGCTGAGCAGTAAGGGGGGGCTGCAGCACAGGAGCACGGGGCTCTGGGTGGAACGGGGCCAGCTCTCCCCGAACACGGGAAAAGGCCTTGCAGATACTCCTCTCTGCCAGCCTGTAATTAATAAATTATTGAGACAACGCTGAAACTAGCAGATGAAAAGGGGGATGAAAGACGCTAGTGGAAGAGACAGCCCCACTGTTTGGGGAGGATCTAAGCTATAATGTCCAAAAACCGTTTTAATCTCCTGCCGTCAGGACGTGCCGATCACTCGCAGCGGTGGCGAGGAAGGACGCGGGGTGGGGACGCCCGGGCCCCATCTCCTCCCCCCTCGCAGAGCAGAGACTGTCACTTTGCTTCTCACCATTCGGGCAGAGCCACGGCGGTTTCCCCCAGCTCCTTCCCGCGGCTCCTCGGAGGGGCCGAGGCAATGGGGACGACACCCAGCCCCTGAGCTGCTGCCGCCCAGGCTCGGGGCCCGGACGGGCTGGGGACACGCTGGGACGGAGCGGGGCGCACACACTTTGGGGAGCCCCAGCCACCCGCCCAGCTGTCGGAAGTCCTCACAGCAGCAGCGACTTTAAGCAAAGCACATGAATAAAGAAACTGAGCAGCAAAATCAAAGTATGTAAGGATCTCTTTAGCACAGCACCACCAAGAACCCCCTTAGTAATTCCAGTTATTTTTATTATTTAAGAAAAGACAGCTCTTTTTTTGACAGAAAGAGAGGAAAAGTGGGACCACAAAATCAAAGCGGTTAGAGATGGAAAGACTCGACGGCTCAGGGAGGCTCCTGGCGCCCTCCCCACAGTGGGAGGGGTGGTGGTGTCCCCCAGCACACGAAACACAGCCTTGCACAGGGGGAGGATCTGCTTCCCTGTTGTTCTGGGGTTTTTTCTTTTGAAACGTGTAATTCAGCTGCAGGAGGCTTTTCAACAGACTATTTTATATCTCATTGTCTCAAACGTAACGTCAGTGCCACAGCTGAGCTCCCAGTTTCCGCAGAGGGTTATTGCAGGCTTCACCCATGAATTTAGAGTTTTCTCAGTCCTCACCTGATGAGCCTGGGCCAGCAAGTGCGTCACAGGAATAACTGTTCTCCCACGTGTGTCGAGCGTTTCAGCTACACGGGCCATAAAATAAACAGGACTGGGTGTCTGAACGGAAAGGGCGTCCCCTTCGCTGGCTGCACGATTCCTCACGCACGTCCCTCGCACGTAGCGAGTCCTCAGCTCCTCACGTGCCGGCCGGGCTCCCCGGGCAGGCTGAGGGCCCCGGGTGCTCCGCCACCGCAGCGGGGGTCCCCAACCTGCCTGGGGCTGCGGGACCCCGCTCGCCCCGCAGTAACACAGTGTGCCATGGATTCCCTCGTGTCCGAGTCCACAGGGCACCTCGGGGCACCTCGGGGCAGGACGGGGCACCTTGGGGTACGTCGGGGCAGGACGGGGCACCCCGGGGCAGGACGGGGCACCTTGGGGTACGTCGGGGCATCCTGGGGTACGTCGGGGCAGGACGGGGCACCCCGGGG
>WEKW01021932.1:287-16407 GCA_013389905.1 Sula dactylatra | reverse complement strand
TCACCCTAAGAATATACAGAAACTAAAATATTTTGCTAAGGAAGAGAGATCAGTTCTTCTACTGTTGAAACTCTCCCTGCTTCAGGCTCCAGATCACAGAGAGCTTTCCCTGTTTACTTCTTGTAATCTTTTTCCTCCAGATAGGTGTCAGAGAGAGCTTTACCTCTTTCCTCTAACTTTGTTGAGGCTTTCCTCCTCCCCCCCCTTCCCCCATCCTTTAATCAGGATTTTGAAGTGGGGACAAATGGTATTCATTAGCTTCCTCCTTGCTTCTTTAAAATGCTTGAATTTAGGCCAGATGACTGCCTTAGAAATGGGTACTTCAGTGCAGCTGGTTTTGCTTCAGGGTGGCAGAGTGGGGAGGGGAGAAGGAAAATGGCATTAAAAAGAGGTCCCGGATAGAAGAAGCAAAAGTTTATCTTCAGTAAGTTAAAAAGTAGACATAAAAATCTATGGTGTGAAGAGGTATGAAAATACTTTTATTGTAATAAGTTACTAGGTTACATGGTAGTTACTGGCTCCTGGTTTGTTTTAATTGTGAGAGTATGGAAGACATATACAAGGTTTTCTTGTGTAAGTAAAGCTAGAAAAACAACAAAACCATAGCTTTTCTCCTGATTGCAAGTTTTTGTGAATTAGGTCTATAAGTTGCTCTTTTGTGAAATTATGTTATCACGGCCCAATTCTAATAACGTTATAACCTTAGCTAGATGTGAATACAGCTTAGGAAAGTGACCTATAAAACATGTGTGGTGTTTCTTTGTGATGTTCATAACTACTTTTATGTAATTATTTTTTACCAGAAATTACATAAGTTATAAAGGTTGCTCTTTTCAATGCTTGTGATACTTCAGAAATGAGTCACTTCAGAAATTCTGAAGAAATTAAAACACTATATCCTGTGATGTTAAAGTGTCTTCAAAATGTTTCACTTGCTTCCTTTTAGAATTCTCTCTCTGCCGTGTATGCTTTGTTCTCTTACTTTTCTGGAATCTACACCTTTGCAAAATCCATTACCTCTTCAGGTTTTACTGCTATATGCATCTTAGATGAATTAACTTCAGATTCATATGGAAAAACTTATTTGAATGAATAAACTTGTTATTTAGTAAGTAAAGAAACCAACCCCCAGAAATTTTGGGGTTTTTTTCTTCACTGTTTATAAACTCTTGGGGGCGGTTATTTGGTCATAATATCTATATATGCACTCATGAAAATTAGCTTTTGATTTTTGATGAAGATTTAACAGGTCATCTCTGAGGAAAAATAAGAGTAAACTTTGAAGACGTGTTGTGAAACTGTACTGCTGATAGGGGTTGTGGCTAGGAACAGAGCACTGTGGTGGGATGAAGTTACTGGACATAGTTGTCTGCTACCTTTGAGTTTTGTTTTGTTGTTTGCTTTAAGTCAGATGGTAACCTGTTGCTTTTTGTACTAACTGTGGTTTGTCTTGTCCATGAAATGTTTGGATTTGCTTGGCTTTAGCATAGTCCAGATTCAATTTTCTTAGCCTGGCTGATCTATTTCCTCCATAAATGATGTAATAGGTTGGGGGAAGTCCCTTTTGTACTTTATTTGCAAGGAAAATAGTTGGTCATATAGTTTGAAAAATTTCAGGTTTGTTTTCCTCTTTATTTTTTTTCTCGCCCCCCTCCCCCCCCTTTTTTCCTTTTTGCTAGTTATAGGAAAGAACTGCAGGTACAAAAATTACCTTTTGTTCAATATAAATTTTCATTTTGCATTACAAAACTTCTCCATTGAAACCTTTAATCCTTTCAGTTTTGGCTCTCCATGATCTTGTCAAAGTAATACAAGATCAGTGCTGCTTTAGCTGATCAGTGAGCAGCTAGATGGAGTTTAACACATTCTAGTAAATTCTAGCTTCTTTGAACATGCATATGGTGTTCAGGGAAAGGAGTGAAGACTGCTAGTTATTTCTGCTTGGCTTTACTCCCTGTCAGAAATGAACCAAGCTGCAGATTTGAGAACAAATTTCCTCTCCCTTTGTATAATTTGAACAATACAGAGAAAACAAACAAAAGTGGACACTCTATTTTATTGCTTTTCTCTACTATTTTGTACCTGCTCACCCCTGTATATAAAACTCCTTAAAAAGCTAATAAGAGTTGTTATTTGAAATTCTGTTTGTGTTGTTTCAGAGCTTTTTAAAAGCTATTTGCCATATACTACAACTCTTAATCTTCTAGACTGTAATATCTCCTGCAATCATACTTGGCAGTATTGCCATGTAAGTATACACAGTGAAATATCTAGACACATCTCACTGAGAAGCTGACACTTCAAGCTGACTCTATGACATTCTTATTCTAGTGACGGTGCTACTGAAAAGTGTATACTCAAGTATTCTTTCAACAAAGGGAAAATTTGGAAAGTTAAATGGCTGTTGGAATAGGGAGTGCTCTTTGAATTTTTAATCTTTTTTAATTAAGTTGATGTTTTCAGAGTTGAGTTGCAGTAGATAGCTATATACTTTTAAGTTGGCCTGGAATCTGTGCTGTCGTCTTTATGTACAGTACTAAGAAAATTCATAAGAAACATGTCAGTGACTTATTGAAGCTTATTTCTTCACTTTTATGCTGTGTCTCAGAGGTTTCAAATTTTTGCTATCTGTAGTAAGTGTAGGAAGGTAGTTGCTGTGTATGCTGTACACAGCCACAGACATAATGCAGTAAAGCTAGTAAGCATGCAAATTCAGCCAAGGTGTTTTATAACATGATGATATCTGAAACTTTGTTATTGAAACTTCTGTATTAGAGTGCTTGGGTGTTGAAAAACAAACAAAAAACCATTGTGTCTTATATTTAGAATCCTACCTCTACAGATGTGATAATAGTCTTGGCCTATCTAGACACATTAACTTGAAAGTATCCTCCTGGAATATGCAATTCAGAAGTTGGATTGAATTGAATGTCTAAGATGTTATTAATGATGACAGAGGTTTTTCAAGAGGAATAAGACAATATTGTGTCATTTCTCAATGAATAATTCTAAATGTTATTGTTCTTGCCCAGTGGAGTCCTGAGGGGTTAGAAGACAGCATGTTCTTGTATGTAAAACCTTATATCACCAAATGAGTCATGACTGTGTGAATATAATGGTTTGCTCTGAGCAGCACAAGGATGATTAGAACTTCAGACCAAATCCCTGCAAAAGCATTTGTGGGGGGAGATAGTCCCTTGGATATCATTCTTTTCTTTCCTTGTCCTAAAAGCTTTTGTCACTGAATAATCTTTTTACACTCTAGTCTCTGTAGTATTTGTGCAACATATCCTTGCAGAGCTTTTTAAGAAAGTCATAATAGATAGCTTTGTGGTTACTATAGTGTTCTCTTTGCTAAATTTGATGTTTGAGTTCATGCATCCTATGCCGTAATCCAGCCAGAATTTGTTAAATTTGGAGCAAATAAAGAATTGAAGAAAACACATATGCCTATAGAGTAAGGTGTTGCAGTGTGGTGAGTTGATCCCAGTCAACAGCTCAGCACCCACACAGCTGTTTGGTTGCTTCTCTCCCTGCTCCCCTGGGACAGGGAAGAGAATAGGGAAAGCAAAAACAAGAAAACCCATGAGTCAAAATAAAGGCGATTTAATAAACGAAGGAAAAAGAATAGAAAAACAAGTGCTGCAAAAAGCAGTAACTCAGCATCTCCCATGAGCAGACTGATGACCAGCCAGTCTCCAAGCAGCAGCCACCTTGGGAAAAAGACGCCCACCTGCTCCCCTCCCTCCCCCCTTCCTTTACACCGGTATTTATTGCTGAGCAAGTTATATAGTATGGAGTATCCCCTTGGACAGTTTAAGTCACCTCTTATGGCTGTGTCCCCTTCCAGCTTCTTGCCCACCCCACCCTACTCAATTAGGGGAGGCAGAGGGAAGGGCAGAAGAGAGAAAGTCTTGATCCTGTGTAAGCAAGGTTCAGCAATAGCCAAACAATTGGTTTGTTATTAACACTGTTTTAACCACAAATCCAAAACACAGCATCATATGGACTTCTATGAAGAATGTTTGTTCCATCCCAGTCATACCCAGTGCAAAGAGGATGGAAAAAATTGTGCAGACAATCTGTATTTTGAAAATGCCTGTATTTTAGAATACAAACTAGTCTATGAGATCACAGAATTTAATGCGTCCATGGCTAGAAACAGAGACTATCACCTAATTTTCCTCTCCCTTCCCCATCCTGCCCCCAGCCAAATTTAATATTTTTAAGTTAGAAGCTTAGAATCATTTAGATTGGAAAAGACCTTTAAGATCGTCAAGTCCATCCTAACACTGCCAAGTCCACCACTAAACCATGTCCCTAAGGGCCACATCCAAATGTCTTTTAAACACCTCCAGGGATGGTGACTCAACCACTTCCCTGGGCACCCTGTTCCAATGCTTGGCAACCCTTTTGGTAAAGAAATTTCTCCTAATATCCAGTCTAAACCTCTTCTGGTGCAACCTGAGGCCATTTCCTCTTGTCCTATCGCTTGTTACTTGGGAGAAGAGACCAACCCCCACCTCACTACAGCCTCCTTTCAGGTAGTTGTAGAGAGTGATAAGGTCTCCCCTCAGCCTCCTCTTCTCCAGGCTAAACAACGCCAGCTCCCTCAGTTGCTCCTCAGAAGACCTGTTCTCCAGACCTTTTACCAGCTTCATTGCCCTTCTCTGGACACACTCCAGCAACTCAATGTCCTTCTTGTAGTGAGGGGCCCAAAACTGAACACAGTACTCAAGGTGTGGCCTCACCAGTGCCGAGTACAGGGGCATGATCGCTTCCCTAATCCTGGTGGCCACGCTATTCCTGATACAAGCCAGGATGCTCTTGGCCTTCTTGGCCACCTGGGCACACTGTTGGCTCATACTCAGCCAGCTGTCAGCCAACACCCCCAGGTCCTTTTCCACCAGGCAGCTTTTCAGCCTCTCTTCCCCAAGTCTGTAGTGTTGCATGGGGTGGTTGTGACCCAAGTGCAATACCCGACACTGAGCCTTGTTGAACCTTACAAAGTCAGCCTCAGCCCATTGATCCAGCCTGTCCAGATCCTTCTGTAAAGCCTTGCTACCCTCAGGCAGATCGACACTCTCACCCAACCCGGTGTCATCTGCAAACTTACTGAGGGTGCATTCAATCCCCTTGTCCTGATCATTGATAAAGATATTAAACAGAACTGGCTCCAACACTGGGCCCTGAGGAACACCACTTGGTGACCGGCCGCCAACTGTATTTAACTCTGCTTTCCACAACTCTTTTGGCTTGGCCCTCCAACCAATTTTTTACCCAGCAAAGCGTATGCCCGTTCAAGCCATAAGCAGCCACTTTTTCCAGGAGAACGCTGTGGGAAACAGTGTCAAAGGCTTTACTAAAGTCTAGGTCAGGTCAGGTGCCTTTCCTAAACCCATGCTGGCTGGGCCTGATCACCTGGTTGTCCTGGACATGGTGCGTGACGGCACTCAAGATGATCTGCTCCATAACCTTCCCTGGCACTGAGGTCAGACTGACTGGCTTGTAGTTCCCTGTATCCTCCTTCTGGCCCTTCTTGTGAATGTGTGTCACATTTATTAACTTCCAGTCAACTGGGACCTCACTGGTTAGACAGGACTGCTGATGAGTGATGGAAAGTGCCTTGGTGAGCACTTCTGTGAGCTCGCTCAGTACCCTTGGGTGGATCCCATCCAGCCCTATAGACCTGTATGTGTCTCTAAGTGCTGTAGCAGGTCACTAACCCTTTCCCCTTGGATTATGGGGGCTTCATTCTGCGCCCCATCCCTGTCTTCCAGCTCGGGGGCTGGGTACCAAGAGAACAACTTGTCTTACTGTTAAAGACTAAGGCAAAGAAGGTATTAAGTACCTCAGCCTTTTCCTCATCCTTTTTCACTGTGTTTCTTCCCACATTCAAAAAAGGATTGAGGTTCTCCTTATCCCTCCTTTTGTTGCTAATATATTTACAGAAACATTTTTTTAATTGTCTGTTACAGCAGTAGCCAGATAAAGTCCTAGTTGGGTTTTGGCCTTTCCAATTTTCTCCGTGCATAACCTCATGACATGCTGCCACATAGATATCCATCCCCTACCTCCACTGAGACAACAGGCAGAAGGACCTTGCTAGCACACCGTCCCTCAAACATTGCCGTGCTGTCTGCAGGCTTATCTCTACAGAGCCTGGTTTTATCCCTTTCCCCCTTCAAATCTAGTTTAAAGCTCTTTGAATGAGCCTTGCTAACTCCTGTGCAAAGATCTTTTTCTCCCTTTGAGACAGATGTACCTCGTCCCTTGCAAGTAGGCCTTTTGTTGTGTAAACCAGCCCATGATTCAAAACCTCAAAATTCTGCTGTTGACACCAGGCTTGGAGCCAGGTATTTATCTGCTGGCTCTTCCTGGTTCTTCCTTCATAATTCCCTGCAACTGGAAGGATAGAAGAGAACACTACTTGTGCTTCTGATCCCTTAACCAGTTGTCCCAAGGCCCTGAAGTCTCTCTTGATTGCTCTCGGACTTCTTGTTGCAACTGCTTTGCTGCCTACCTGAAAAATCCGTAGTGAATGATAATCTGAAGACCGTACCAGGGTAGGAAGTTTTCTTTTCACGTCCTTAACCCGGGCCCAAGGGAAGCAGCAGACTTCCCCAAGAAGTAGGTCTGGTCTGCATATCGGGCCTTCTGTTCCATTCAGAAGGGAATCTCCTATGACGATGACCTGTCTTTTTTTCTTTATGGAAGCAGTTTTCATGCAGAGCATAGGCTGACTTAACGTCAGCGACACGTCCAAGGTAGATGAACCATTGTCCTCGTTATTGTTCAGTTCCACTTGCAGAGCCTTGTACCTATTACGCACGGGCATGTGCAAAGGTGGGGCAGTCACAGAGGACATGTGCCTGCTGTGCCGGGTGGAACTTGCCGCCGTTGCCCACTGCCCCTTAAGTCACCATGTTCAGCCAGATGGAGAAAGGAGAGGGAATCCTCTGTATCGTGCATCCTGTCTGCCTGTTGGGCCTGTCTCAGGGAAGGTAGGGTGCAATTCCAGTAGTCTATCTCTCTCTTGCTCTCCTTGATACTCCTCAACCTACTCACTTCCCCCTGGGGCTCTGTCACTAGGCGGAGGAGTTCCCCTACGTGGGCGCACCTCCCGCAGCAGTGCTCACTGCTGCTGTCCCGTACTGGTGTAAGAGCAGGGCACATCCTTCAGCCAGTCACCTGGGCAGCAGCGTGTTCCCACCGGAGCTCTGTCTGGGGAGCTGCATCAATCGTGGTGGGTACAGAGCTTAGAGAGGCCAGCGCTTTCTGCCAGGTGGATACCGTTGCTCCCTGGTCGAGCTGGCAGACCTTCAGCCCTCTTTGGTGCAAACTGTTGCGCCATGCCCTGTTCACAGTGTTCCTGGACGCTAGTGCTATCCTAAGGGCTTCTTTTATACCTGTGGAGGCCTAGCTGCCTTTGCTCCTGGCCATGGCCAGGTCTCACCAGCCAGTGTCACATGAGCTGTGGGCTCCTGGAGGCTCTCTCAGCTCCCCCTGAGGTTCCCCCAGTTCGGGAAGCCCCACTGTGCCCTGCACTAGAGCACTTCGCTGTCAGTTGTGCTGGCACCAGAGCTGTTGGCCTTGGTGAGTTGTTCTGCATGTGGGAAGGAGAAACCTCTCTTTTTAATTAATGTTTAAGAACCTCTTGATAGAGAAGCAAAATACTTTAGAATAACTTAATTATTACTATGTAAATCACTCCCCTCTCAGAAAAATTTGGACAGCAAAGGTACAGAACTGGGAAATTACTACTACATAAACGGCATTTTTCCTTTGCTCTCTTGACGTTATTACACTATGATGCAGTGAATATTTTTGCCATCTATTATAACTACAGGAGACTGTTTAAAATGAACTTTTAAAATTAATAAAAATGTAAGTAAATCTGTCATAACTAATTGCAACATTTTAATTTGTGTAAATAACATACTTGATTTATCTGTAGGTAAAATTATATGTTTAAATGTTTTCTGATTTAGAATGTGGTATCAGTCACAAATAGTGTAGTCATTTTTCTTAATATTATATGCACATTAATTACAGAATACCTGATTAAACTTTTTTCCAGAGCGCCTGATAACAAATTCTGATCTCCTAATGGATATCTCTCAGATGAAATGCCAAAGATCACAGTGTATCAACATTATTTATATTGCAAATAGTGCAACTTATAATACAAGGGCTCAGATTGTGTGTCTGAGCTATAATTCAGTTTTGGTTGTTCTGTCTTTTCCTGCAAGAACGTTTAAATTGTGCTTTTGCTCCTACCACATAAAACCTATGATTGGTCTATTATTTTACACTTATCTGAAAAGTGTGTATTTTTCTAAAGGTTTTAGTAAGAGAAGTGGCATGTGCAGCTATGCTGTGTACGTTCCCAGGTCATGAATTTTTGAACTTGTTGACCGATTTCAATCGGATATAACAGTGAGCTGGTAATCTCAGAAGCAATTACATTCTTAGAAATAGTAAGTGAAGTGAAGTGAAAAACTGGTGGCTGGAGAGAGGAGGAAAGCTGCAAATTACCTCAGCAGTTATCTGTCTTGCTTAACCTGCCATGAACCAGTCCCAGTGTGCACAGCCGCAGCACATGAACCTTATCACCCAGGCACTCTTTGGGACTAGAAGAGGGGAGCAAGCCCGCTGCAGGCATTTTGGGCAGTGACAGGAGCAGAGCGCTATGGGTGAAAACAGGCAGTTTAGGGGAGTGAGGTTATAGGCTGCTGAGACTTAGTGGAGACTAAGAAATGTGGTTAATGTGATGGTGATGAACATGGATGAGTATAGGATGCAAACCCATTAGAAACCAAGCTTCATTAGTTCCAGCGCTGATTGAACAAGTTCTGTCATTAAGAAAATAAAAAAGTAGTAGCTAATGCTGATGGATAGCTGTAGAAATATGTAATTACATCTAATGCTAATAAAGAAGAAACTTACTGTTACTCTTATTTATGCTTTAGACCAGACCTATTTGATTGGAACGCTGTTGCTTCTCAGCAGTCACCTGTACAACGATTAGACCATGCATTCAACATAGCCAGACAACACCTGGGCATAGAGAAACTCCTTGATCCTGAAGGTTAGTTGAAATTATGTTCTTCTCTGTAATTGGAAAATCAATTGTTCCATGCATTTGATTGTAAATTAATTTGACTTTTTTGCACAAGAATTTTACATTTTGCAAGGTAAGTCATAAACTGAAACAAAGTCCTTTGTTTATTTATGCTTTAATGTTACCTTTGTGCTCTATTGAAATAGCATAAGAACTGCCTGTATGTACATGCTCTATAGCAATTTTTTTCCAGCTTTGGGGCCAGAGTTTTAAGGTGCATGCACTGAATTAAAGGTATCTCAATAAGTAGCCCATTTCTGTTTCAAGGACTTAGAGCATCTGCAGCTTTTATATCTTCTGAAAAGATCATCAGTTCAAACTACTTTTTAATATATATCCAGAATGTGTACTCAAACTCTAGATACTCATAGCTTTAAAATATTACTTATACATCTTCTGTATATTGAAATTTTATTAGATGACATGACTGATATTACTGTCGTTTAGTCTTATATGTAATAGACTTGCCTATTTTACCTTAACTCTATCTTTTGTACTTCCTTATGCAGTCATGTTTGAAAAGTTCCTTGTTTTTCACACAATCTTTTTAATTTTGGCCATTTCTATATATTCTCTGCCCTACTTTCTGCATTGTTGAGAGTGTAAGTAATTTTCCCTCAGAGAACATTTCTGAAACATTCTTTACTAGAAGGCAATGCTGAACAGCTGTTGCATTTCCTTTTTATGTACGCCTTTGTATAGATAAACGTTATCTTTTTCCACACCGTGATCCACATGCTACATTTTCCTGCAATTGCTACAATTTGCCTATTAAGCCACTAATAAATGCAGTTTCCAACATGTTTGTGCTGTTCTCAGTGGCTCTCCTCGTGGTGAGTTTCTGATGGGAAGAACCAGGATTTAACAAAATGTAAAAATAAGTCTAAAACTTAGCATCGGGTGTCTTAATGTTTAAATATAGTAGGGCATGTCTCAAGATTGAACTAATAACCTTATATCCCTTATATTCACCTAGGAGACATATATGAAAAAATGTCTGCTTATGCTGTAGTTGAACATCATAAAGCTCTCTGCTCTGTAATGTTACTGCTTTGTAGAGTGACAAACTGTTAGAGAAGATGGTTTAATTCAAGACGGTGATATTTTGCCCTGTGTAGAATTAAAAGAGGAGCATCTCAAGCAATGCTAATAATTGGAGCAGCAAATAAGATCTGTGAGTCAAAGATGACAGGGACTTGTCACCTCATAGCTGAAAGCTTCATGAGTGCCTCCTGAGTGTCTGTCTTGTGCGCAGTCAAATAGTTCCCCTTGTACCAGCAATGTATGGGGTGTCTGTTGTGGAACTTGTGGAAGAAATACACAGTAAAACCAGTACAGCATTGCTTGCTAGTACAATATCTTTCATCTCTAGAACTGAATTTGTGTGAACCACTGGAGTGGAACAGGCTTGCCCTGTGCTAAAGCATGAGATGCAGCTTGTAAGCTCCGAATGAGATTGAAATTGAAAACTGTGTTGCACAACTGAATAGATATAGTTGCAGTCTTTTCTATGATTGGTTGAACTTTCTTCTTAAAACAGATTACAGAATACGTTATTTTCTGTATGCAAAAGTCACTTTTGATTAGACATTTTATTCTGCTTTTGGCAAAGATACTTGTAGTTGTTTAGCCAACAACTGAAAAACTCTCAAACGTTGGTGGTTTTCCAAATGTCTGGTGTAATTATTTGCAATTCAGTGTTGTAAATCATGGTGCTTGCCACCTATTTTTTTCCTCTACAAATGAAAACCTGCAAATTTTTCCAAAGAAAAAGTAAATTCTGTACCTATTTGAAAACATACGAATTTGTGAAACTATAAAAATTTGGTTCACAACAATAAATCTGTTGCTAGACTGAAAAGTAGAATTACTGGTACATAAGTAAGTGAGGAATCTTGTTTGAAGGTTCCAGCATACTACTACTGTGATTTTATTTGTATATTTATCACCTCTCCTAATTAGATACTCAAATATCTCTTAACAGCATATAGTGTAATAACACTGTTCTCTGGCTGTTAATTTAACAAAAAGTGCAAAGTGCTACTATATTAGAACAAAAAGGGAGTATGCATTCAGTGGTGAAATGTTATTTTAAATGTAACTTAACATTTGCCAAAACAGCACACATGTTATTTGTGAACACTTTAAAATTTGTTTTCGTTAATTAAATATTTGCTGTCTCAATATTTTGAAAATATTATGTAGAAGGGAAGGCACTATTCATTAACGCCCTACTCTTCTGCAACCATATATGCTGGTCAAAAAAGGAAGGGTTTGGGTTTTTCTGTTTGTGTTCTGAAGTTATTGATGATTGATAGATCTTGTAACAGATGACTAGTGAGTCTGTCTTAGCAATTACATTTTGAAAAGTAAATATTTTTTTTTCAGCCAAACATTGGTTTTCTAGGTTGTATATGAAGTTTGTCTGTTTCTGAGGTTGCTGATATTTCAAGTCTGTCCCATGAGAAATAGTCAGTTTGTTTCTGGGGTTGTTGATATTTTAAGTCTGTCCCATGTACAGCTTTTAAAGCAGTCTTTCAGAACTTGATCTCCATTTCAGTCACCCAAGTGGTTAAGAAATGGACTATGTTTAAATATTTCCTGTAAAAGCCATGTTGTGTCAGTTAAAAATTTTGTATTTTTGTTCATGCGGAGATGATGATTCTTGTTATTTCCCTCACTTATATTGACTAGTAGGAATGCTTTTTTACATGAGCAGTGCACCTTAAAGCAGTCATTTTGCTTAGTTTTTAAGCAAGTGAACTTAATAAGACCTGCCGTAGCCAATTGTATTTATACTGATGATGCATGCTTTTTAAAACATAGATGAAAACACTGGACATCTCCTGTAAAAGGCTGCTTCTCTGTCCTTTCATCTTCTTAAGAAATTCTTATTTTTTTACGCAAGTCCTAAAGTAGTTTGGCAAAACTGTCTTGTTCCTGTTCTGATACACTGACTTTGTATCTTGTATATGAAGCTTGATAATGTCTTCACAGAGTATGTACCCTTATTAACTTCCTCTTAAAAATAGCAAGCTGTATGTCTTTCTGCTTTTAGCTTTCCTCTAAACAAAATTAGCTAAGGAAAGATTTTGATTAATCAGGTGTTATCTGAAGATACTCTGTTTTGATATAAATTCCCAAAATGGGCTACATATGCAGCATAGAACAAATTCTGCAGAGCTATTCTGCAGTTAGAATGTTCATAATATTGGGGGGAAACAAACTTGTCTTCAAGAATAAGATATTTGGTAGGACCTTTATTCCAGCCTCTTCTCTTTCCTGTTCAGACAGAAGAGGTGAGAAAGCTACCCCCAATCCACAGTAAAAATTTTAAATCTATGTTAGCTGTTTGTTCTTTGTTTTGTTGTAGTTTGACATTTTCCCCTGATGTTGAAAAAGTCTGTATAAAAACATAAGGGACAGGTTTCCTTCCTCTCTTGTGTCATGAAAAAGCAGTGGAAGATTCAGCTCTTTCTGTATTCTGGATGCAGGAGTTGAATGTACATAAAGCGAGTTTGCCAATGATACTAAACTAGGAGAAGCTATGGACTCCCTCAAGGGTAGAGAGGCCTTACAGAGAGATCTGGATAGACTAGAGAGCTGAGCAATCGCCAACCATATGAAATTAGCAAAAACAAGTGCTGGATTCTGCAGCTGGGACAGGGTAATCCTGGTTATACATGCAAATTGAGGGATGAGACTCTGGAGAGCAGCCCCATGAAGAGATCTGGGGGTTTGGGTTGATGGCAAGTTGAACATGAGTCAACAAGGGCAACAAGGCCGACCATGTCCTGGGGTGCTTCAAGCACAGCATAACTAGCCTGTTGAGGGAGGTGATTGTCCCACTCTACACTGCACTGGTGCGGCCTCACCTTGAGCGCTGTGTGCAGTTTTGGGCACCACAGTATAAGAAGGGCATCAAACTATTAGGGTGTGTCCATAGGAGGGCGACCAAGATGGTGAAAGGCCTGGAGGGCAAGACTTAGGAGGAGTAGCTGAGGTCACTTGGTTTGTTCAGCTTGGAGAAGAGAAGGCTGTGGGGTGACCTCATCGCAGTCTACAACTTTCTTAAGGAGGGCAAGAGAGAACGAGGTGCTGTTCTTCTCTCTCTGGTGACCAGCAATAGGACACAAGAAAATGGATTGAAGCTGCATCAGAGGAAGTTCAGACTGGACATTAGGAAAAGGTTCTTCACTGAGAGGGTGGTCGGTCACTGGAACAGGCTCCCCAGGTCATGGCACCAAGCCTGTCAGAGTTCAAGGAGTGTCTGGATGATGCTATTAGTCATATGGTTTAGTTTTAGTAGTCCTGCGAGGAGCAGGGAATTGGACTCGATGATCCTTATGGGTCGCTTCCAACTTGAGATATGCTATGATCTTTTTGATTGAATCTTGCCAGTGAGTGAAATGTAAGCAGGTTTATCTGTCTACCTGGTGTTCACTATTGTCATATATGAAAGATAACAGAGGAAAAAATAAGAAGGTGTGGGGGAAATTGATAAATGGTAGAAAGTGTTATTTAGAAGAAAGTTAATAAAGACCTAGAGATTAGTGGGCAAGATTCAAAAAGAAAAATATGTTTGCAAATTGAACTTTTTTAGGCCAAAGTATGCCTATATAACTCACAGTGACCTTTTGTTATGAGACATCTATGATTGCGCAGCTAAGATGTTTTAAATCTTGATAATGCTCTCTGTCACCCTTTCAAAGAAAAAATAATTATTTTCCTTTGGTTGTTCAAAATTAATATTTGTGATCTTCCTTCCAGTCATGTCTCATTCAAATCAAAATACCATGCAATGAACATTGCCAAACCCAGGTCATTTCAATCGTGTTTTTTGTTCAGATTTGAATGGCAAAGCTAGCATGTGGAAAATTTCTACTACAGTAATGTCTATTTTTGTAATGTTATTTTATTTTCTTTTTCCTTTTTTTTAAGACCATTACTCCTGTTACAACTAAGGAAATATTCAACTGTTTTTTCACACCTTTGTGATGTCTATTGTGGTATTTTGAATGTAAATTTGAGTTGCTGACCTTTGAAAAGATTTTGCTTGATTGTTTTCAGTGTAAATAACTCAGATTGTTAATCTCTGACTGCTCTTTTGAATTTGGAGTATTGCAGACATAAATAATATAACCCTCTGAATGTTTTTCTTTCAAAAATTAAAAACTTAGTCTTCAGCTCCCTACATTCCTCACTCGTTATTCTAAGCTATTGTTATGTACAGAAAATGAGTAGTGACGGAGATACATGTTGTCTTTGTTGGTATGGGTTCACTTTAGCTAATTTCAGCAAAAGACTTAAAATATCTTAAGTGAATCAAGCAAATGATGATGACATTAGTAATTATAACTTATATATATGAAACTTTGAACAATGATGAAGGTGTTAAGGTTAGCCTGTATCTTTTAATAACATCTAATTACCCAATTCTTCATGATAATTTTAACTGTCTTGAAGTTGTAGAGGAACATGACTCCAGTCTTCACATACAAACTTCAGAAAATATACTAAATGCTACTGTGTTCCATGTTGTACATCCACTTTGTCATGAGCATCTTTTTAAACATCACTAAGCAAAGAATATGACAAGCAAACAGCAACAGATGTGTTATGGTCAGCAACACGTAGTAGTTACATGTTATTGGCTGTATATTGAGTTTTACTTTTCACTTTGTGATAGAACACACATGCCGTATAGGAGCAGAAGGATCTTTTGAGGAACAGTAGCGAATGCTCTCTCAGAAACTGAATCTGGGAACACATCTGAGCTGTGTCCTCTTTCCCCTTAACAACAACAGAGTGTGAGTGTGGTGGCAGCAGCAGCAGCAGGAGATGAAGTGTCTGTGTGCTCCCTTCTAGCAATAAACAACTGATTTTTGGTTTAATGAACTTGTCCCTGCTGTCATTTTTCTGGGTCTTGTGCTTGTTTGTTCTAGCCCCATAATAAATAGACTGTGAAGTTATATAATGGCATTTCTGCTGTCCTTTTTAGGTGAAGTAATTATCCAGTTTCTTATACTTTACTGTGTAGCCTGATAAAAACCTCGTTTAATCCATCCCAGTCACATTTTCCATACTTTTCCCTAATTTGCACTGATGACATGAGTTTTTGGCACCATTATTAAGTGATAATGAGACTCAGACAGTTTTCCATTTGATAACTTTTTTGTTTGATCTTGACTTTGCATACTTCTGTATCTCAACAGTAATGGGTTCTACCATACCTGTAGCACAGAGAAGAGGGGAAAAAAACCTGTCAGCACTGTAGTTCATGAAGTTGTTAACCCTGTCTGTACCCAGTAGTTGTATACAGTGGCAATACTCTTTTTCAGTTCATTTTATTGCCCTTGCTGATAAAGCTCATGTCAAGGGAGTATGAGAAGGTATTTGTTTTTGCTCATGCCCTAAAGTTTAGAAATGTTTTGCCTAGTACAGTGTCAGTGTGTGGGGTTTGGTTTTTTCTTTTTTTTAAAAGGCAGGGGGAGACAAGTCACAAGAACTATGTTTGATATCATACTGCTGAGAATAGTTAAGGAAAATGTTGGACCAAACTTAGAAATCATTATTTCAGTTGCACAAAAACCTTATAACAGTTAGAAAATAAAATAAAAAAGGATTGTTTTTTCAGGCTCCTTTTGGTTCTGAAATCCTGGAATACTTTTGGTTAAATAAAAGGAAAGTCTACAGGATTCACAATGATAAAGATGTTAATTGTTACAGGATGTTATTACTAGACTTTAACCATAAATATTTGGACAGCTTTAGATCTGGAGCTGCCTTTTAAACTAATGCCACCAGCTAGGTACCAGCAGTAAATTTTCAGCTGGTAAACTGTCATAGTGTCTGCTGTCTGTTACACGGCTGTTTAGGAAAACAAATGCAGATCTGCAAAGGTCTTAAGTCGTGGTGCCAATTTAATGATTTATCAAGTTGCAAGATTGCAGGATGTGTTATTTATTTTAGCCATACCTTTAGTGACAAAAGAAG
>WEKW01021931.1:0-16978 GCA_013389905.1 Sula dactylatra | reverse complement strand
GAACAAACTCAGAGAAGAGATACACAAGTTTCCTTAGGTATTGTCCTTTACAATCCACCACAGGAGCACCAGGGGCAGCGGAGCTAGCTTAATCAATCAGGAAACAGATCTTCATCTGTCATAAACAAGCATCAAATTTTTTTTCAGTTGGGAGTCTGGTTACTTGGTTTTGCTTATGTCTTGTAAAACTCCTCTGTTGACAGACTGTGTATTTGCTCCAGGAGGTAGAAAATGTGTTTAGTTCCTCTGTTACTTTCTCCTCCATTATTGGAATGATGAAAAAAAAGTTATAGCTGACGTTTCCAAAAGAGTCTGAAGGAATAATATAGCTTTTTTTCTTTTTTCTTTTTTTTCCACTTGAAAGGAGTCCGTATTTCTGTTAACCTCCACTGAAAAGTCTTAGTGCATCAAGCATGTCAGACAAAGTAGATCTATTCACTGTACTGCTGATGTCAGTAACCAGTATTTTCTTGTAATGCCTCTGAAGATGTTACAGTAGAAAAGTTAAACAAAATCATCTGGAAAAGCTGAAAAAGTGAAAACTATAAGCTTTCAACAAAGGGAGGTTTTATCATTCATTATACAGAAATTAGTATTTATGCATAGATGAATGTAACCTGGAAAATCAATAAGAAAAAATAGCCCAGATATAACAATATGCTGCAAAAGCTTCTAATTAAAGACAGCACAAGCATAGGAAGAAGAAATGAGTGTATGAAAAACTGCATTACTGTACAACATCAGAAATATTTGGCATCTGGTATGAAAAGAAACACCGACTTCAACTCAGTTCTAAAAGAAACTTACAATGTGTTATCTGCTGAGTGGGAAATATTGTGGAAAACCCTTGTGGATGACTGAAAAAAAAAAGGTAGAATAAAAGTTAGAAGTAGAAGTTTGGACTGTCAGGTACCAGTGATGAAAAAGTTATGTCAAGATTGGACCATGAAATGCAAATGAAATATTGTTCCTGATTTGAGAGGTCAGCTGGAATCAGACAGAAGACTTTAGCTGCCATTTGCAAGAGAAAAAGCAGCAGCCTTTCTAGTAAGACAGAAGTCCACTCAGACTGTGAATTCTAAATAGAAGTCAATTCTCCATTTTCATTTGTTTATTTATTGAGAATCAATTACCTAATTGGACAATAATTCAATTATAAGGCAATCTCCATGACAGGAGGAGAAAAGCCTATAAGACACATGAATAAAATACTGTTTTGAATATTTCATGTTTGTGACTTGTTAAACCAATACTGAAGGCTATGATTACAGTCCATGTCAAAAATACAAAATGTAAAGTCTATGGATAAGCTTTGGGACCATGTATGTCTACTGCTTTTGCATACTGATGTGTGCATAACAGAATTCAGTGTTAAAAGCATTCATAGTTATAATGTCACTGGATGTGACATGCCTTAGAGAGTTATTCTCTGGCTAATAACATTAATTTTCTTTAAATGTAGGCTAAGCACCCTGTTAATGCTGTTAATTATAGTTCATATGAGAGCAGATGAAATAATCTTACAGTCTAAAAATGGAAAAAGAAATGATGAATGCATGAATGCAATATTATACTTTTCTTCCTTCCCCCCTTCTTCCCTTCCTTCATTCCTTCATTCCTGATTGAGTATAGGAAGAGAAATGGCTATGTTCAGAAATTGTTTTTGCTGTAAATTGCATTACATTAATTTAATCCAAAGCAGATCAGTGCAAAGAGTTTTGGAGCCCCCTGTAGACTTGCATGCAAACTGTGTGAAGACAAACTAATTCAACACCACTTTTGCAAATGGCTGTTTATTGTTCCATTAATAGTAGCAAAACTACATATCAGTTCTTAATCTTTTGTAGAACAATCACAACTGAATGGCTTAAGTGTAAAAAAGTCTCAGAAATTGTAGTCTGGCACAAGCCAGGTAACTGTAGAGCCTTGTCTGGATATCTTTATTATGTGAATGCCCTGCAAGCTGAAAAACAAACTGCCTCTCTACCATGATCTTTTGACCTGTCTTAGGATCAAGTTATGCCAAGAAAATATTACCATCATGTGATGTTAATTAGAAGAAATGGAGTGGAAATAAATCCCACTGATTCCTCCATTTAACTCGTGTTTGAAATAGCTTAAAAGGTTTAGTAGAGTTATATATAAAGAGAGTAGCTCCATATCTCTCCAGTACAAGAGGGTTATGGAGCTACTGGACAGTGTCCAGCAAAGGGTCACGAAGATGATTAAGGAACTGGAGTGTCTGTCCAGGAAAGACTGAGACTGGAGCTCTGTTCAGCCTGGGGAAGAGAAGGCTGAGGGAAGGTCTTATTAATGTATATAAATACATGAAGAGAGGATGCAAAAAGGATAAGGCCAGGCTCTTCTCATTGATGCCCAGTGACAAGAAGCAATGGGCACAAACTGAAACACAGGAGGTTCCCTCTGAAATCAGGAAAAACTTTTTTACTCTGAGGGTGACCAAGCCCTGACACATATTGCCCAGAGAGGTGGTGGAGTCTCTCTTCTTGGAGATATTCAAAAGCCCTCTGGACATGGTTCTGGGCACCAAGTGTCTCTGCGTAAGTAAAGGGTGTTGGACAAGGTGACCTCTCTTCCAGTCAACCATTCTGTGATCCTGTGAGATGCTGAAGAAAAGAAAAAAGCTATTCGCTAAAGTCAATTCATATTTTGAAACAAAATCAGAAATAACCTTTAAAAGTCAATCTAGAGGAACCAAGGAACAGTTTACTGAGGCAAACAGAAACAAGATGCTATCATGATAGTATCCTCCTCTATTCCTCTCTCATGAGACCCCACCTGGGTACTGTGTCCAGCTCTGGGGTCCCCAGCACAAGAAAAACATGGGTCTGTTAGAGCAGGTCCAGAGGAGGGCCACAAAAATGATCGGGGGGTGAACACCTCTCCTCTGAAGAAAGGCTGAGAGAGTTTGGGTTGATTAGCCTGGGGAAGAGAAGGCTCAGGGGAGCTATTGCTGTCTTTCAATGTACAAAGGGGACTTATAAGAAAGACAGAGAACAACTTGTTAGCAGGGCATGCAGTGAGAGGACAAGGGACAATGGTTTTTAACTGAGAGTAGGTTTAGATTAGATATTAGGAAGCAATTGTTTACAATGAGGATGGTGAGACACTGGACTTGGTTACCCAGAGACATTTTGGATGCCCCATCATTGGCAGTGTTCAAGGTCAGGTTGGATGGGACTTTGAGCAACCTGGTCTACTGAAAGATGTCCCTGCCCATGGCGGGGGAGTTGGATGATCTTTGAAGGTCCCTTCCAACCCAAACTATTCTGTGATTCTATGTTACTACAGTGATGACAAATTTTGAGGATGCTAATGATATCTTAAATAAGTTTTTCTTCCAAGGAAATACAGTACCTAACTTTTTTTAACTGTAAATACTTACGTAATTATAATCTTGGATGTCTGAATAAATTGAACTTTACCTGAGGAGCATTTATGACTTGTCAAAGCATTTGTGGTACTCTGCTACACAACTCTCTGGGGCAATATGTGGCCTATAGTGAAATACAGCAAGGCAGAAGTATAGTTCATTGAGAAAGGCCAGCTAGGTTACAATCTAGTAGGACTAACTGAAAATCAGACCCCTTTTCACACCATTTTTCTTTGATTCAGCTGTTATCATGATTAAGAATTGTCTATAAATGTGTATCGTCACACAGCGCTTTTAAAGAGGAGGGGAAGAGCTAAAGCTCTGCCAAGTCAACTCCAGACCTTTGTGGAAACATCTAATTTACTTCTTCCATAATTAGATTACCCAGTGCTGTAAAAGGGATTGTATCAATACATATGTGCAGGATTATGCTGTTGCTTTTAATTCCTACAGTGCCTAAATGTGAGATGATAAAAAAATTAATGCTTATATGCCGTTTATTTGATGAATGTGTGCATGTTCAAATAGATAATATGCAATGTATGTGGATTGATCACATCCTTTACTTTTGACTTCTATTCAACTCTGGAGTGATGTGAATCAAGGGTCTAAGTGGAAACCATTCCAATTTAATATAAACTATTTTTATTGAACCCTGTAGCTTTTTTCTCTGTTTTAGTAACAGATGAACCACTGCTTTAGCAATAGATGAAATAATATTTTCAGAAACAAAATGAAAGCTACTTTGGAAAACTGTAAAATAATTAGGGGACAGAAAACTAAACTATGCCCACAAGACTTTTACTAAAATTCTTGCTCTGATGAATGTATCATAGTCTAAAGCATTCACAAGACAAAAAGAAGGGTCTAAATGTTACAGCCAAAGAATTCTTGAGGTTCTGAAGCATGTTACATTCCCCCATTTTCTCAGTTTTTATATGCCTTCATAAGAGCATGTGATGTCTTCAGTTTCTTAGTAAAAGCATTTTATTTCTCATTTTAAAATAATTATTTTAAACCTACAAGCCTATGAGCTCTCAAACTTGACTTATTATTTTTAATTACAAAGCAATTAAAATATAATTTTATTATTTATTTCAAGTTATTCTGCCCTGAAATTGTATTCCTCATTGTTTGGGGTTTTTTGTAATGTTCTTTCCTCTATTGAGCAGTAAGTATTCTCCTTCTGGGAAGGAGCATAGTATTGGTAAGTTTCATCTGAAATCTGTGTCTCTTCTTTTACATTTAATTGTTGGTGGCTGTTATTGTGAATTCTTACATCTTTATTTTACTTTACAGTGTTTGTATGCTTTCAACCTCTGTTTAAAATCCTACTCCACTAGGATCAATATAAAAATGTATCACAAACCTTCTGAGAATTCTGAATTATGATAAAAATCAAAATAAACATTAATAATATGAAAGGAAAAACAAATTCTTATTGCTCTGAGTAAAAAATGAATGAGTTATCCCTAATTATTTTTTTTCAGAAAAAAGTCTTGTACACAGAGATAAGCCTAATTTAGCCTTGGTTTTCACCTGATGTAGTAATTTCTAACAGTACAGAGTCAACTTAAAAGATAAGCAAAACAGAATGATGCCACATTATCGGAAGTGGTGGATAATCAGGCGTAGATTGTTTTATCCGTCTTTTAGGAGTGTGACATAAACTTAGCTGAGCCTGAACACTTAAAGATGGAACTAAAAATCTGGAGAGTGATGCCTGATGCAAATGGTGCATTCCATGACCTTGCTTTCCTGAATTTATACTGGTATATGTCTCAAGTCTAGAGGGTTTATTTTTAAGCTGTTTTTGTCATAATGAAAGATGTTCAGCCAGCATCTCTGAGAAAGTAGGTATTCAGCCAATACAAGTACTCTGTAGAACAGCATTTTCCCACACTGTTCTGCCATCCTGCTCTTACCCTAACATTAAGAGACTGTTTCTTCAGCTAAGACAGTAGTTAAGCTCTTGAAGCACATTCACTCTTTTGGTCAGATCCGGGGAAATTGTCAATAAGGGTGCAGATTGCAGACATTTGTCGTTCTGCCTTTTATGACGTGGATGCTTTCCAGTTACTGTCTGGGCTAAAACCCAAACTCATTTCATATGGCACTAAGCAGCAGTGAGTTTCAGTCACTGCTGAACGGAGCTGAATTTAAGAGGTGACTAAGTGATGAAAGACTTCCATTTCCACTATGATAAGCCTCCTGAGCTACCTAATCCTCCTTAAGTACAGTTTCCTTTTTCTATATTACATCTTTGTACACAGCAAAACTCCTTCTTAGATCATAAGCAGCCATTCCTATAGCATTTTTTAATCAGTCAAGTTTAAATAATGTCTTAGTAATGTATGCTCTATGGTGGAAAACTTCTGTGTAATGCAGCTTGTGGTAGTACTGCTGTGTTGTTAAAAAACTGGGAAAGCATTTCAAAGGAAGCTACTAAAGACTGCTGGTGGAGTGCCTCTTTATAGCAACCTTTTTAGCACAGATACTGTGAAGCTGTTCAGAGGAATTGCATTTGCCCTGTTCCAGAGACACTACAGGAATTTACTCAGTTACCCAGAGCAAGGGATCAGGATGGCAGAGTCATGATTTACAGCTCCCTTTGCTTGCTTTGGTGAAAGTGTCCCTGTGGAGAATCTGAAACCCTCAGCACTGACTTATGAACATGATTTTGCTATCCTTTTTCTTAACACTTGGACACTGAAAGCAATATCTGTCTAGGTATTTATAGAGCTTGTAATCATGGTTTTAGTAAAGGATGCAACTGAGCTAGTAGGTGAAGGATGTTGCTGGTAGAAGTTACATCTCTATGAAAGAAGCCTAAATGTGAAATAAGGGAGCAGAGAAACTAAAGATAGTAACAATTTTTAATTTGGGTGTTTAAACCTTCTCACCCACCCCCCTTCCTTGTACCTTCAGATAATTTTGTAGTGGATTACCCAGTACCTTAATATAACTGATACAGTCCATGAATTAAAGTCCATGAATAAAGTACATTCATACAAACATGCAGACAGCACAAGTGAACATTGCAAAGCTATGAAGTCAAGTACTCAAAGATAGGAAAAATCAATCTTCCTATGCTTGTGTCTTATGGAACAGTATTTAAGCATATGTTTACATGCCATTTCTTTTCCCATTGGAACCCTATCTCCTCATCATAGAGTGCCTTCTTAATGAGCAGCTATTGAACAGTAGGTGTATTCCTCATTGTGAAATATAAATTCTCATGTTTTATTTAACACACACTACTGAAGTTCTGTTTTGAAGACAGATTTCTTTGACATCTCTCATCTTTTCTGTGGCATTACTTCACTAGAGTTTATAACAGATTTGCAAATAAGCATTTTCACAAAGTCTTTGTAAGATAAGGGGATCTCATTAATTTGTTTCCCAGAAAAAAAACTGAGGTACAGAGATGATACTCCTGAGGTATAGCTTTGCTGCCAGTCACCCACTAATCCAGCTCTGGATCTATAGTAAATCATTAGGACTTTAATTCAGCTGGGATAGAATGAGGAAGGGGGGAAAGCAAGCCATTTATCCTTTCAGGTCTTGATCCATGCTGGAGGTGAGAAATGGTTAGAATGTGCACCTGGGCTCAGGAACTCAGGTTTTCTTCTGGTCTTGGGGATTAGGTGGTATTTTTTAAGGATAATTAAATACCTTCACCAACATATCAACTATAATGATATGGACAGTTCCTGTGATGATTCAGGAAGTGTATCCCAGCCCTTTACCATTTATTCATAGCTGGCTGCATCACAATTTAACTGTAGAAAAAAACCTAAAACTGACCATGTGCTTTTCAGCTTCAGTGTTGATTACTAGGACTCTTAGAGGTTTTTTAAAATCATCCCTGCTGTTTCTTGGAAAGAGACATGAAACTTTTTAATGCTTCTTTTGAAATGTATGTTAATTATTTTGAGACCATACTGTTAAAAAAGAGGGGAACTAATTCTCAGTGAAAACAGTAATCATACAATAAAGTTTATGACAATATCAATCCTGTGTTGTAAACTGTTGTTCATCAGCAGGCTGGTTCCTGTTGGTGAATTGCCATGCAGAAATTTCAGACTGCTGAATCACAAGGCTCAAATTCCAGGTGGTAATAAGCTCTTATTGATGAGGTTGGTAGAACTGCCTTTTTATTGTCTATGGCTGGTTTTTTTTCAATGGTACATCTGACTGCTAAAACAATCACACCATATAATAGGCAGGCTGGTAATACTGCCAAAGATCATTATTCTTCTAGAAACCAGTTGTGTATTTTGCATTAGAGAAAGCTTTTTATCACTTTCCGTATAATAATGAAATAAAATAATGAGATAAATAATGAAATTTTTAAGATTAGGGGAAGCACTAGAGTAATGATGCTGGGATTAGTGAAAGGCAGGCTGGTAAAATTATAACTTTGCTCTTCAGCTTTTTCTCTCACTACTTGATTGTTAAAAAAGGCATATATATTTCAATTTAGAGTGCTGTTTAAGAAAAAACTGATACTGAATCTTTATTATGCTTTCCTACCAGTTATTTTTTAATGTCACTGGTTTTTTTGGGGGTTGCATATTTCATTTACTGTACTCAGGGGTTTTTTTACTATTTTGAGTACTACCATTTTGTTTTCTCTTTTGGCTTAGTTCTTGTATTTTGTATACACACTTCTCTTTTTAAATCATTCCCTCTCCATACCCTCCTGTGGAAGCTTCTTTAAAACATTTTCTCACAAAGACCACATTGTAGTAACCCTGAGAACACCCAAAAGATTTTATGTTACAGTAGAAAGCTCAATATCCAAAGAAACACCAGACCCCTAAGGGCTGAGTTGCTTGCTTGAGATGATGAAAGAGAGACTCCAGGATAATCAAATCCCTACCTTAGACCAGCATGAAGTTATATTCCACAGCTTCAGTGGTTCTTGCAGCTTGCTGCTACCACAAGAGGGGAGGCAGAGCACCTTTCCCTCCCTTACCTCCTTTTTCCTAACCAGAGTCCAGGGAAAGCAGAAAGGACGAGAAAGAGGAGAAGTACCCTTTTTCAGCAAGTGCCCTTTTAGCAAACTACTAGATGGACTTATCTATAATGTCACGCTTAGTTTGCCTAAAATTACGTGTGATCAACTTGGGCCTTAGGTGCTTCAGTTTACCAGGCTTTAAAGTACTGCTGCCATTTCTGTGTTATGAAGATGAAGGATTTAGGCTCTTCATGCTCTTGTATTTCAGTGGATGAGATATTTGTGTGTTAGAAACTCAGTTTACTTCAATTTCTGAATCACAATAGAATTTAAAAACAAAGCATACAAACAAGACATAATACACCTGTAAATGTGCTTTAAAGAAAAGAATGGCCTGGCTCAGAAAAGCAATATAAATTTTGTCTTCCTGCAAACCCAAAGATAACTTAATGCCAGATGTTTGAAATAAATTAGTAGCTCAGGATGTCTCAGCATTTCTAGCAAAGTCATGGAAGATACTGTTTTTGGCAATGTGAAAAGTATAGCTGTGTGTATAGTATATGGCTGTGTGAAAAGTATCAAAGTGCTTCTAATCCAGAGTACAGTTGATTTTGGCACCACATGACAGCAGAGCACACATTAAGCAAGTAATAAATGAATACATCTTTTCCTCTATTTACAATTCAAACAGATGTAATTTATCTTTTCAGTTTGATGGATGAAAAATTTGACGTGAGCCAACAATGTGCGCTTGCAGCCCAGAAAGCCAATCATACCCTGGGCTGCATCAAAAGAAACATGGCCAGCAGGTCAATGGTGGTGATTCTGCCCTCTACTCTGCTCTGGAGCCCCCAGTACAAGAAAGACATGGACGTGCTCAAGTGGGTCTAGAGGAGGTCTATGAAAATGGTCAGAGGGCTGGAACACCTCTTGTCCTTGCAGATGGACTGCAAGACAGGGACTGGGGAAGCAAAGACCTTCCCACTGTAAGAGAAGATCAGGTTCATGACCACCTGAGGAACCTGAACATACAGAAGTCTATGGGACCTCACAGGATGCATCCCAGAGTCCTGAGGGAATTGGCTGATGTAGTTGCCAAGCTCCATGGTATTTGAAAAGTCATGGCAGTCAGGTGAAGACCCCGGTGACTGGAAGAAGGGAAACATTGCACCCATTTTTAAATTGGTACAAAGGAGGACCCTGTGAACTACCAACCTGTCAGCCTCACCTCTGTGCCTGGGAAGATCATGGAACAGATCATCCTAGAAGCTTATGCTAAGGCACATGGAGGACAAGGAGGTGATTCAAGACAGCCAGCATGGCTTCATCAAGTGCAAGTCCTGCCTGACCAACTGAGTGGCCTTCTGTGATGGAGTGACTACTTCAGTGGACAAGGGAAGAGATATGGATGTCATCTATCTGGAATTCTGTAAGGCCTTTGACACAGTCCCCCACAGCATCCTTCTCTCTAAATTGGAGAGATATGGATTTAATGGGTGGACTGTTTGGTGGATAAGGAATTGGCTGGGTGGTCACATTCAGAAAGTAGTGGTCAACGGCTTAATGTCCAGATGGAGATCAGTGACAAGTGGTGTCCCTCAGGGACCAGTACTTTTTAATATCTTCATCAATGACATAGACAGCAAGATTGTGTATACCCTCAGCAAGTTTGCAGATAACACCAAGCTGAGTGGTGCGGTTAACACACCTGAGGGATGGGATGCCATCCAGAGGGTCCTGGACAAGCTCGAGAAGTGGGCCCATGTGAACCTCATGAAGTTCAACAAATGCAAGGTCCTGCACCTGGGTCAGGGCAGCCCCCAGTATCAATACAGGCAGGGGGATGAAGGATTGAGAGCAGCCCTGCAGAGAAAGACTTGGGGGTACTGGTGGCTGAAAAGCTGGACATGAGCCAACAATGTGCGCTTGCAGCCCAGAAGGCCAGCCATATCCTGGGCTGCATCAGAAGTTGCGTGGCCAGCAGGTCAAAGGAGGTGATTCTGCCCCTCTGCTCTGCTCTGCGCTGGTGAGACCCCACCTGGAGTGCTGCATCCAGCTCTGGAGTCCTTAGTACAAGAAGGACATGGACCAATTGGAGCAGGTCCAGAGGAGGGCCACAGAAATGATCAGAGGGATGGAACACCTCCTCTATGAGGAAAGACTGGGAAAGCTGAGGTTGTTCAGCCTGAAGAAGGCTGCAGTGAGACCTTATTGTGGCTTTTCAGTACTTAAAGAAGGCTTATAAGAAAGGTGGGGACAAATTTTTGGTAGGGCCTGTAGTGATAGGAGAAGGGGTAATGGTTTCAAACCAAAAGAGGGTAGATTTAGACTAGATATAAAGATGAAATTTTTTAAGATGAGGGTGGTTAAACAATGGAACAGGTTGCCCAGAGGGGTGGTAGATGCCCCATCCCTGGAAACATCCCAGGCTGGGTTGGATGGGGATCTGAGCAACCTGATCCAGTTGAAGATGTCCCTGCTTAGTGCAGGGGGGTTGGACTAGATGACCTTTAAAGGTCTCTTCCAACCCAAACCGTTCTATGATTCTGTGATTCTATGCTTCCTCTGAAGAAACGCTGAGAGACCTAGGGTTGTTCAGCCTGGACAAGAGAAGGCTCTGGGGAGACCATATTGCTGCTTTTCAGTATATGAAGGGAGCTTGTAAGAAAGACAGAAAGAGACTTTCTACCTGTATTGACAGGGTAAGGGGCAATGGTTTTAAACAGCAAGAGGGTAGGGTAAGTTTAGATTGGACATAAGGAAGAAATTGTGTACGGTTAGGGTGGTGAGATACTGGACTAGGTTACCCAGAAGATTTGTAGATGCCCCATCATTGGCAGTGTTCAAGGTCAGGTTGGATGGGGCTTTAGCAACCTGATCTAGTGAAAAATGTCCTTTCCCATGGCAGGGGGGTTGGACTAGATGATCTTTGAAGGTGCATTCCAACCCAAACCATTCTATGATCTTTGTAAAATCATCACATCATACTGAAACTTTCAGAAACATTTAATAACGTGTAATGTCAACAAATATAAAAGAGCCATCCATTGTCATTACACTTTTTCAGATTATCATTTTGTAAAATTCCTGGACTCCTTAGCTCTGAAGTTTGTAAATCTGAAGTTAGAATTTCTTTTGTCAGCTAAGGAAGTCTGTGATTGAGTTTCTTGCTGACAACTTGGGTCGATAAGAAACCTTTAATGAATGTACTCAAAAGTTTGCTATGGGTGTTAAATAGTAAATAGCATTTTGTTTAAAACAGAAACAAGCGATAAAAAAAAATAAGATACAATAACTTAAGAATATCAGAAGTTTTGATAACCGATGTTTGAAAACGGGCCTGTTCTCTTTATAAAACTTTTCATACATAATTGAGCTACTTCAGTGGCAGCCAGGAAATGTATTTTATCAAAACATCTGTGGTAGGTCTGTTACCATCTCTGAAGGTGGGACTTCTTTCCCTTTTGGTAGGTTCTTTTCTTTCCCTAGATGTCAAGAGACATCTTGACCCATTCAGTAGTATACATACAGAAATGTGGTTATGATGCTGTGGTCCAAAAGCAGAGCCTTAGCACCAGTTTCTTCTCTTCCATATTGATATGAACAGTCTCATCAAACTAAGTAGTCAGGATAACTTCAATATATTTCCATATCTGCAATACTAGATTTATCTTCCTTTAAATAAATTTTTGCCTTCTGAGAGAGGTGCACTTTCACTTAAGAGTTGAATCTGGTCTTCTTTTCTTGTCAGATCCTTAAGCCACAAGCAGAAAATTTATTCTTTTTTTTTCTTTGCTGTTATTCTTTGCTAGTTCTTCCCAACAGAGTGTCACAGGAGATCACACTATTTTTGTCCCTTCACTTGGCTGCTTTTCACTACTTGGCATCTCTTACAATGATCAGTCCCTATTGATAATAGCCTATTGGAACATCATTATTTAGGCAGCTCTGGAAAGACTAGGTTTTAAGGAGGTGCAGAAGTGTAATACAATTGAGAAAAAAAGGGTGATATAAATTTGACATACTTTAATATTACACCTTCTTTTGGAACGTGCCTCTTTTTAGATGAGCTAACAGAAATTTTTTATTTAATTTAAACTTTTCTTTTATACATAAACATTTCTGAGTTCCATGCAACTTGTGTATTAGTCATTCTTCCCTAAGAGTTGAAGAAAGTATCTTCCTAAATTCAAAGAGAATGAGATTAAATTCAGAAGATCAGGAATTTATGTAGCAATATAGAAGTGTTTCTAGTTGGCAGATCCAGGCCCCTCAAATTACTTTTTTTTTAAAAAAAGAGATGATTTTTAGGGGATTGGTTGGAAAAGAAGAAAGCGGTCACTTGAGTAAGCAAGATGTTAAATACCCTGATAAAAATTTGGGGTTTTTTAACTATGCTAGGATAGGTCTTCTGTTTGCATAGGATGATGTAACTGCACTGAAGTCAGTGGAACTGGGCTGACTTGAAGTCAACAACCATGGATGCTCTATGGAAAGATTGTGATTCTTTTAAAAAAAAGGCATCACAACCTTCCAAACAATCTGTATTTTCAGTTGATTTGTTTTTAATAAAATGGGAAAAAAAAAGTGAAAACCATGTCATAGAAGAAGTGTATACCTAGTTTCAGAGTTTAACCATAATGTCAGAAAGATGGTAAACAAATAGTCCGCCTTTCTAATATGTGCAAGACAGTGCTAAGTATGTGGCTAGCAATAGCTGGCAAAGCAGAGCAAAGCAGAGGTGGCTGCCAGAAGCTCACAGGCAGGGAGCAACACCACACAAATGTCAAATGCCTGTTATCAGGAAACTAGAGGGGAAACAAAATCCAAAGGTAACGATGGTGTCTGCGTAGCTGAAAGTGGGCTGAGATGTCCCATTTGTCTCATGAAGTCGTGACTGGGGCCAAAGTTTCCAACAACATAAAAAGATGTGGTTTAGGACAGAGCAAAACATAAGGTAAGTTCCTTTGTATCCACCACAGCACATCCAACAGGACAAAGTTTGAACATCTTGACATAGTGTTATGGGCAAAGTACTGTTAAAATGGCTTTTTTACCAGTGTTATTTTAATAAGGCACAAAATTGGCAGTTGTTCTTAAAAAATCCCTAAAACATTTATACAGGACATATCCTAAATATTCTTGCCAATTCAGAGCTGAGGTAGTCAAGTCCCATATCCCAAATTTCTCAGTCCATTCACATTTCAACTTTTGTGTGATTCTGCTGTAGTTCGTCAACCAGTTGTTGCAATAACCCCCAGGTGCTGCTCATAAAAAGTAGATGGCTGAGTTAAAGAGAGCTTTGAGGAATCTCTTAGCAAAAAATACTAGAGAATTATACCACATTTCTCTCTCAGAAAGTAAACTGATTTCCTGATGTGACATTTAATTACTTCCCTTGTTCTATATTAACCTAAGGAATACACAGTAAGAGAGTAGAAAATAATTGTTTTAAATAGGAGGCACTGGTATAATAAAAACACTGTCAGGAAACATATGCAAATGCTCTATCCTACTGTTGTCATATTTAATTGTTGAATCTTGATAATGATACAGTCAGTTGCTGAGTATAGCTAGCCATGCTTTTCCAGCGCCTTTGAGAGCAGAAATCTATTTGCTGTTGTGCTCTTACATCTCTCTGTATGTGATACTGAGACACCAGTCTGTTACGGAACTATTCATGTGAAATGTGGAGATTTCAAACCTTTCCTATTCAGGGATGTCTGTCTATATACAACTTCCATAGATTTGATGTTATAGGTTCAGAAAGAACTAGTCCTTTAAAAAAATACATTGATAGGGAGGGACTAACCCTGTACCTGCTTCTCTTTCCATAGGAATAGTGCTATTCCCATAAGTAAGAAACGTGGTAGTTAGGGCCTTCCAATGGTTATTTGCCCTCTGTGCTTTGGGGAGTTTACCTTAGCAATAACTCCTCTCTTCCCCAAATACTATCTATTTACAGTTAGATTAATTTGTTCTTTGTATCTGTGTTACTATTTCAGCTGATCTGTGGTGTAGCTATGTGAATGATCCTTCCACATCTCAAATTTAGCCTTCAGGTTTATCCTAAAAAACTTTGACCCCTGTATGCAAAGCAGAGCCCTTCCAGAAATCTGTCTTGCCTTCACACAGGAAAGTCTCATAGGTCCGTTTTTGTAACTTCCCATTAAAATCAAATGGCACATAGCATTCATATTGTTGAACCTTTGTAAACTTGGATTAGTAATTATATTAGTAATTTCACATCACATATTTGCTTTATTCATGAGTAAGAATTAGGTACAGAAAAGGCAAAGAAATAGGCCTGATGATCTCAGGGTCCTCCGTTATCTCATGCCCCCACCATGTCTTGGGGGCATCAAATACATCCTGGCCTACACAGAGACCTCAAGTGTTTCCAAATCAATTTAAGATGAGAGTGACATATTTCTCTTTCTAGGCCTTGGACCAGAAAAAGGCAGATTTTTTTTTTCTTATAGACATCTGCTGTGCTACTGAATACTACTCTGAAACGTCAACAGAAGATCTTTCCAAATAGGCTGGGAATATTTTTTCAAGAGCACTTAGATGAATTAAGGAATCAGAGTCCCATTTCATAAGCTAGTGAGCAATCTTCTGAGCTAGTCATCTATGATCAATGAGGATGACCTGAAAAATTATTTGCCTTCCCTTCTGAAAGGATCCTCTGGAGTTTAAATCAGCATAGATACTGTCATATTGAACATACACACAAACCAGAGGGGAAAAAAAAAAGAAAAAAGGAGAATGAGTTGATAAAAAAGCTGAATCATAAAGAAAGATTTGTGGCCTTCAATTTATTTGTTGTTTTTTCCTAAGTTCAGAATGCCATCTAGAGAAGATGGATTGGAGTTTACATTCATTAGTGGAAAATTCCCTTGAGGACAATTTTCACAGTCAGGCTTGCTTGCTTTTTGGTATTAACAGTGTCTGTACAGAGATTCATTCACACCTAGCATGGGCTGGAGATGGTGATTGCACAGTAGGCTTCAAGTGTCTAGTAGTACTTAGGCACAAAAGCCACTGAGTTGCCCAAAAGCAATTAGAGAAGTAGGTGAACTAGCAAGTGTGCATGGTGATGGTCATGTCAAGGGGAAAAAAAGGCATCTCCTGATTTAGGGGTGAGTTAATACACAGCTACTTTCATGTAAAATTAGATTTGCACAATTAAAATCAGGAAGCTGGGAACTTAAAAGAATTAAGATTTCATGAGGAATATTAATTCAATCTTGATAAAACTCCTCTTAACTTTATGGTATATGATTTATAGCAAATGTTTAAAACCTGCTCCCAAATTCAGCAAAGTTTAAAAAGTTTGGCTGTTGAAAGACAAGACATGTTTGGCCTCTAATGTCAAACAATTTTATCACAGTTCCAATTTTATTTAATAAAATTTATAAAGATGTAACAAACACACTGATAAATACTTTGAGATTTTCAGAAAAGTGCAGAGGATTAAAATGAGGGGTTAAATTACTTGCCCTCTTTAAAATTCTTCATAATTCTTCATACTTTAATCTGGCAAAATGTTGGCATTATGCATTTGGATCTAAAAGAATATACATATTCAGTTTAAAACTGACTCTGATATTAAAAAATGTTTAAACCTTTGAAGATAAAGAGTTTCTTTTATCACCCCACAGTTATTGAACCAATCACTATCAGCATATATTGGAATGATCAAATAGGTCAAGCCTTAACTTTGCCTGACAGTCTAATTCAAAAATAAATAGCATCCTTTGGTTGTCATTACAGTTTGCATAGTTCCTACCTAAAGAAATACCTTCCAAAATTTGAAAGAAAAAATGGGACACCTGAAGTGGGAACGAGACAGTGTCTTTTGCATTATGCATCTTAGTTGTATGTGTGAAATGCCATCTTATTCTCAGATGTGTGCAGAATGAAGACGCAAATTTACCGAAAAAGTTATCACAGCTGTCATGCAAAATGCAAATGCGATGGACCTTCCTAAAACTGCATGACCATCTCTCATATTTTAGCATTTTAAGCAGGCTGAAAATTAAGATTTACATTAGAAATACATAGCCTTATGGTCAACAGATGTAAGGTCTAAAAGTGAATTTTGAGCAATGCATTTACTAGCTAATTTAAATACTAATAAGGAGATAGCCACCAAATAGTTATACTTTTGACCTTTAGTGGTCCTTGATTAGTGTTGTAGTACTGATGTAAATATGAAAACCTTTTCATCCTGCATTGTCTCAATTGCAGCTCTATTTACAGGTCTTTACAACTTTCATAACTGCATCTTAACTCTCTGCTTTATTCTCCACATGTATTTGTATATGTGTAAACTATCATTCCAACTTTCACATTTACAAAATAATTTGAACCCTATAAGAATGAGGTACTCATCTCTAGGAAACACTTACCTTATGCATAATTATAAGTCAAAATTTCATTGATTTATTCATAGCTGCTAAGCAGTGCATGCCTAATCTGCTGTGTACTAAGCTGAGAATTTATCCTGAGGGTCTGAAAGACATGTTATGCTTATAAGACTGTATAAACAGTCACAAGCCAATTACAAGTTTACTTTTACATGGCAATCCAAATCCAAACAGAAAGCAAATTCATAC
>WEKW01021930.1:920-80066 GCA_013389905.1 Sula dactylatra | reverse complement strand
GGGGGCCGTCCGCGCGGCCGGGGAGCGGCGGGGCGCGGGGGCTCCGCTCCTGTGAGGAGACTGCCCGCGGGCTCCTCTTTCCTGGCGTCGGGAACCGCGATCGGCGGAGAAGAGAAACCGGACAGAACTGCCGAGGGGAAGGAGGACGCACCGTAGTAGCTAGCCAGCTCCCTGTGCTGAAGCAGAGCAAGCAGCCGCCTCTCGAGCTGAAGAACACACTCGTTTGATCACACACCCCGCTATGTCCACCAGTGTAGGCCAGTGGATACGTGATGCTGTATACTTCCCTGCCAGCAGAATCCTGCATCCTCTGTTGGAAGCCCTGAGTGTTCTTATAGAACTGATTCCAGTGAGAAAGGCTCTTCATAACCAATTCAGCTTACCTGCTATTATGGCTCAAAACCTACCTCAGACTATGTGTAAGCAAGTGCGACTCTTTTAAAATTAATCAGGTGCATGTCTGATGTGGGCCTGCAATTGTTCTTGGTCTGTGCTATAGCCCTTGAGCCAGCCAGGCAGCCTCTCTTCGTCGCCAAAGGCTGACTCGGTAGCGCATGTGAACGGCCTCAGGCGCTTCTGCAGTCACACCGAATGAGAGAGATCAAGCCACGTCAGCAATTTGTACAAGGCAAATTGTACTTGTGAGACTGCGGTGGCTTTTGTCTGAACACTGGCAGCAGAGGGCACAGTTCTTGCAGCAGAGTCCTGATTTTGCCAGGCAGTTGCCTTCAACTGAATTACAGGGTCAACACAATAAGCATTCTTTTGTCTTGGTGTGGTAAACATCTCTGGTGCCTTGCTTCTTCCACTTTCAGGATCTCCTGTCCTGCCTCTTTTGCCTCAGAAAACTAACTCCCAGGATGAGTACAATAACAATAATTATCCTATTAAATCATGGAGGTATATTCTATAATTAAGCCTGTGCAAATGGCTGGCTGTGCTTATACCAGGACTGTGCCTATTTACTAGTAATGATCTGAGATTTGTTGAAGGTGTAACTTAGTTTTCATGGTTTGAATTGTGTTTTGCAGTCATTCAGGAAAGCAGTATGTCTATGCTCTGTAGTATTTGTTGAAGTGTATAGGAGCTGTGAGTTCTTAGCATGGAACAGGATGAGAATTTGATTTTGGAAGGTGGACCCAAACAGCGAAGTATTCTACTAAGGATAGTGAATCCCTTGAAGTCAGAGAGTATTTGTATTCTGGGATTTTGCTTTTTCCATTGTAGCCATAGAATCGAACTATTCAATATGGATATTAGTCCAGATTCAGATTATAATTCTATACTTCACTCAGAATGAAGGCTTGGCCAGGATGGCATTCAGAGCCTTGACCTTAATAATGAGCAGAAGCAAGAAAGGAGGGAAAACCTGCCCTAAATGGACGGTCCCATAGCTCATGCTTATTGATGTGGTGCTTTAGACTTTCCTGAGCATTCTCCATGTTGTCCTGCTCCAGGTGGAACTTTGTAGTCCTCTTGCTCTGAGATTGGATCTGTCTGCTGTAGGCGACCTGTTTGCTGTCTGTGTATCTATTTTAACTCTGAAAAGCCAGGCCATATTGTGTGCTTTCCATCCCTATTACAGGAGCCAGTGGTACTAGATAATTAAAGTAGCTCAGACCTAGCTCCTTCAAAATAAGAGTATTGTTTTATTCACTGTAAGATGTACAATAATCAGGGCAAAAGATGTACTTATTTTCCTACCAAGCTTTTGTAGGGTTTCTTCAGTGAAACCATCTCTGAGTTGGGACATCTAGCCTGCTGTAATTCATGGGTGTCTGCTGGTTTTCTTGCGTGCTTTTCGCTACTCATGAGGAAGCCTCGGTTACTCGTGATGACTAACCCAATCCGTTTCTTTAATAAGGCTGGAGGGGTTTTCTTCTTTTTATCGTATACTATGCCATTTGATCCTGACCTCAGATGTGTGCGGGTCAAGCTATAACAGCTTGGTTAGCCCTCCCTGATAATTAGTCTTCCTAGAAGAACACTGGAGATCTTTTGACTGCCTTTTTTTTATGCTATTCTGTTTCCTCTTGATTTCTTCCCAGTGATCTCTTTGAATTTCTGGCAGAATAGCACCAAGCAGATCAGTTTGTCCGCATGTAATATATGTAAATAACTATGTGTACACTTTCGTCATTCTTCATACACTACTAAGGGAAGTGGTCTGGTGGTAGAAAACTAGCATAACTGGTTCCAAGGCAGGTCCCTGCCAATATGGAACTGTATATATAGAGAGATTAAATTTGTACTTCAGAGTTTCCCCTCATGCCTTTACAGTCTTGTGTGAAGGCTGCCTGGTTCCTGGCTTTGGTACAGGGCTCAGAGAAGTAGAAAAATGTCAGCTCCATCTCAGCTCGTGCAAATATAAGTGTAAGTGATCAGTGTTCCTGAGGTTTTGATTACTTCAGGGATGTGACAAAAAAGGGAAAACATCTTAACAATGATAGCTCCTGTAACCATATCTTCAGCATCAAAATTCCCTGTCCACTGTATTACAGACTTGGTTATATCTTTGACCGTGAAAACAGATCATTGGGACTGAGTAACTGTGATTACCTTTCTCAAAAGATGGGGCATTATTTACAGTCCCTCCCTTAGGGCTGGGATTTACAATGAAAGGGCCATTGCACTTCCTGTGTCCTCAGGGGACCCTAGACCAGTTGCATAGCGCAGTGCCCGTAGGCAGCCACTGAGAGCGAGTAAAGGCTAGATGGACCTCCATCCAGTTTGTTCCTGCTGAACTAGCTGCACTGTAACCTTAGCAACAAAGATGAGTGTGTCAGTAATGAGTCAGTAATGTGAGAGACAACCTGGAATAAACAACAAAGGGCTCCCTTAGTCTCGTTCTGTGGCTAAAAGACACCTGGGAGCCTTTGGTAAGTTCACTTGAACCATCTGCCTTAGCTTCCACAGCTTAAACATGGGTGTAATGATATTTGCTATAGAAGGGTACAGAAACAGCAAGAGCTAACATGCCAAGGAAGCTAAGGGCTTGTGTTTTCCCTGCCAGCACTGCCTAGTTTAGCATGAGCTGTGAAATTCATGGTGGGAGAGTGGCTACATAACTGCATGGCTGTCCTCCTCTCTCCCTCTTCACCAGTGCCATCACAAGTAAAACCAGGCCTTGAAATGTATAGGTTCTGTGTGGGTTGTTTAAGTACACAAAAGTCTCAGGAGGATGCATGTCTCCAGGTGCCAAAGTCTGTAATTCATTGGTTCTTTCAAAGATTTTCTCAAGTTATGCCAGCTATGCATGATGTCCAGCAGAAGCTGAAAAGCTCAGCCACATCAGAGAGAGGTTGACAGCAATCTACAGGTCTGTTGCAAAGACTAATCCCACTGTCCTGTTTCCAGATTGCGAGGCTGACCCATATGTTGTCGTGGCAGTGAGTCAGGAGTTATGATTCACAAACAAGTGTGATTGCTAAACTTGCCAGTCCCTCCTAGCAGAAAGGACACACGTGCACACACTCATTCTGTTTTTCTTCTTCATGCAGTAATTTGCAAAGTTTGTAGAAGTGACTGTCGGCACGTGTGTCAGATTCAGGGAGGTTCCTTTTCTGTGTGACATTCTTAAACACAGTCAGCACATCCATATGATTTCACATTCAGCAAATAATAGCAAGGGGTGAAAGTGCTGCAGCAGTCCCAGAACTCTGGGCAGGCTTTCTCTGGAGACCACACTGCAATGTAGATGATCCTGCTGTGGCTGCCCCCTCCTTTTCTAAAGAATCCAGCCTATTTTTATGAAGCAACTACATAATAATGTTTCTTTTCCCCGCTCCAACAGCAGCCAGAGCTGGGCGCTCCCATCTGTTGATCCTCTGAGTGCCTGTTCGGTTTCTGTGAACAGTAAGGGGGATTTAAGACTATAAGCACATTAGCTCTGGGCAATTAAAATACACTGCTTATAGTCAACGCAGTTTAAAAAAGTGGATTACACACAGCGTTGGGGTTGTAACAGACAGGAGTTGGCTATTTGGGGAAGAACAACAAGAAAAATAGTGTTTCGGCCACTCAAAAAACTATGGTCATACTTGAGAGTGATATACCAGTATTTTTCTGAGAAAACCAACATGTATTTTGAAGATCATTAACTGAGTCTTGCTCAATGATCATGAGTAAATTCCTGATTTTGTGCTAGAATAATTTGCTTGCTGAATGTAATATGAAAAACTTAGTTGCATGCTTTGAAATGTTATTTTGCTAGATAAGAGGTGTAACACTCGAGACACCACATCTTACTTCTCTGCTGGAAAATGATGAAAAAGGCTAGTGATGTCCTACTTACATTGGATTTTCTTCAGATAAATTGGTTAATCACCTAATCCCAACTAATGCAAGCAGTAGTCTTAAAAATGACAGCTTATCTTTCTGCATTGTGTCATGAACCTTTAAACCAAGGACAGCTTTTAAGACTGGATGACCTAAATACTCTTTTCTTAAATGTCTCTACAGCAACCATTTAAATATGTAAACAACAGTGATACGGAAGTAGATTCCTGTTTAGGATTGTCAGATTCCTTACAAAACATTGATTACTTTTTAAATAATAAGTAAACAGCTTTGATATTTGAAGTACATCTATCATCTACTGCACATCAACAATGAAAAGGGTGAGACAACAGTTTTCAAAGGGCGCAGTAGGAACCACATATTTTGGATGTTAGAGTTTTCCCACAGCTGTACTTCAGGTGTATTTCGTGAACATACTGAACAGCGGATGCTGTGAATTGTTCTTTTTTCACGGCAAGTATATTTGTATTCAGCGCAGCCCTATATATATTTACCACTGAGATCAGAAGACAGAAAAAAAAATCCCAGAATATTTGACAGACCAAGTTGATATGAAGTGTTTCCTCTCAGTCTTAATGAAATAAAAAGTAGTAATACATTTCCGAAGCTTACTGTTTCCACATTGGTTCCTCAATTTTTCAAAGGCCACTTTAGGATTTGCTTTGGACTTCCTCTGTAGATGGGAGAGCTAAAGATGCATGTTATGAATACAGTAAACTTGCTAAAGGAGACACAGTAGGCATGCATGTGTGCAGTATCTTTCTGCTTTAGCAAAATCTGTATCTCTCACAACCAAGGCAACTCAGGTTACTTCTCAGAAAGCAGCTGTTGTGAAAGAACTCCTCCCATTTTCAGAGAGGGTATGCTTCAAATGATCTTTTCAAGGGAGGAAAATCTGGAATGGAGTAACTTTGCATTTAATAAAGAGCATATTCATTTTGCCTTCTCCATTTTCTTTCAGTACTTGGTTAATATTAAGGGGAGAAGGGAAGGAATGGCCCCTTCCCTACTGTGTGACCATCTTATCCATAATCCCCTCTGAAGGGATAACATACCTCATCTAGCCTTAGGTTGCACGTGCCTGCAGGATTAGCTGTTAGAATGGGATGGAGTGGATTAAGTAACCACTGTCACCAATATCTCACCCTTTGCACAACATTGTGTGAAGCAATCCTGATAAATCAGAGGATCTGGTGGCCAAAGGACGGAGACACAATATCAAGGCAGGGATTGCCAAGTAAGCCAAACAACAATCTGTATTCAATCTATAACAATCATTGGAAGAAATGCACGCAAAAATGTGTATTCAGATGGGGGCAGATCAAGGCCTACTATGGCCACCAGTTTTATCAGGTCAGAGCAAAGTCCATCTGTTACCAGTGACGGTGAGTAGCTTTGCCTAGGCAACAGCATACGAACAGGATGAACATGTAATGATACTTGCCCCGAATGTTACGGCAGACTTCAGCAGTTTGTGACCCAGGGCTTTCTGAGCCCTTAGTGGTGGTGTCTTCATATATTTCTCTTCATAGAAGAGAATTTCTCATCCATGTAGTTTGAACCCAAAATAACTTACACCATCTAGGTTCTCTTGTGACAAAGAGTTGCGCACCTTAAGTACATATACATCCTTTCAGTTTTATACTTTCCACCTGCTACTTTCATTTGATTTCCATTCAGATTAGATGAGACAGTGAGCAATTGTCTATTTGCTTACTCTAAGTCACACATGACTTTGTAGATCTCTGTCATATCCTCCCATAGTTTTGTTTGTTTCAGCCAGAGAAATCTTGATCTATTTAATTGTTCTGCATATGGAAGCAATTACAATTTTAATTACCCTATTTTCACTTTGCTGTACTGTTGCCTTCCTGCTGTATCCTTTTTCAGATGAGAAAACTAGAACTAGACAAAGTACACAAAAAATGAGTGTCCCTAGGGCTGAGAATGGGATGCTTTCTGTTTTATTCTATGAGTGTTTTGTAATATTTTCTATTTGTTTTACTGATCACCAGTTAGACCTGAGATGATATTTTCATAGACCTTTGTATTACAGTTTTTTCTACTTCTTTCCGTTGCCTATTTATTCCTGCCTTTTTGTTCCTACATTTTAACCAGTATTTATCTGTTTGAAATCCTGCCCTGTCATTCACTCTGGAGTCGTATCAGCCAGGTCAGAGCTCTTCATTACAAATGTACTTTCAGGATATTTTTTAAACAGAATCACAGAATGGGTGAGCTTGGAAGGACAGAATTTCTTGCTTTTTAATTTGTGCCCATTGCCACTTGTCCTGTCACTGGGCACTGCTGAGAGGAGTCTGGCTTCATCTTCTCTACTTGCTCCCATCAGGTATTGATACACATTGATAAGATTCACCCTGAGCTTCTCCAGGCTAAATAATCCCAGCTCTCTCAGTTTCTCTTCATATGACAGTTTCTCCCCAGATGAATTAATTTTCACTTACATATGCAGAATTTTGCCTTGCCATTTTATCTCCCAGTGTCTCAGTAGTACAAGATTCTTGCAACTCTTCTTCAGTCCTCATCTTCACTCTCCTGAACAATTCTGCAGCAGCAGAATCAAACTATGTCGCCTCCTGTTACCCTCCTCATTCAGAAAGGTACAGGGTACATTACAGGCCTCCACACACATCTTCCTTCTCAGATGCCACTTGTGAATCCCCACCCCCCTTTAATTCCTGTCCTTTGCTTTCTGTCTTTTAACCAGTTATTTGATCACGTGAAGATCTTCTGTCTTTTTCCATGGCAGCTTAGTTTCTTTATGATCTTTGATGAAGGCTCTTGTTGAACAACTATTGAATGCAAAGTAGAATGCATCAGCTGGATGTGACATTGGCTTCTCAAAGAACTCTGATGTGTATGTGCAGAATTAATTAACTTTACAGAAGCCATTATTGTAGCATGAATGTGGCAAAGGGAGGCAGTGGAAATGAGCCTCCAACTTTCTGAAGAATCACAGAATCAATGATGTTGGAAGAGACCTTTGTAGGTCATCTAGTCTAACCCCCCTGTTCAAGCAGGGTCAGCTGGAGCAGGTGGCTCAGGACCACATCCAGGCAGCTTTTGAATATCTCCAATGATGGCGACTCCACAACCTCTCGGGGCAGCATATTCCAGTGTTTGACCACTCTCAGTAAAAAAAAAGTGTTGTTTCCTTGTGTTTAAATGGAATTTCATGTGTTTTAGTTTGTGACCATTGTCTCTTGTCCTGTCACTGGCACCACGGAGAAGAGCCTGACTCCTTCTCCATTCCCTCCCGTCATATTTATACACATTGATAAGATCCCCCTGAGCCTTTCATAAGAAAGATCCTCCAGTTCCTTCATCATATTCATGGCCCTTCACTGAACTGGCTTCATTAAGTCGGCATCATTCTGATGAACTGAACCCAACACTCCAGCGTGGCCTCTACCTGAGTAGAAGAGAAGGATCACCTCCCTTGACCTGCTGGCAATGCTTTTCCTAATACAACCCTGGAAGCTGTTGGCCTTCACTGCCACGAAAGATGCCTTCTTAATATCCTGTATCTTGCTGTTTATCCATGTTGGCCTTTTGGATCTTTCAAAAGCTGCTACTGACAGGTGGTTTACAGTTACACTGAGCTTCAATATTGTGTCTTTAAATAGCCTGCATTTTGCCTACACTCTACCCTTTAGTTTACCCTTTTGTCTTAAGTGCTCTCCATCTTTTATTTATTTTTTTTAGGTACTGGATTTTCCTGCTTTTGTTATTTCTGCAAGGTTGTTGAATTCAATAGTTACAGTAAGGCTTTTTCATAGTTACATTTTGAACCAGGCTTTTCCTGTCATTCAGAACAATATCAAGAGTTGTTCTCCCTCTTGTGCTGAGCTACCTGTTTAGTGGAGAAGTTATTTTTGAAATCCAAACCTTCATTCCTACCACCATATCTCGACATGGTATTTTATGTAACCTACCTTGGAGGTGACTGAAGTTTTCATTATTATTTGAGTTTTCCTGTTCTCTCAGCCTCTCTGAGAGACTCACCATGGCTGAGAGGCTCGTCATGTCATTGTCCCCGTGATTGCTTCAGTCAGGCAGTCCATTGCACAATCCCAATCCTACATTGTTGTTGTTTGCATGTCCAATTAGGAAAAGCCTTAATATTAGTAGTCATAATAACCATATGGCTCAAAGGTTGCCCCAACACACAAGATGGCTGATAAGACAGGAACATAAAAACCTATGAGAGAAGCCATGTTCCTTTATGGTAGCGTGAATGTGGCAAAGGGAGGCAGTGGAAATGGGCATTTGGCACGTGGTAGGCCATCTGTCTCTGGCAATACCTCCAGCAGATGGAGTACCTTCAGAGTTTGAGTGTCACCGTGAATATATGGGCATTAAAAAGAAATACAGTGCAAAGAATGTGACGTCCTCCTTTCCTTCAAGTGCACAGCTTATTTTATCCACCGACATACTCGGCAAAGGACCCTTGTTTCTGTGTCCAACAGAGGGCTTATGCCAAGGTTAGTGTAACTGTGCCGTCTTTATTCAACTCTCTTAAGCACGTTCCTCACTAGGTGGCCATGGCAGCATAATAACAAACACTGTGCATCATTAGATCTTCCCTTATAAAAGCTACAGCACATCAGGGTTTTGGAAGGATTTTCAGTAGTGTGGTTGAGTAACTCTTCTGCACTTTCATCACATTTCTCTTGCATTTAGAATATGCTATTATTATGAAACTTTCTATTAAGGCATGCTGATAATCTGTTGCAACTCCTTTTTAAGAAGAGGAGTAGGTAGTCAGTATATCTTGCTGTCAAGTATATAATAAAAAATTATAAAGATCTTATAATATATTTCTATAATTCATTTCTCCTGAGTGTTACCTGTAAACTTTGTAGAAGGCTCTTTAACAACTGCTGAAGTACAGCTCCTTGAGGTAGAAGCCAAAAACTGTGTAACAAATCAACCCTGAAGACCAATTTAGAAGAGAAAGCAAGGCAAAATACAATCTCCATTTGAAACTGATGCCAAAATATAGATGGACACAGTCGAAATGTAATGATGCTAATAGTACCCTTATGCTGTTGCAAAAATTGCAATGGGAATCTACAGCTCATGTTCATAATCTTTTTCCTTACTTCTCATTTGATACAAAACAGTGCCAGTAAATGAGCAAGCCTCCTTAATACCAAGCTGAGGCACTGATTTCCTATTATTTCTATATTTCCACTGCACAAATGCCTGGAGACCTTCATTACAACAGGGTCCAACTGTATTCATTTCTGCAAAATCACAGGGCTTCTGAAATTGTTGAAAGAGAAAACTAGCCCTACTTATGCAGGCAAGAATTTTCCCTATAACATATTGAGTTTTTCTTGGTGGTATCTGTCTCCAAATAGTGATCAGACTTTATGTCCTGGATGGCAAGTATAAGATTAAGTATAATCTGCTGTCATCTCCTCATGACAACATGTAAGCCAAAACACTTGCGAACAAACCAAAATATTTTCTTCTGGATCAGGAGTTTGAATTAGATGACTGAATTTTCCTGGCATGAGAGGATTATTCCTTGTCTTTCACCTAATCCTCCTCTGTTATACAATATATATAGTTACACGTAGTTTTTTGTTTCCCATGGGTTTGAAAAGATTACTTTTCCACTGGGTTTCCTGCATCACTGTAATACTTCCCCTTGATTCTCTGGTTTCGTCTGCTCAACTCTGTGTTTATAATGCATCCGGTAACCTGAATGAAGTTACAGTTTTAGATCTGTCATTTAGTCTTTGGATATACTACTAGAGTCCCCAGGGTCTTGTATTCAACCTGTAAGATCTTTTGTTCCATCACCTGCCATCCATTGTGTCAAAGTAGTTTCTCCCACAAGCGTTTCAATTACGAATTGATATTTAGTATTTGCTAGGGACTTTAAAGCCTTTGGTTTCCATTTGTCACTTGATCTTTCCACCTCAGGTCCTAGAAGCACACTGAGCTTTGGAAGCACTTTTGCAGATCTTCTCGTATATATTTGATCCTTTGATCTTCTGTATCCTTTGCGTTCACAGTTGTTTTAACAAGATAATACGGGTTTAAATCATCTCCACTACAATTTGAGCTGATGAGGCACAGTACGTTCACCTCGGTGGCAGGAGATTTTGAAGCCCTGTGATATAAGACCTTTCCTGTTTTCTGTGACCTTTTATTATCTGTGCACCTTCCTCAAACAAAATATTTTTTCAAGGCGCAATACCTATGCCTCTGTCTCGACTAATATTTGACAATGTATGAATACCTATTGCTGTTGCATTTCAGCAAACGTTATTTGGCTTTTCCATGGGTAGTCAGGGGTTCTGGGCTTCTGTGGGCTTTTGAATTTGTTTGGCTGTTGGTTTTTCCATGAATTTCAAGTCCATAGTGTTATTCAGTTATTAGTAGACAATAGAGTGGTGCTTTTTCATCTTTATTACTGAATATAAAGAGTAACGATCACTTCACATTTTGGCTTTTTTTCAGCTCCTGTTAAGATCAGTGACATTAATCCCTTCTTGACTGAAATGTCAGCACAACAAAGTTCATATAAAGTTTTTTACTTGCAGATCATTTCTGAGGTTTACAGTCTGTTTCAATACGTTTACATGCAACTGTAGTTTGTGGAATTAGAAAAATTCTTCACATGGTGTTAAGAAATTATTAGGTTTTTCCCATAGGGGAAAAAAAAAGCCTTGGTGTTAAATTGTCTTCCAGGGACCTAGCAACTTTTTATAGAACTATTTAATTGTGACCTTTTGTTATTTTGAATCTGTGTATGTCGGAATATCTGAATGCACACACTGAGCACGAGAGGATGTAAACTGATAGCAGCCCAGTACCAGACCTCTTCTTTTCATTCACTACCCACTTATGGAGGGTTTGGTCCTGCTCCTGGGAACTGCTAACAAATCTCACAGTGATTTCTGTATAAGCAGAACTAAGTCATAATGGTTTCCTCTCCTATATCATGCACTGTTTCCTTCACACTTTGCACATAATTCCTGGGTTTTCTACAGTATTCTGTTCATTTTGTCTCTTTCCTTTTTTTTTTTTTAATTTGCTCTCAACTGTGGTTTCTTGGTGCATCACCTTATGCTGCTTAGTGTTTTAAGACACACTGAACAAGCAATTGCAAGCATATATTCTCAGTAAGATTTGTCCATTTAATCTGATTCAGTGTGTTGTGTTGAGTGGAAAATGCACAATGCTATACATAGGGAAGTATTTTTACATAATATTTTGCTATTCAGTATGTGTTCATGGACTTGCATAGGCAGAAATGGCCCATGGTTTTCTTTATTTTCAGAAATAGCTGGAGCCTAATTTATTAATGATAACTAACAGTCAGCATCTTGAGCTATTTGAGATACTCCATTATTTCCCTGTACTTCTCTAGGAATGATGATATAATTTATCAGAAATTGCCGGCTTCTCTGTACAAAGAAACATGAATGTGGGAAAGAATGAGGGTAGAGCTGTTCTCAGGGAAATCTTGGCAGAGCTCACCTAGCTGGAAGGATCTTGGAAGTGGGGAGAGCTGTGGCCTGAGGTCAGGATACAAGTGTGACCGTGGAAAACAATTTGTGGAGGGGAGATAATACAGAGGAGGCTAGTCAGGAAAGTGAGGGAGGCTTTTCAACCAGATAGAAAGGTTTGAACAGATCAGAAACTCCCCCTGCCTTGAAATCTATGCAACAACTTAATTTCTAGCCAAATAAACAAGCACAGGTTCTATAATAGTACATTTTCTTAAACACATGTGCAAGTCAACAGCTCTTAAAATTGCTTAGAGCTTCTTATTATTTTACCCTTTCTGTTTAAAATAAACAAGCTCTTCCTGAGCACAGCTACAGGTTGTTTCATGAGATACGACTTCCCATACAAACAATAGCTGTACCGCTCCGGCTGAGCACACACAGGGAAGGACCTATTACGTAGCAGCTAGATCACACCATGGGGACTTGGTGGCCGGGGTTCAATTTTGAGGCATTTGGCTGGATGACCTATAAAAATGACATTATGTATTTATGTTATTATTACCTTCCTTTCTTCATCCGTAAATAAGCTCCTTTACAGAATATTTCTAGTGATGGAAAGCATCATGAAAGGGCTAGACATTGCTGTAGAACCATACTGTGAGGCAGAAATAGTGTGAAACTTTAGCTCTGTATGCTGGATTGTCTCTTACAAGCACTACAAAAGCAATGGCAATTGATATTAGAAAACTTCCTTTTGACCTTTAGACACCATAAGCTTTCTGCTTGCAGGACACATTGGCAGATGGCTACTAGCCAACATGTGAAAGGCACTTCCTGTATTGCAGACATAAGTAATACTGGCTATTTCTTCATAGCTTCCTTTTATTCTAGAGTTGCGTTGTCTGCTAAGATCATATTCTAGTCAAACTCAATCAGATCCTACCTCTTCCTCAATACAAGCTGAAGATGTGGCCCTGCTGTGCTGCCCATGACATCTGAGGAACAGCAAAAAGAGATGGTACGTGGTCTCTATGCTTTGGGAGCAGATGGTACAGGGGCACGCTCTGCCAGATGTTAGTGCTGCTAGGGAGAACAGGGCAGCCCAGACCCGCCAGCCATTCCCTCACTAACTCCATGGAGTTGCAGTAGATTAGGTGCACAAGCTAATGTAGCCCCGAGACTGTACTAGCAAGATAGAAAAAGTTCCTTTTTTCCCCACAGCTTCCATGGAAAGGCCCTTCCACTGGGATGAGTGATCAGGCTGAGTGCAGGTTCCAGGATTTACCCTTTCAAGAAACAAAACCAGAGGAATTTTTCTTCCTCACATAAAAACGTGCTAGATTAAGATGTGTGGCTCTTACTAAAAATATCCTATCAATTCAACTAGTATAAACAAAATGAGCTTCACCCTGCTGTGTAATTCAGATATTCATATGTATCACGACAGGAGCTGGTAAGCTCTGCCTAGATGTTACAGAGAACTACAGGCTTTAAAGGGTTATAGATTCTTAAGCAAAACTAAAGCATGGTTTAATTATTAATTTGTACAAGAAATTGAGTAGGTCCAGGGCAAAAGTTGAGATTATAACCATCTACATTTTAGGAAGCATGTCATGTTATTATTCTCTCACGTCTCAAAATGAAGGCCTCCTTCCTAATCCATTATTCCTCAGCAGCGCTTTTTCAGGAGAGAAATATACTTGCCAATACAACATATAAGTTACATGATTCAAGTGCTACAATGTGAAGAAAAGAGTTTCTTCAGCTCCTACAATCTTGTTTTGACTGAAGCTAAGGGGTGGCTTTATTAATTGCCCAAACAGCCTTAATATATCCACAGCACAGGCACCCAGGGAGCACTCCGCAGGCTGCAGAAGCCTCTCTGAGACCATACTGCTGCCAAAAGTGGGGACTTTATTCCCACTCACAGCTACATGCGCCCACTGCCGCCTGATTGGAGTGGAAAGCTCCAATTCCTGACTGAAAATAAGCCTTGCAGAAGGAAGGTTTCTGTCAGATCAGCAAGTCAGTCTCACTCCCCCATGGCTGCACTATATGGGCAGAGCTGGCACAGGTGAAGAGGCAGGAGCACGTAACCAAAGAGGGTGAGGGGGCTCCCCCACTGTCAGTGGCAGCACAGTCTTAGGTCTGCTTGAGCCACTCCTGCAGTTCTCAGTATGAATTTAGACAATTTCAGGTTATGCAGGCAACAGGAAATTGGTAAGCTTTATGTCTATAGGAAAATACCTTTATTTCCACAGCAGACTATTAGAGTAGCTTGCAATTCTCCATCTTAATTATGTAAATGAAGCAGAAAAAGGACTTTTTTTTTCTTCTATTTTTAGTTTAGCTTTATTTTTGGGAAAATTTGTGCAAATATTTATACAAGCAAGTAGTTACCACTGCGAACTATGTTGATTTATAAACAGAATCTGTAAGTCAGAATCTCTGTCTTGTGACAAAGAGAATAGCCATCTACTTGGAGTACTGCTCTTTTAGATTCTGCAGACAAGTGATAAAAACAACCTCTTTTAATGGGAGATATTAATTCAACCACGCAAAGGTAATTTCAGCCTAGGAATTCCACCCACCAGAACTATGGAAACAGGATACAAAATTGCAAACATTACATCATCAAAATTATATCACCTAATAATACCCTTGTGTACATGAAACAGGAACCAGCAGCTTTGGGCAGTGGATGACGTCTTCTCTAAACATCACATACACTGCTGGGCTCATTGTGGTGTGCTGGGAGTTCATAACAAGCAGATCATATATCCACAGGTGATATAATCTTCCATTGTTTTTAAATTACTTCAGGGGTATATACAACTCCAAGCTTGTTGTCTAATTTAATTTTTCTTGAGTGGTGATGTGGAAACTGATACAATCCAAGTAAAAACAGGATTCTTTAAGAAAGGAAATTTTTTTGAAAATTGTTCAAAGACTGATAAAATCTGACAGCTTGCTAAGAGCACAGATACTTCTCACCACTGAGTACTAGATCATTAACTATTGTTTTACTAAGAGATATCAGAAGAATTTCGCATTGACTATTTAAATACTAAGTATTTCAAGTTTAGGAGGCATCCAGAATTCAGAAACTTTGAACTAATAAGCCTCCGTAAAGGATCACAGATTATTTTCTGCTACAGCAGAAATCCAAAAGTATTAAAAGGATAGAAATTGCTTGAACTTTTTGAACTCATGAGCAATAAATTGAGGAACGAATAACAAGTAAAATAAAAATTGCCATCTTCTGGTAGCGTGATGTTTTATTTATTGTTTCTACAGCTTTTGGACTCTGCACTTGCCTTCTAAAGCTGGTTCAACATACATATTGATCATGCCACAGAATACATCTTTGATCAGCCTGGATATATTCATAGAATGATAGAATCATAGAATCATTAAGGTTGGAAAAGACCTCTAGGATCATCAAGTCCAACCATCAACCCAACCCCACCATGCCTCCTGAACCATGCCCCGAAGTGCCATGTCTACATGTTTTTTGGACACTTCCAGGGATGGTGACTCCACCACCTCTCTGGGCACCGTGTTCCAGTGCCTGACCACTCTTTCAGTAAAGAAATTTTTCCTGATATCCAATCTAAACCTCCCCTGATGCAGCTTGAGGCCATTTCCTCTTGTCCTATTGCTAGTAACTTGGGAGAAGAGGCCAACACCCACCTTACTGCAACCTCCTTTCAGGTAGTTGTAGGGAGCAATAAGGTCTCACCTCAGCCTCCTTTTCTCCAAACTAAACAACCCCAGCTCCCTCAGCTGCTCCTCATAAGACCTGCTCTCTCTTCTTCGTTGCCCTTCTCTGGACACGCTCCAGCACCTCAATGTCTTTCTTGTACTGAGGGGCCCAAAACAGAACACAGTACTCAAGGTGCGGCCTCACCAGTGCCGAGTACAGGGGGACGATCACTTCCCTACTCCTGCTGGCCACACTATTCCTGATACAAGCCAGGATGCTGTTGGCCTTCTTGGCCACCTGGGCACACTGCTGGCTCATATTCAGCTGGCTGTCCACCAGCACCACCAGGTCCTTCTCCACTGGGCAGCTCTCCAGCCACTCTTCCCCCATCCTGTAGAGTTGCATGGGGTTGTTGTGACCCAGGTGCAGGACCAGGCACTTGGCCTTGTTAAACCTCATACATTTGGCCTCAGCCCATCAATCCAGCCTGTCCAGATCCCTCTGCAGAGCCTTCCTAAATTAATATAATTATATTTGTGTATGTCTGAATAAATGACAGAAAAGTACATTGCTTGAGATGAGACACAGTCTGTATATAAATTTTAATAATTCTTCTAAGTAATCAGTCAAGGGCTGGATGGACCTCTTTCCATAGTTCCTCTAGTTTCATAACAAATGAAATACAACACAAAATATTTCATTAGAAATATATGGGCTTTTCCTCCTAATTCTCTAAAGTCTGTGCTACTTCCTGTATCAAAAAGGACTTATAATGTGGCTTTTTCTACCCTGTCTTTTAAAAGTCTGAGTGCCTAGTCCTAGCTCAGTAAACTTTTCACCGTATAAACACTATCATTCTCACTTTTTTTTTTCTCTGCCCTATACCTTTGCATGTCTGAAATCCGGCTGCTTGGCACATCACCTTCCATCACAGCAAGGAGTATGTATACATGTGTTGGTGAAGAAACCTGACCATATACTGTCTGTGTACTCAGTGTTCAGACTAGTGAAAATCAGAACATGATAGGTTCATAAATTGTTTCCTATGATCTAAACTGATCTGTCTAAAGTCTGCTCTTTGGGATTGTTTTATAATTGCTGTCTGGAAGCTTCTTTCCTGGTTGCTTCCTCCTCAGCCCTGGCATGAGCCCCATCTCCTGACAAGTGTCCTCCCAGCAGAGAAACATTGCAGAGTCTTTCACCTTTTGCTCTCAACTTCATGCTGAGCACAGAAGGTTGGAGGAGGCTGCTGAGGGGGAATAGGAGCCCTTTCTTCTCCCCGATTGTGTCCTGTTCCTGAAGTGCTCCCACTGGCATCCAGGAAAGATCAGTGCACCACAACACACTGGTGCAAATACTGAAATGCAGCTATGTGAGTCTAATCCTGCATAATTTAGCCCATCTTCTGTCCCTTTGTCTGCAAATCAGGCTAGACTCCTACAGACTCGGCATGCTCATAGTGTGAGTATAGATAACCTCTGAACTCAGCTGCCAGGACCTGTGCCTGGTTTCACACTGGAAGAAGCCTAGAGTCATTTTACTGAAGCTGAAGAGTTACTAAACAGCAGCTAAAGAGGCTCCTGGGGCAGCCACAGGGCCTGTCTGTTCATGTGTGGAGGTTACAGTTATCTGCACTGCACTGGGGCTTACCAGACAACCTGTAATACCTGGGTCCAGGTGGCTAATTGTCCCCTACTGCAATCTCAGCCTGTATTTCCATAGATCAAAATTTTTCTCTATATTAAGCATTCAGCCCTATGGGCAAGAATTCCAAAAGTTCTTTATGCATGTGCTGGGCTGTCTGCCTTATGGAAATTCATGATGCATTATGAAATTACTAGCGGAAACTATCCAGAATCAACAGGAATGACAGGTGAAACTCACAGTTTCCCTTGTTTTACTGCTCTCTTATGATCTCTCCTTAGTTTCATGATCAGCTCTGCTGTTGATCTCATACTGGCTAGCATGGAGAAAACACTATTGGAGCTGGCAGTTTCTAGGGATATATTTGACAGTCTGCTAAAAGCTTTGCAATAGATTAAGCCTACCACGTTTGGGGTTTGCAGTGGTTTTTTTCAGTGGTACTACCCCATAGCCCATCAATGGCAGTAACAGTAGGAAAATAGTAACGATAATACTAGGAAAGAGCATATTGACTAGACACTAGTATGGGGACCATTTTTAGGTCATTTGCCTTTTCTGCAATGCTGCTTTTGAGGTCCTCAGCTGGTAGCAGCACTGCTGCTGACCTGGTAGCAGCAGTGTTGCTGCCCGCAGAACTCCCTGATGACGGTGAAGCCGTGTTGCTCAGCAGCAGTGGGTGCAGAGCTCACCTCTGCAGCACCCACTGGGTGGGCCCTCCTCACTGCTCAGATGAATCTGGTTGCCAGCTGAAACTTTGCGAGGTTCTTCTTCCTACAGTACGGAGCTAACCAACTTATGTGTGCACTGACTTTCACCCCAGGATTTCCTTCCTTCCTGCCATCCTTCTGGTAAGTCAAAAAGTCAAATGCGAAGGCATAAGCACTTTTGTAGGACTGGAAATTCCAAGTTCTGTTCCCAGAAGTCTCTGTTTTCCAAACTCCATAATCTGGGTGGGAAGGAGCTGCTCGCAGCACCTACACTCTGTGCAGGCTGTAAAGCAAGTGTTGAGAATGCAGGAGGGTGCTGTCAGAGCATGTTTTCAGGCAAGGCTGTTTGTCTCCTCATGATCCCCAGGACCTAACTCAGTATCTCCCATTTCTTTCCTACGTTCACTTGGGCCACAGAGGAGGTCGTTGCTGGGTCAGCTGTGAGATCAGGATGAGGCTTTTACACTCAGTTCCCTGTCCTCTCTTGAGAAGCAGGACATTAGTGCAACTATTAAACAAGCAAGCTGAAATTATGTCCCGTTATCACAATCCTCAATATATATTCAGTATAAGGTAATAGTATTGAATTTGGTGCACTGAAGAGAAGAGGAATATATGTGCCATTTTATGTCATCCAAGGCAAACTGTGAGAGAGAGACACACGGCTGGATTATTGAGAACTTTTGCTTTCTTAGAGCAGTGGTGTCTTAAACAGCTCCTCCCCCCACAAGCCCTCCTGATCCACCTCCCCAGCTACATTTTGGTGGTAAGAGTTGGTTATGGCTGACAACTGACAGAAAGAAATGCGGAGAGGTCTGTGGAAAGGAAAACCCAGACACCATTTTCACAACACTGTTTTTAACATGATGCCTCCCTTATGCACTTTCAACATAGAAAAGGCTATTTAGTGGCCCACGTCTGCCCAAAATGGCAACATCCAGCTAGCACCCAAAACCAAAGAGTTTTAGCCCTAAACACCCATCATATATTATAATATTTACCATCAAATATCATGATCCTACCTCTTAGGATCTTATAAATAGAAAAGTCCAGCAGCATCATAGAAACTCTTTTACCACAGTAACAGGAAAATTGTTAATAGGTGTGTGCTCCAGAAGGGTCTACAGACTATCTGCTCCACTATGTGACCCAAGAACAGTACTTACCAGAGGAGGCTTCCCCATCAGGGTGGCCAGGTGAGGGGTTAGTGCTGATTTCTTTTCCTCCTGCCGTAGACTTTGTATCAAAGACATGCCAGTATAGGATGAGGTCCTGCTATCAGTCAGTCCCAGTGCCCTTGATAGCATTGATATCTCACCGATGTCAGCTTTAAACTGTGGCATGAGGGTGGCTCCGTGAAATGTCCAGCCTGTTCCAATACAAACAGGTGGCTTCAAAGCAGCTGGAGGTCTGGTTTTGTGCTTGACTTTCTCATAGCATGAGAGAGCCTTCACAAGATATTCTTCATGTGGCATGGATTTGTGTACCAACTGTGACATTCCTTACCTAGCTTTTGCTTTTACGACTTCAGTCGTTCTTCACAAAGGCATCCTGAATATCCACTTTTTCCAGAAGGCCAGGCCTCTGCATTGCTGTTGGTAGAGGTAAGTGGCATGGCAGTCCTCAACAGTGTTTACTGAAAGGTCAGTGTGTGCTCTAATATGACCCTAAGAGCACGCCACTGCAAACAGACTGATCCTAACTGAGCACCAGCATTTACATAGGGAGCTGTCATCGGGTCAGCCTCACCTCAGTTCAGTATTGGGCACAAAGGGTGAACACATGGGGCAGTCCTTGTGCAATACTGGCAGGGCAAAGCAGCGGCTGGAAAGGCATCTCCTGAGCCAGGAAAGCTGCAGTGGCCTTAATGTGCTTTGAAAGAGCAACATTAAATGCCTACTGCCTTACCAGCTAATGGCGTCGTAGTACTGTGGGGTTGTTTCAGCAAAGCAAAACTAGGCTGAGTAAACCCTCTGCCAGCCACACAGGAGAGCTGAGAAGGTAGGGTTTTGAGGTATGCCCTGTAGAAGCTGTAAAAAAAATGCATCTGTGGAAAGGTATAACGGAATTACTGATGATCAGCCTTTTTTTGATGTAGTAAAAATTTGCATGAGTTTTTATATTGTAACAGACATTAATCAAGCCCTAACTCTCACAATTTATTGCAGACTTCTTAATCAGCTTGTAGAAATAGCCAGCTCTGTACCCTTGGTTTTCCTCGGGCAACTTATGGCATTACAACAAAGAGAATGTCGCTGATAAAATCTAAGCCATGATCAACTTCTGACATGCTATATAAATGTTTGTAGATAGAAATATATTAATCTGCAGCAGTAAAACATTGCTTTGTACTGCTTAATTTTTTCTTTTTAAATAGGAATAAAAGCAGGATTGATACAAGGAGGAAAATTACACTCATTTCTTTCAAAATATCATGAAAGTTAAAACTGGATTTCCTGGTTTGTTTTTTTTTTTTAAAAAAAAGACTCTGGCATTTTTATCCTTTAAGTAGATCTTGATATTTAACCACAGAAGACCAAGGGATCAAACCGTTACTGCTTGATGAATCAATTCTGTAAAGATTTTTTCTCCCGTTGAATAAAGTTAGTTTGCTTTTCATAGAAGTTACTTATATTTCTCCTTGTGGGGTTTGTTTGGGTTTTTTTCAGTATTTCAGCTTCCCTATAAACCAACTTTATTTGCCCAGTATCACTGATATTCTGCTAGTTCTGCTGTTGGTCATAGCGTCTTTCAGGAATAGCAGGACGCTGCACAATTCTATTTTGGATGCAAAAGTATGCAGAAAAGGTCTAAACCCAATGAAACCTTTCTGTATTTTAGTGTCTGGCCATAGCTCCTATAGCTATCATAAATTTTTGATCTTGCAAGAAACAGCTGGTGCAATAATCTTTAACTAAGTTAGAAGAGGGAAATGTTGATGCAGCCCGAATCTTAGAAGAGAAGATGTGAAAATTTTCCTGAAATTGTACACAGTGTTAATGTATTTGTTGTTTTCCAAGCGTGAACCATATGTAAGATGCAATAAATGTTATTCCAGTCTCTGATGGAATCTGCATTTTGTCTGTAACAATTGAACAGATGCCTTTCGTGATGTCTACAGAAGGAGAATAACTCAATTTTCTGACGTTGTAAGACAATATTCACAAGCCTTTGGGATAATAGGAAGAGATTAGTTTCAGGCAGGACCTTTTAAATCCTAGAAGTTCAGAGAGCCTTGAAGAAGAAAGATCTGGGCACCAGAGCAGAATCCACCCTGTACGTTCAATTGATCCAGTGCCATAAAAGCTCCTATTTCTTTCCACTGACTTTAAAGGATGACCAGTACAAATATAGGCATCTACACCATAGATGTTAAATCAAATGCATCCCCACTGCACTCGCTGCTTGGCCAAATAGGGCCAAGCACAGCTGCATGGTGTAAACTGCGCCGAACCACCACCCGTGCCAGCAATTCCCAAACTGAGGTTGTGACCCAAAGTGGGTCTGCGGCAGCCTTTGAGTGGAGTCAAAGCCTGACAGAGATGCAGTTGTTCTTGCTGATATTTTGTGATTCTGAACCTGACAGGTCTGGAGCTGCAGGTGGAAAAGTTGACTACTGCGGATCTGGTCCCAAAATAGTTGGTTACCCTGATCAAACGCACTTGCTTCAACTGGAATGGAAATTTTGTGGCTATCTTAGGAAACAAAGGGCTCCCATTAGGTTTCATTGCTGTCCGCTTTGTTCCTGAATGCTTTTGTGGTGATATATTAAATGGAAAGAAGAAAACAGAGGCAGCAAGACGTTGAAGGGCGCTGCTGTATAAAGGAGAATGTCTCCTCACAAAAGTATTCACACAAAGAAAGGGGAAGGAGGCATTTGAAAGCACCCAGGATACACTGTATGTAGAATAATGGGACATAAATGGAAGAAAGAAAAGCCAAAGCTATTAAATTATGTTTTGACTGTCCTTGATGTTGAAAATTGTTATTATTCAGCAGATCCAGTTGGTATTTGTTTTGTTTTAATGTCTGGAATACTTTGGATTTCACCCTAATAATCCACTCTGTTCTAAATGTTTATACAGTGTGATTTACTACAGTGTGGATGTGTAATTATAGCGATGATTAGACAAAACATCTTTGACAAGAAAGGAAAACAGTAGTTAATAATGTTTTCCATCTGTTTGGTAAAACCTCACTTAAAAAGAAAGAGCCCCTTAGCATATAGCAGGGTCCAAGGCAACACCTATGCGAGTACATGACAGCAGTATAAATGCCTAATGAATTCATTCTGATCATTGCTCACACATTTTTGAAAGCACTACCATCTGTTTTATAGATAAATATTACAGTAATTAATGTCAGCACATGTTTATATTATATCATTTCCAGAGTTTTATTTTAGAGTTAAGACCTTTTTCTTTTTGGGGAGAATAACGGCATATTTTAAGCTATTGGCAGGAAATGCAATGTTATTAGGATAAAATGAGTGAATTTCAGTAATGGCTCGCTTCTTTATTGGAAAACTTTAGAGCATTTAATGCTTCTGTTCTTCATTAAAGGCCAAATACTGGGTCAGTGCCTACTCATGGAAAGCCCAAAAGAAACTTAAGCACTGCTGAATGAGGTAAAACTATAGTGGGTAATACCATGAAACCTCTGAGCTCCTGAAATTGGTATTTTAAGTCCCTATGGCACCCTCCTGGTGACTGGGCATTGAGGGTGTATTAATGCCTGGCATTGGGCAGTCTGGCTCCAGATTAGCAAATGATCCAGGTTTAAATTAAATGCACGGGTTAGCTCTGGTAGAGTCATATCCTCCAGGGCTCTGTTGTTCCTTGCTGTTCATAAGGCCCTGGTATTTTTGAGTTTGTCGCTATGCATTTGCCTCATGTGCATTGCAAGAAAGCAAAATATTTTTGTAAAAATTTTGCTGCTTCCCCATCCAAAATGCTAGGAAGGTGTCTGCAACTGTGCAAGCCAAAAGAATTAATCTGATTCTCATTTAAGACTTCTGCTTACATGATGTGCCAGTCAAAGGCTTGGTGAAAAACCCACTGAAGTCAAGTTAAAGACTTCTATTGACTTCTTTGGGCTTCAGATGAGGATTTATCTCTACTTGTGCTCCAAGAAAAATATGTTCCAGATGCACAAAAATGTGGATGACAGTCCTGAAACATAACGGTTTTCATTGTGTTCATTATATCAATAACTTTCTCTCCTTCCCAGTGAAATTGAGTCACAGCTGAACTTTTCTTGTTCTGTTGCCAATACTCCATGCACCTGTACAGGGACCTGCTATTTGAAAGTCTTTGCCTACTGACTGACATCGGTGAAATTTGTTTCTGATATGGTTTCAGTTACACTTCTTGTTCCCTTTCTAGTTTCCATAATGCCAGTTCCACATTTCATATGAGTATTGATATTGCACTTTAGCATGTTTTACTAGTATCTTATATTTATTTGACTTTCATCTTTTTATTTTATTTTATTTTTTTAACAAGAGCTGCAGCAGATGCTGCAGTTGCCGAATCTAGTTGAGATTTAAGCATCTCTGGAGACACTTAAATCTTCTAACACTACTCAGTACAATCTGAGTCGCCAATAGATTTTCCTGGATGTCTTCCACCATGGATTCCACTTAAGCAAGGTTCCTAAGTATCCATCTAAGTTTCCAACCAAGTAATTGCTGCTAAGATGTCTTGCAAAGAAAGCTACTCCATGCTTATTTCCATTAGAAATAAAGAAATAACTGGAAAGGGCAAAAGAATTGGAGACTAAAAGGAGAATGAGAAATAAATAGCAGCCCTATCTACTTGCAGAATGAAACTTCTCCCCTGAATATCAGTTACCTGCTAGCTAAAACTTCACTAATTGCTGGGTGCTTGGAAGAGCTTCCCGTGAGATTATGTTTGCCTGGAGGACACAATGTCCAAAAGTTCAGTAAGATATGGTAGAAATACACAGAACTCAATGCACTCAATGGGAAAATACCCACAAGGATCCAAACTTCTGTTCTTGAAAAAATCCAGAAAGTTACCATAATTCAAAAAAAAGGCCAAGAAAGCTGGCAGCAATCTGCCAAAGGCCACTGAACTAGGACATTGCTTTCATCCCTCTCACATCCAGTAAGAGAAAACAACCAGCTACCAGCATCCTGTCCCACTCTTTCTCTTCATTTCCATAGTGGTGATGGTGACTTTGGAAGAATAAACTGCAGAAAGGCTGCAAAGCCAGTCTAAAGTTAGGAGGGGCTTTGCTGTAGAGGTACAAAGAAGAAATGAAAATTATTTTGAAGATCTTTTTCTAGTCAAGACAGAGTGGTGTGGTTGCCGGTGACACCATGGGACTGGATTCTGTGCAGAGACCAAACCACAAAATTCACACTCATACCTAGAACTGACCTGTTTTATCTTCTGAGGGAAGGGAAGGGAAAATGTCAAAGTTCCAGAAAATTCACTTGTATCACAACTGTGAGTGAGTCTCCTGCAAAGTTCTGCTCAAGATTTAAACTGCTGCCAGCCGTGAGAGGCATTCAGTTCTGGAGTTATGAAGCAAACTTTTAAATACACATACATTCACGTACCCCTTCTGGCCTACTATGTCTCCTTCCTTCAGAGGATGTTGAGAGTTGAAATATTAAATGTTATACAGTAGCCCCAAGAGTTAGGGACTCCCACTACAAGAGGGAGCACAGTAGCTGCTTAGCAATGAATGATTTTGAACATAAGCATAGAGTAGAGAAGGGTATTATATACCACTGAAACAGCTGGGGGATTTGGGTAGGTGGAAAGTAATGACATCCATGGCTCTTGGCTGCAGTATTGGTGTTGACACTACAAAAGTAGTTTAAGCTCCCTGATGACCACAAGCAGCAAGGGTCTCAGTTTTATGTCTTATCTAAAATAGGGTGAGTGCCTTCTTCAGAACAGGGCTTCTCAGTATAGGCCTGGGATGCTCATTCAGTCTGCTCTGATGGTAGACCCCAATCTATCAAATCACCCATGCCATTTCCTAAGCTTGTTCTCTAGAGATTTTCCAGTCACGTAGTAACTTGGATTAATTCTGCTTAGCTACTTAGAGACTGCATGGAAGGTTCCCTGGTTATAAAGGAAGTATATTCCCTTGCTGATATCAAACAATGTGCATGCAAAATGTATTACAGTGATCAACGGCCATGTTATGGCCATGTTTTGCAAATGTTAGCGTGTACAAATGGAACAACTGTTAATAACCTTTGACACTCCTATTTTACACACATAAAATGTAAAACGGGTTAGCTTTTCTGACTGTACAATTTTGAGCATCCCTCAAAAATGAAAAAAAAAGAAAAAAGAAGAGAAAAAGTAGACAAAACAGTGGATGTACTCAAATTGTACAGAATAAAGGGTTATTTCTATAAGTATATACAAATGTATTAGTCAGGAAAGCAGAGTCTGGAGTAGAAAATCCAACATTGTACTTACAGATCCAGGAGAGCTTCCAGTTGTTCTACCTGCCTGCTTCTGTTTCAACATTCAATTACTTTCTGTCTCTCTAATAAAATAAAGAGCTGTGATTGGACTCCAAAGTCAAAACTCCCATTTAACAGAATGCTCTTAACTATGAAAAACACCGAATTCAGCCCAAAGGAGTTGTCTTCTTGTTATTTCATTTCTCAGGTTAAAGAATGACAAGAGAATGGTCCAGCAAGTTCAAAGTTAGCATTACCAACTCTTCCTATATCACAGCTGCTCTCTGTTATTTTCTGAATAGAGTATGACTGTGTGCTTCTTACTGGTGTATTTCTGTATAAATCTGTTGATTTAGATTAACAGCACACTGGAAGAATAAGCAGGACATATGACAGTGGCTGAAAACTGCAAATCTAACACCACTGATAGAAAGGGTATTTATTCACTTACTTGTTTTAACCTTAAGCCACTGTTGTACTCACTGGAATAGGTTTTCTTGTGAACACAGCCGAAAATGATCAGCAAATTGACGGACACAGCAAATTGAAAGGACATATGCTGTAAGCAGCTGAAAGACTGTTAAAAGCAAGGCAGGCATGCAGGGCTGGAAGAGTGGGGCAGTTTGGAGCAGGGGAACAGCCCACAGGCTTTAGGGAATTGAAGTCTGCTTGCGATCAGGATAGCAGGTACACACGTACGTGATATAAAACTCTGCAACTTAAAATCCTTTTCTCTTAGATGTTATTATGCTGGTATTGTTAATACAAAATAAAGCTTCAATTAAAGAAAGCTGCCTGCTCCCTCTGTTCCTCACAGTTCCTGCACGACTGAGGGGAAGAAGAGGGCTGAAACCAAAGGCACTGCACCCGAAGCCAAGAGTGAAAGAAGAGCAGAAAACAGGAGGGAGTGGAATCCCCTCCCCAGTGTATGGCCATCCGAGCCCAACCTGCCTGATGGTTCACACTGCATAGATGTTGGCAGGGTGGTCTGGAGCAAACCAGGAGCCTCTCCAGGCAGAGAAAGGCAGGCACAGAGTAGGGACTGCTTCAACTTTAACCTGATAGTCTGAGTTCACGTCTCTTGAACTCTGAAATCTTAAACATACTTATGAAAGGATGGCTAAAGAGACCAAGAAGACAATGGAGTTCCTTCTGATATTATACACATGGCACCTATTCCTCACAAAATATGGTATGAGCCCTACTAAATTCATGCTGTCCCTAGCTCAGCTGTCACAGACTTACTACCTGTTATAAAAGTAGATGAACTTACTAAATCTCATTACTTCCAGCTTCCCTAATGCAAGAAGATATTCAGTCCTCAACAAGCCTTAGTATGCTTGCAGTTTTTTAACTGGACCAAATGGCACGTGCAACATCTATCTCACAACTTATGTGTGTGTTTTTGTCAGCAGTTTGATCCAAAGGATAAGAAAGCCAAAAAAAAAAAAAGCCTTCTTCAGAGCAGGCACAGAGCAGGCATGTCCTAGAGATTGGAACAAGTGTTCCTGGAGCCTGTGTTCGCAGAAGGATGGTTAGTAAATCATTTAAGCCATCAAGGGAAGAGCTGAGCCAACTAAATCAGTCTGGATGGTAATACTCATATTAGCAAGCAGCCAAGAAACTATAGAAGATTGTGATTAAGCACTTGACGAGTAATTTTGCATCCTTCATTGTAAAAACAGACTTTTGAAATGGGGCTTTTCAAAACTTGTATTTTCTGGTAAATTATTTTTAGACTGTACCCCCTAAATTTTCATACATTTCCAGGCTGTTCCTTCTCCATCAGTGGAGATATCTCATCAGCAGAACACACATTCTCTTAATTCTCAGTATTACAGCATCCAAAAGATCTAGATTGCCAATATTAGCAGTTGATGTATTTTTTTCCTCTTATACATTTTCCACTGGTTTTCATAAGAGCAGGTTTGTATTCTTCTACTCAGATCCTTTTCTTCTGCTGAGAGGGCGAGATTTAAGATAAAAAGGCTTAGTGTATTTTCATTTTCTGCAGATCACTTCCTTAGAAAGACTTGACTTCGACACGACTTTAAACTGCACGGAGGCATTCAAGTAATTTGTAGGAATTATAATGAGAGATATACACGAGCTTCAAGAAGAAAATGTGCATTATAAATATGCAATCTTGGTTCAATGGTGTTCTGAGCATCCAGAAATAGCAGAGAGCGCTTTGTACCCTGTGAGTTATGCAAACACCATGTACCTGCTCTGACCTCGGACAAAGCATACAATACCCTATTTAAAAAGTGTCTAATACTATTTAAAATTAAAATTCAGCTTTCAAACAGGTTAAGAGTATTAATGCTATCATTTTTGAACTAGCTGGTTGCTTTGTTTGATTTTCCATTATTTTTACAGGCCTTCTGCCAATAAATCACTAGAAATAAAGAGGCACACTAGAAACCATACTACTGTGCATCTGTTTTGCCACTGTGTAGCAAATAGGTATAATCCATCATCTCCAATACCCCTTTCAGTAGTATCCTTCATATTTCAAATAATTTAATAGTCCAAGTGACAGTCTAATTCTTTCCTTTGATAGCCAAGATGTTTTCAAAGGTAAGTTTTTTCCCCCAGTAGCGCTTTCTGGATTCTCTACTAAAATAATCTTTAGATGCAAAATGCCTTCCCTTTTTTGGCCAACTTGAGGAATGTTGGAAAGATCTGGAAAAGACATTTTCATTTTTCAGGCCTCTCCCAAAAATCTTCACAATCTTCCTGTCATTTCTATTCCTTTTCCAATCCATCTGATACTGGATCTTCATCAAATGCCTGAAAATATTTAGGTAAAATGTTTTGTCAATGGCAACCTCAAGACAGTAGATTGTGGGCTGATTCTTCTCTTCCCTCCTGTCAGGATCCATTAATGGAAAAAGAGTATTTTTACTAGCAGTGGGCCATGTATGACTTATTTGACGGAGCTGGGTGCCATCATCCTTAGTGGAAAGAGCATGGAATGATCTGAGCATATGACTGCATGTTTGAGTAGTGTCAGGACTTCTATATTGCAAAGTCTCCCTGCTAATTTGCACAAATAACACAAACCCCACTGCTTACTATAGGGAAGCAAGCAGAGAAAAGCAAAAATAATTTAGTAACGGAGTATAATTTACTCACTCAGTACCACAGTTCATGTCACCACTTCAGCTCTCTCCTAGATTATGCCCGTAAATTGACCTACTTGAAGCCTTCCAAACATGTCTAGGCCAAGGAGAAAAACTGGCCATGAATCTATTGTTTGTAACTTCTTTTCCTAGTGTAGGACGGTTTAATCAAGTGTGTTTGTAATTGTGCTAACAGTGCAATTGCTTTGAAATGTTATAGCAGCTAACAGTCATGGTTCAACACTGAAACCCAGGGGATGTATAATGCTAAATACTCATCATTCTCTAAAGGAAAAGCAGACAAATTCAGGACAGTATGTGCTTCCCATCTGTGCCTTGGAGTAAAGTTGCTTTTCTCTATCAGTCATCAGCTTTCCTATGCCTGATAATCCAATACATTTTGCTGTTCTTCACTTAGGCATGGTGATGATTGCAGCAAGCAAAAATTCAGTAAGAAAGTGAGAGATTCACATCTGCTGCTGTGGCACTTTATGTAGCTCACCTTTATCTTTGTAGTGCTGCTGCCTAACGGGGATTTCACGTGGCAGCTCTTTCTAAATACTGTACTGGAAAAATCCTGCGTATCCTATTTGTCAAGACCATTTCCCTTCTGCAGCCGTACAGCATTGGTGATCCAACTGCAGCAATTGATGTTGATATAGCAGCACAGTGTATTGTATTTATATAATATCTGTTCAGTCCAAGAATCCAGACGCTTCCCACAAAGAGGCAGCAAAAGGAAAGCACTAGGAATTGGTTTTGAAGTTACATAAGTGGTCTGACAAAAACTTCACGGAATAAATAGCCCCTTTCAGTAAGGATGAGCTTGCAGTGCTTCTTGTATCAGAAAACAAAGCGTTCAAGAGGGCAAGAAGTTCAGCAGCACCAGAAAGAAACATTTGAAAAGAAAAACAGGAATGGAAAATATTGCTTGTTGCCATGTGGAATAGTATTACTATGAAGACTGTCACTTTTTCACCTCTCACTTGTAAGCTAGCAGCTTTAGATTTAATCTTAGATTTTCCATTTTGAATTCTGCACTTTCTGTAAAGAAGGAAAAAATAAAAAGAAAAAATGCCCCTTCCCTCAAAATATAACTTTATGCTATAGGAATTCAGGGTCCTCGAAATTCCTTCACAACTATTATAGTATTCTTGCTAAGGTATGTGTGCTATCATCCATTCACTCATGTCATCACTAACCAGGCTACTAACTATTAAATTCGAGCACGCTTTAAAAAGTCACTAGACATACGGGTTTTACATTAACCACTTAACACATTGCCTGAGCAAGAGCTTCACAATAAGATCTGCACAAGATTTTATACCACCCTTGGCAAGCAAGATTGGTGACCTTCTAACCAGTCATAGCAAGGAGTTCCCCAGAGTTGTCGTTTCCCAAAACCACCCTCAATATCGTAGATGCCCGTGACACAGCCCTTGAAACGGCTGCTTCAGCTTTCAGTGCTGCAGGTCTCCTGAGGGGCAAGCGAAATGTGTTCCCAACACCATCAGCACTGATTATTTGCCTCAGCTTCGTGTGCATTCAGCATGGCGAACATCATCCTCTGTGCTCTCCCTTCTCCCCCAGCACCCCTTGGCTAGCGGGATTTTGGAGGCATTGGAGGTGTAAGTTCAGAGGAAGCAAATGAATCTCCCCCAGAGGCAGCCTGAGCCTGGCTCTGCCTCCCGGGGTCACTGCTGGGAGGTTGGTGCCACCTCCTGTGCCTTTTTGATATTGCAGCAATCCCGGACAGAGGCAGGTCTGCTCCAGAAGGCGCCTGCTGGAAAGAAGCGCTGTGATTCTCTTGGCAGTCAGGCACCGTTTCAGGTGATTGTTATTAGAAATAGCTTTCCATTTTTTGCATGAACAAATTTCACTGTTAAAGGACGTTATATACGGAATAACACTGAACCACCCACAGACTTCTTGGAAGAGATGAGCATTTTAAGGCCTTATTTGAAGCCTGGTTTCCCATTTATTGTCCCAGCATCACCAGCAGCAATATTAAAAATCGCTACTGAAAATTTTGCTTTCTGAAATTTATGTGTTTGTTTCAATTTTCGAGCTTTCAGCAATAAGCAATGGAAAACTGTTATATTATAAAAATGAAATTCTCACATATTCTTTACAATTCAAGAAACTCAGGCCCTTAAGAAAAAAAAATGAAATGGCTTGATATTTGTGATAAAAGCATGAAAAATGGCTACCTGGAGTTCAAAACTAATGGTAGTTATTAGATGTGTCATATAGATATTGAGACGCATAACTTGCAAGTTCAAAAATCAATATCAGAGTTGGAAAGTTCTACCATACCCTTAATAAAAACATATTTCAAGGCTTTAAGGAAATACAGATTTAAAACATTATCCACCTCATGCTGTTGCCTTCCATGTGCTCTGACTGACTTCCATTTTTAGAATTAAATATGAACAACATATATATGTTTCTGAAATCTCCTATTAAGGACACGTCCCTGTTGCCACTCCTTTTCCAGTGCCAGAAACAGAGACAACAGATCCCACTCCACCCTGTTCCACACCATTTCTACCATCTTCTCCCAAGTGATCCTGTTGCTAATGTCATTAATGGCCGCTCAGAAAGCATGTGACGGCCTTGCAGAGTTGACCAGATGCTTAAAGGGAGCAAGAGAAAGCAGCCATGGGGAGAGGAGGTAACGGTGTGCAGGAAGAGCATCCGTGAGGACTCTGGGAAGGGAGTGTTTCTCCTCCAAAGCAAAAAGGTAAGGGAAGCCTTTCCCATCTCCTTTTTGGTATGCATTTCAGGTCACATTTTAGAATAAACTAATGCTCAAAAGGAACCCCAAGGCTGTGATATCTCCAATGCTGTAGTCTTGCAACCGTTTAGAAAAACAAAACATCTTCAGGGGAGCAGTTCCTGCAGGCAGTCAAACTGACTATACTGTCAGTGGCGCTTCTAATTTTTTTCTCTATGAGCAGATGAAAATGGGGAGCAGAGCTTCCTCCTAAAATCTCAACCCAGAAAATGAAGTGTAGTTGGACAAATCATTTTGCTTTCACATACTTTTCTTCTTTCTTCTCTCCCTCTCAGCTCTGACTCCTGATTTTCAGCTCAAAGATGTGATACTGGCGATGTTTGAAGTGCCACTGTCACTGGTGTGTGCAAGTGTGAGGTAACGGCACCTTTAACGGGTGAATTGGAAAGGCAGGGTGTTGGAGGTGTCTGAAGCAGAGGGACGTTGCTATTTTCAGAATTTCAGACCTTTGGGTGACACTGAGAATTCCTTTTCAGCTCCCTGAAAATTGCAATATTACAATGAAAAACCACCTTAGGCCTTCTAGCTTGCAAGTTTGGTGACTAGTTTAATCCCAAGAGGTTACTGTACAATTTAGCTAACTGAAGAATGGTAGGGAAAGGTGAGAAAGAAAAATCCACTTTTTGTTTAAGAGGAGGCATGAATCATAAGGGAGAGCCAAGAAATTATGAGAAGAGGAGCTGAGGAAGATTGGTTAATGACAATTGATAGTTTTTTGTAGCAAATTGGTAGCAGAAGTGCAGGTAACCTGAGAAGAAACTACTATATAATGTAATCTTCCACAAAGGCAGGTTTTAAAATGAAAAGAAATACATGATTTTCAGCTAAGACTTTTCTCTAAGTAAGTCCTGCCAAACAACAGACCACCAGCTCCCTCTGTAAGAGAACTGGGATAACTTTTCCTCAAACAGCTAAAAGGAAGCCCAGAAAATTTGCCACTGATAATTTCCTAATGTTTAGTCACTTTAAGATAGTCCGTAAACATTATTTCAGAGGATACTTTATATGTGAGTTTTGTTACAGCTTCTGTACAGGTATTTAGAGGCCAAGATTGGCATATTTTAATGATTAAAATATATAGGTAAAAAAAATCAATGTCACCAGGTGTTATGGACAGGGGGGGTAAATTCGTCTCATAGGGACTTGGCAAAAGGTTTTAGCCTTGTTGCAGAAGCTGTTGGTGGTTTCTGCAGGCAGCTGAAACATGGTTTTACAAATAAACTTGTGGCAGCCCCACACAGAAGTGTTCAAGGAAGGAGCAGGACGTTCTAAAGGGTCTGGTGTCAGACTTAGGACTTCACAAATTGCCTCAGACACTGATGAAATCTGAAAACTTTTCTGAAAAGAAGGCTGAAAAAAGCAACTGACTCACAAAATTAAGCCTTTGCATGGGGCCCATTTCCACAGTGTTTGTGGGCTATGTCGACATAGCCCTGTAGCCTGCCAGTTCCTGCGTTGGACTCCCAGCAACAGGACACTCCTCACCCAGGGGCTGCTCAGCCATATGCAGAGTGGACGTACAGCAGCGGACAGCTCTAATTACAGGAAAGCTTTACCCCTTCAAGAAATGTGTTCTTGCCATGTGCCCTTCCAACATGCATTTAGAGCCATTGCCTACTTGACTTTTCCCCTCTTCCCCAACCCCAAAAAACATCCTTCCCAAATTCTGGGAATTTTCCCTTCTTTCTGTTGCTTCTCTCAAACCACCCTCTCTGCCTCCTCTATCCTTGCAAACTGCCATTGTTTCCCTGACCTTGGAATAGCTTTGGACTTTTTTGGAGGACAGTGGAGATGACAAAGACTTTGCCATGTGGGGGGGTGAAGCCAGGGTAAGGAGCAGTGGACTTGCTGGATGAAGGGAAGGAGGTTGTTTGCAGAGCCAGCCTGAATTCGAGCAGGGAAGCACCCACCACAAGAAGCGCTAGCACCATTCAGCCTCCTATTAATTCATCTTGGAACAGGGACATTTCTGTCTGGTTTTGAGAGGTTTCCTTTACTATAACTGCCAAGGTGACTTTAGCCACAGGCAGGTCAGGTAATTCGAGTTTAATTCAAAAATGCACAAACAGCAAAAGGGGTAGAATGATATAGGGAGATGAAGTGGAAATGGACAGTTCTCTGCTTCCAGATCCTGGTGCTTTGCTAAATTATAGAACATTTATAAGACGGCATGTGTTTTTCTGTAAGTATTATAACTCTGCAGTTGAAGACATCAGCCAAAGAAACCTCCATATTAATCATGACAATAAATTATTTTTATTTTCATGGGGTTTAAAGTGAAGCGCCACCTTTCCGTTTTCCTATCTTCCCTGTGCCTTCACTGTATATTACTGCTAATTACTCTTATCAGTACATAGACTTGAGAGTGATTCCCTCTTCAGACATGAATATTCAGCTTATTTGCTTGCTTCTTTTCTACCAGATACCCTAATGAGCAGACATCTCAAAATGGCTTGCATTTCTGTATGCACTGATAATGGCAATTTATAAGGGCCAAATTTGTAGGTACAAATCAATTATCTGTTCACATGGTGTTCCAGGAGCGAACATGGGAATATCTGCTAATGTAAATGCATATGTAGACATATGTGACGAGTATGATGATTTTTAAATTCTGGCCTGAGGAACCTGGCCCCTCAGCCTTCTCTCTCTTTCCTTTGGAGCCCAGCAGAGAAAAAGTCCTGGTAGATTAGTAAATATTGATTGCTGCATTTCTCCAGGATTTTTGCTGTCTTTAGGGAGGCATATGTATGGGACACTACGCTTTTTGACTAAGAGTTGGATTGTCTTTGTTTCTGTGTAGAAGAATGAGCAGTCAATGGGCTGAGAAATTACAGCACTCTGTGTACAGAAGTAGCTAGCAGAGAAAGCACAATACCTTATTTGATGTGTCCTTACAGGCACTTTGTAAGCATCACCAATTTGAATTTTATAATTATTTTCTGATGAACTGTTAAGGCAAGAAGCCAGGCATTGCCATGACCTCTGCTCAAATTGTGAATTCTCCCTGACCTCAGGAAGCACTCGTGGATTTGGGCCAAGTTATGTGATGGGATTTGTGCCTGAAGTTAAATAAGTCAGTTTCTATTTTAATCACAGGCCACAGCAAGCTGTTTATGGATTCTGTCGTCTAACCATGCTGCTGCGGCTTAGGCCTTGAAGTGCTTCATTGTGACTGCTGACAAGAAATATATTGCAAAATCCTCAGATGATCAGTTCACAGGAGCATTTCCTCAGCACACACACTGGAACTGAATTGACGGCATCTGGTCTAATTCACGCTTCCAGCAGTTCTGGTACAAAGCTATGTGAAGACAAAATTAAGAGGCTTGATTTAATTTAAGGAGATTTATTTTTTTTAAGTAACTTTAATTAAGTCAAGATAGGAAATTCTTACCCCTAAGTGAGTGTTCGCACATAAACTTACACTGAAGTATGTGCAGCTGTGAAGGAAAACAGATTCAGTTACTCTTAGAAAATAGCTCAAGACAGTATCAGAAGCCCACTTCTTGCATCTTTGCTAAAAATCCCCACATACCTTGCTTTCCTAGTGGAGGAGCATGCTGGGGGCACTTCAGGCACCATGGCATGGCCTGGGAGGAGACATTGGAAGACATTGGATCTGAGCCCTTTCTCCGGCTGCTGGGAGCATGGAGACGGGCTGGTCTCAGCATCCTCTGCCACCCAGCTGTAACTCTCCATGTTGGCCCTGGGGCTGCCACAGGCACCCGCTCTGTGGGGCCATCGACTCACGGTGCAGCAGTCATGGAGCTGCTTTCCCCTGTCTCATGCGTCACCTGGAGCTCCTGCAAGTTGCTGCACCAAATCAGCTGAGAAGCCTTTAGGAAACATTTCCTGAGAGACACTGTCCTGCCAGTCGGCTGGATTATCTGAGAAATATCTCCTCAGTTGGCAGGAAAAATGCATATATTTCATCAGCTTAGTGTGATCAGAATCTGTCAGCTTTGGGAGATTTACTCTGTAAATAAATGACTTAGGCACCAGGAATTAAGAGGGGAAAGCCAGAAGTCATTGTCCCAAAACATTTGCTCCTCTCACTGTAAATCTTACAAAGAATTGAATGTTTCTGTGGGGGGGGAGAGAGATGTGTATGCATTTCTAACTCTTGCAGCTTGACTACCGCCATGCATGCAAGGTAACTCACCAGCACTAAAAGAAGGATGAACTGAAAGTTTTGCATGGTTGTCTCCTTCTCTCTTGCCCTTTGGCATGTAGAAGTACAGACAGATGCCAAGTGAGGCTGAATGAAGCAAAGCATAAATGCTTTTGTCAATACAAACGTACATCTCTAAGTCAATTTTGGCTTAAGGGTCCAACTGACTTTGGCATGACTGGAAACATTACTCAGAGATTTATCAATGTGTTTGGAAAGCTGAGGATTGTGAAGCTTTTGAGCAGTATTGGCACAGTGCTTAATACAGCAGAGCACTTATCTGTGATGCAGTCCCTTAACAATATGGCAGGATTAGCATTGACAATAACAAGAAGCAGAAAGAATACACAGCCCAGAGGCTTATGTGCTGAAAATTTTAAGTAGCAAGTGGTTACAAGCGGTGCTTACAAAGGCATTGCAAAGCCTGGAGGATGAGATGATATGAATGTTTCCTCTCTGTGCCTGACCTGCGGCATATTCATTCCTTGTTTGAACTCTGATTTCTGTTTAAGCTGGCAGTGGTTTAGGTCCTTTCCTTTAAAGAAGAAGCATCAAAGCCACTTATTGTACGTCTAAGATCATGATGCACTCTTCTTCCTATCTGAAACTAGGACTTCCATCCTCACCATAAGCAATTTCCAGGTATTTCCATGTCCATCAGAAAGTAGGATATTTAGAAGTTTTCCATGCATATCTTCTGTTTTGCTTTTGTGAGCCGACTGCAGGGAACAGAACCAGCATTCTCTCTTTTTTCTCATGTAATGCCAAAGGGAGTGTTGTTGCTCTGCTTTGTAGAAAAAAAAAAGAAATTCTAAAAATTTCACTTTACCGTTGGGGAAAAGAAGACATGTTCTCTCCCACCTCATACTTTATTTTTTTTTGTATCCTCAGTACAGTGAAAAGAATTTGATTTCTGTTGCTTTTGTTCATTGTGCAATAAGTGTATTTGCTACTTCTTTGAAACGTCGGGATGAACATCTGGTTTTGGTGCTCACCAGTCTGCCAAGTCGGGAAGCTTTGAATATTTTGCCAAACCATTTACCCAGCCCTGAATTTATAACTAATATCAGGAAAATCACTCGGGGAAAATGTAAGCAACTGCAGACTGTGTAACAGCCAAGGTCAATTCTTAAAGGATAATTTTTACCATATTAATTTTATCAATGTCATTCACAGACAGCTGCCTCTGGTTCATAGCAGTATATTCATATCAATGAGCTGCTTTAGAAATATGCAACCCAAATAGTTTCATAATGAATGTACATGAGTGAAATAATTTTGGGGAATAAAAATGGATTTTGGAACTGAGTCATCAGCAAGTGATAAATATGAAACAAAACAAGTTGCCTCAATGTTTTAAGAAACCAAATGTAGAGCTTCAAAGCTTCAGAAGAGCCACATAAATAAAGAACAAAACTATCCCATAAAAACAGACAGAATTACAACAAAGAGGGAAGTATCAAGAAGCAGTGCAATGCATTAGGAAAAGCTTTCTTTACACTAAGTGTAATTAAGTGCTGAAGCAGGTTACTTAAGGGTGCTGTGGAATTGCCTTTGCTGGAATTTTTCAAGAATCATGCTAAACAAGTATCTGCCAAGGAAGGTTTCAGGAGAGTATATCCTACTTTGGACTATCTCTTAGGATCTTTTCTTTGATTTTCTTCAGTATGCTAAACAGAAGAAAAAATCCTGGAACAAATCTCTCCCACCTTCCCACGCACTGTCCAGAGCTAACTCTGCTTTTACTTAGAGGTTTTATAGTTGCTTCTCTTGTTAGCCCCTGTCAGCCTCCCATCTTGTTTTTACTTCCCTGGTTTTGATGTTTCTGATCTAGCCAGCATTTGCAGTGTTTACTTTTCATCTGGCTTGTCTGCTCATGAAATTTGCCTCAAACTTGAGCTGTCAGATAAAGTGCTGCCAAGGCTTCAGTGGCAAAAAAACATCAGACTGTAAATTAAAACCAGAAAATGAGCCTTATGGCTCACTGCCTGCCAGCGCCCACACTCTGCTAGCAGCACGGTGGGACTGTCACCGCTGGCGGGGCTGAAAGGTCCCCTGGGCAAACTGTCTCCCTGACCTGAGCGGGCTCCTCAGAACAGGTAAGCAGTAAGTTGTCCCTGGTGAAGTGATGTGGCTGAAGTATCCTCTCAGCACTGCCATCGCACTGAATGGGATGTCCCCACTAGAGCCAAACCTCAGCCCTTGCAGTCTTGCATCACCCTTCCCTAATTGTGAGGAGGACTAAAATAAACCATAGAATAATAGAATACCAGGCTGGAAGGGACCTCCAGGATCATCTGGTCCAACCTTTCTTGGCAAAAGCACCGTCTAGACAAGATGGCCCAGCATCCTGTCCAGCTGAATCTTAAAAGTGTCCATTGTTGGGGAATCCACCACTTCCCTGGGGAGATTATTCCAATGGCTGATTGTTCTCAATGTGAAAAATTTTCCTCTTGTGTCCAATCAGAATCTCCCCAGGAGTAACTTGTACCCATTACCATTTGTCTTTTCCATGTGACTTCTTGTAAAAAGGGAGTCTCCATCTTCTTTGTAGCCACTCTTTAAATACTGGAACATGGTGAAAAGGTCTCCCCCAGGACTTCTTTTCTCAAGGCTGAATAAATCCAGTTCTCTCAGCCTTTCCTCATATGGCAGGCTTCCCAGGTCGTCTTTGTGGCCCTTCTCTGGACCCTCTCCAGTCTGTCCACATCTTTTTTGCATAGCAGGGACCAAAACTGAACACAATATTCCAGGCGTGGCCTGACAAGTGTGCAGTAGAGTGGGATAATGATTTCTTTATCTCTGCTGGTGATGCCCTTGTTGATGTAACCCAGCATCCTGTTGGCTTTCTTTGCCTCAGCAGCACCCTGTTCACTCATATTGAGCTTGTTGCCCACCAGAACCCCCAGGTCCCTTTCTACAGAGCTGCTCCCCAGCTGGGTAGGTCCCAGCCTGTGCTGAACTCCTGGATTATATTTTCCCAGGTGCAAGACCTTACACTTTTCCTTGTTGACCTTCATAAGGTTCTTGTTAGCCCACTCTTCCAGCCTAGCCAGATCTTCCTGGAGGGTGGCTCTCCCTTCTGAAGTGTCCACTTCCCCACTCAGTTTGGTAGCATCAGCAAACTTCATCAGGGTGCACTTGATCTCATCATCCTGATCATTTATGAAGATATTAAACAGTGCTGGGCCCAATATCAATCTGTGGGGGACCCCACTTGTGACAGGTTGCCAGTTTGAAAAGGAGCTATTTACCACCACCCTCTGGGTGTGGACCGTCAACCAGTTCCCCACCCACTGCACAGACCGCTTGTCTAGACCGTGACACATCAGTTTTTCTATGAGAATCCTGTGGGAAACCATATCGAATGCCTTGGAGAAATCCAGGTAGACAATGCCCGCCACTTGCCCCACATCGACCGATGGGTCTGTGTTTGCATCAACCTAGATTTTTGTTCCCAAGGCCTGGGGCCCAACAGTGCTGGTAAAGACAGAGGTGAAGAAAGTGTTGAGAACCTCTGCCTTTTCAGTGTTGTGGTGACTAATTAATCTCTCCTGTTTAACAGCAGGCCAATACTGTCCTTCTGTTTCTGCTTGTTCTTTACATACCTGAAGAACCCTTTTTTGTAGCTTTTGACATTTCTGGCCAATTGCAATGTGAGCTGAGCTTTTGCTTTACTAACTGCATCTCTGCATGCCCTGGCAATGCCCTTGTAGTTCTCAATGGATGTTCATCTGCTTTTCCATCCCTGGTATGCTTCCTTTTGGTTTTGAACAGACTCAGAAGCTCGCAGTTAAGCCAAGAGGGTCTCTTGCTCCACCTATTTCCCTTACCTTTAAAGGGGATGAACTGGTTTTGTGTTTCCAGGAGAGTGTTCTTGAAAAACTCCCGGCACTTGCTAGCTCCTTTATCTTCCATGGAAGCTTCCCACAGAATCCCTCCCAACTGACCTGTGAGCGAGCTGGTTTGCTTCTCTGAAATCTAAAATCTTTGTCTTAGTACTAACCTTCAGCATGCTCAACAGGATGCCAAACCGCACAATATGGTGATCACTGCAGTCAAGGCTATCATTAACAGAGATATTACAAAGCAGGTTTTCTTGGTTTGTGATTAGCAAGTCCAGCAGTTCCTCACTCCTGGTTGGCACATCTAACATTTGTATGAGAAAGCAGTCCTCTGCGCATTCCAGGAACTTGATGGATGACATGTGAGCTGCTGTACTGTTCTTTCAACAAATGTCTGGGTAGTTGAAGTCACCCATAAGAATCAGGTTCTGTTGGCCTGCAGCTTGCTTATGTGACCCAGATATTGCTTTGTTGGCCTTATGATCTTGGTATGGAGGTCGGTAGGAGACACCTACTGCAAGATCCCCCTTGGAGACAACCCCCTCTGATCTTCACCCAGAGATGTTTGATAGGGCTTCCACAGTCACCATAGTTGGCTTCTGTACGTTCAAGTTTCTCCTTAACATAGAGCACAACTCCTTCTCCTGTTACCTGCCTGTCTTTACAAAACAGCCTATAGCCATCCATCGTGATCCTCCAGTCACGTGAGTTGTCCCACCCTGTTTCAGTTATTCCTATGATATCATAACTTTCTGACTGGGTGCAGAGCTCCAGTTCCTCCTGTTTGTTCCCCAGGGTGTGTCATTTGTATACATATAGTCAAGGTGGTTGGTCTTTGGGTTCTCATCCTGGGAGGCAGCTAAGGAACATTTGTCACTGCTCTGGCTGGCCTGGCTTATTGCCCAGCTGGTTGCAATGGCGTGAGTGTTGCCACTTTGGACCCCACCCCGCTGACTCCTTCAGTTTAAAGCCCACCTCACCAAGTTGGCCAGCCTGCTGCCAAAGATTCCCTTGCCTCTTGTAGACAGGTGGATCCCATCCCTCCCTAACAGGGCATAGTCATTGAAGACTCCCATTGTCATAAAAGCCAAAACCCTCATGATGGCACTATCCATGAAGTCAGAAGTTTGCATTATACGTCTATTTCTGGCTGCATCCTTTCCTCCAACTGGTAAAATGGAAGGAAAGATAACTTGGGCACCAATACTTTTCACTTGCTCCCCCAGGGCTTTGTAGTCTTCCTTGATTCTGCCCAAGTTCCCACTTGCGGTGTCATTTGTGCCCACATGAAAGAGTAGCGATGGATAGTGTGTGTACTTGACAAGCTGTGGCACCCTCTCGACAACATCTCAGACCTTAGCTCCCAGAAGGCAGCATACCTCTCATGACTCCCTGTCAGGCTAGCAGATAGGCACCTCAGTGCCCCTTAAAAGAGAGTCACCCACTACGAGCACCCATTGTTTCTTTTTGCAGTATCCATTGTGTGCTGCTGGTAGTTTCTCCTTGCAGACCTCACTCATGGGTGTCTACAGCTGTTAAAGCTTCATATCTGGTTTTGGCTGTAATGCTGGAAGGTGGGGACTGAAGTAGAGTCCTGCTTTTGTGGGTCACCAGGGTCCAAGGTGCCTCATTCTCTGTGGTGTCCACCACAGGAGCATGGTTCTGAAACCTATCTATCTCCATCTTGGCCCCTCTAATACTGTGCAGCCTTTTAACTGTTTCCTGCAACCTGGCCACCTGACACAACAGATCATCAACCTGTGCAGATCTTTTGCAGGTACCTACATTTTCTCCAGGAGAAGGGTCTGGGCACTTGTTGCAACCTACCACCTGTACTGAAGACTCCTTCCTTACCAGTTCTGTCTGGGTGGAAGCATCACACATCTCAATGGCTTTCTACATAAAAACACTGGTTTTAACTCTGAGGCAAGTGACCACCATTATGGCAGAGACCTACAGCCTTTCCCTAGGCTGTGGGCCTACAAGCAGGGTGCACAGCCCTTCTCACATACCCTTCTGCACGAACTGCTGCATGAAATGCTGCGCAAACTGCTGCGCCCTCTCTATCTGCTGCACCCTCTTGAAAAAAAATTCCTTTCCTTTCATAGCTTTTGATTGTTTCATCATGGATAGCGATCTTCTTGCCATTAACAAATCAAAAGAAAGAAAGACAAGGAAAGGAAAGGGACAGAGAGGTGTCATGAGAACAAAAAACAAAAGTGAAGGATAACACAGAGAGCAGAAGGAAGATGGGGACTCGTGGCCATGCAGCTGAGACATCCGCCCACAGATCTTTCCAGGCAAATGGGCTGGAAGTTGGAGATGGCTTTAACTTTGTTTAACATGGCACACAATACAAACTGGTCTATTCATCTGTGTCTCTCCCCTCCCTCTCAAAGACCTACTCTTTTACTGCATTTTGAACATTTCATTCCGTGTTTTTTGTCCTTTTCAAAGGAAAGTTAGCCAAATACATTTTAGACAGATAATCAACATATTAATGCTTCAGATGCAAAGCAGGTTTTAAGAATTTGCCTTTCCTTGCAAGACAGTCCAGAACCATGCAGGAATTAAATCTTGTGGTGCCACAGGGAATACGTGAATTCCAAGGCTGCCAGAGTAGTTTTCCTTGAGGTTTCTGGGCAGTTTTACTGAGGACAGCTCAGCAGAATGTAGTTCATCAGCCCCAGTGCTGCCAGGCCAGTCAGATGGGCCATGTCACCTTCACTGCTGCCTCTTTCAGCAACAGAGGGAAGCTGGTGTCCAGAAGAACAGCAGAAACCTACGGGATCTCCCAGAGGAATGAGAGAATCCTCACAGGTGGAAGGGAAGACATGCATGGCTGAGCACATCACATTATGCTTCTTTTATATTCAAGGGAAAGAAACAAGACTTTTAGTTTCAAGCCTTCTGCCCATTTATGTACTCTGACTTTATTTGTGGGTAGTTGCCCTAGTAGTTCTTATATCTCCATTGACCTGAAGGGAATCTGGAAACCTGGTTCAGATGCAGACACCTGTGTTCTTAGCCAAATGAACCCATCAGGCCCAAAGCTTACTCATGGGTGAGATCCAGATTGACGTCCACCACATAAGGAGGTTTGGTATACACTGTGGTGTTAATGCGGTCTCAGTTTATCCTTCAGCCCTCTCAGACTGACCTTCCCAGCTCTCTGTGTGTTCCCACACCCACAGGCTCAGCTTTGGCATGCAACTGCTGGCAGCCTGGGAAGGTACAAGGGCCAGAGTGCTGCTCGTGAGATCTGTCCATGCTGGTATGCACCCAAGCTCAGCCTGGTTTTTACTGACTTGCCCCTGAGCTTGGCAATGTGTCCCAAGTCCCTTGCCCTCTCCCACCCCTCCCCACCTTCCTGCTACACAGACACTCTCCATGCATCAGGAGTAGAAATCCTGTGTGACACTTGAAGGCACCCCCCCCTCCAAAAAAAAAGGAGTACTTCCATGAAAATTGGAAGGCAGCATACTCCAGCTGGAAGCACTGCTGTTGACAAGCATGTCCAAGACAAATACAAATTCCAGGAGACAGGAACAGCACAGCTGACGAAAACCTGAAAGTGTGTGTCTGCAAATACAGGCAACTCAACGAGACCCCACAAAGGCCACCTGAGGCCTTAAAAGAGAAGGACACGGCACCTGTCTGGACTGTGGGCAAATCAGAAGGCCAGTGTGGGAAGCTCATCGCCCAAAACCTTCTTGAGCCTCACCAGTTTCATCCAGATCTCTAACACAATGCATAAGGAACAATCCAGTGGAGATAGTGAACATTTCCCCAGGGAAGTGAGGAGGCAAAGGAGGAGAGGAGAGGGGAGGGGAGAGGAACTACTGACCAGTCAGCCTCACCTCTGTGCCCAGTAAGATCACGGAACAGATTCTCCTGGAAGCTATGTCAAGGCATATGGATGACAGGGAGGTGATTAGAGGCAGCTGACATGGCTTCACAAAGGGCAAATCATGCCTGAATAAGCTGGTGGCCTACTACGATGGAGTGGCTCTGTTGGTAGATAAGGGAAGAGCAACTGATGTCATCTATCGTGACTTCTGCAAGGCCTTTGACTCAGTCCCACACAACATCCTTGTCACTAAATTGGAGAGAAATGGGTTTGATGGATGGACTATTGGATGGATAAGGAATCGGCTGGATGGCCGCATCGAAAGAGTCAATGGCTCAATGTCCAAATGGAGGTGAGTAGCAAGTGGTGTTCCCCTCCTATGAAGAAAGGAACACCTCTCCTATGAAGAAGGGCTGACAGAGTTGGAGTTGTTCAGCCTGGAGAAGAGGAGGCTCTAGGGAGACCTTATTGTGGCCTTTCAGTATGTAAAGGGGGCTTATGAGAAAGATGGAGAGACATTTTTTACTAGGGCCTGTAGTGATAAGACAAGGGGTAATGGTTTTAAACTGAAAGAAGATAGGTTGAGACTGGACATAAGGAAGAAATTCTTTACTATGAGCATAGCAAGACACTGGAACAGGTTTGCCCAGAGAAGTAGTGGGTGCCCCATCCCTGGAAGTGTTCAAGGTCAGGTTAGATGGGGCTTTGAGCAGCCTGGTCTAGTGAAAGATGTCCCAGTCCATGGCAGGGGGAATTGAACTAGATGATCTTTAAAGGTCCCCTCCAACCCAAACCATTCTATGATTTTTCCCTAAAAGTCCTTAAAAGTTTCCCTCCAGTTTGGATAAAGATCTAAAAAGATACCTGATTTTTTTAATTAAATCAACTCTGTGGTTAGTAATTGCTTCCAAAGGAAGAATAAGAGTTTCCCTAATAAAAAGGAAATATTTTACAGTTCGCCTAGTATGCTATTCTTGCTCTGTTTCATTCCTCTTGGATATATATCCCAGTGATGTTAATGGTGAATCTCTGTGAAAATGTTATTTGTGTATAATTTGGTGAGAAGATTTGGAAGTATCGCTTTTGTATATAATTTGCTGAGAAAGTTAACGCTAAATTTATCTTACAGTATAGGATTAAATAATATTAGAATGTCCTGTAGGAAAAGATGAATCTAAAATGCTGATTCCTGCTTGATCAAAGGCATTTATAACCACTTCTGAGTAATACGAAGTACTGTTCTCACCCTAGATTAATCTAGAATGATTTGGTCTGAGCTGAAGAAACAAACTGAAGAGGGTCTGTGTTTGAGGCAGTAGATAAGACTGTCATCACTTAATGAATTTCAGGTATTTATATAAGAGTCACAGGTAATGACTACATGTGTGCAAGTTGTATTCTGTGTTTGACTGGATTTGCTTTTAAATTTGCAACAGAAAATGTCTTAGAAGTATGAAAATTATTTATTATGGTCAGATTTGAAACTGAATACAGTGCTCTGATTTTTTCATCATAATACATTTTAAAGTATGCTGGAATTTCCAGAATTGGATCACTGCTACATAAGTATCAATAAATTTGTCTCTCTGTGGGCACTGCTTTCAAAAGTGGAGGGTGGATCTCATTGGAGTAAAATAAGGACAGGTGTTAGGATTAGGAAAATTTAAACTTGGAGAGCAGATGAGGGACAAAAATTAAAGTAAGGCAAAATACACTTTAAGTTTGGCTTTTTAAATTTTTTTACTGTTCTCGTTTATTTGAGTTTTCATAAAAGATGGTTAATTAATAAAGAAAAAGGTTGGTTTACTATATGCTTTGCAACTGATAAATTTTTAATATTTTTGCAGATATAAGGAAAAAATTCAGTTTAATTTTCTGAGAAGAAACCTTTGAAATTCACAACATCTAGAAGTCTTTCAAAAAGATGTCCATATTTATACACATTTGATAATATTTGAAAAAAGAATAATACATTAAGGATATAATAATGGCAAAAATGGTGATGATCCTATGCTGCTTTACATGTACGCTCATCATTTCGAAGCGCAAACATACTGTTTTCATCAAGACTTTAATACAGTTTCAAAAATGCAGTGTGCCTTGAACGTACAAATTTACCAAATGAAAATGTATATGTATTAACCTCCCTATTTCCAGTTTAAAATATTGAAAAATTAAAGTAAGCAATGTTGAAAGTTACAAGTTGAACAATTGACTGAAATTAATACAGCTAGTGCAATGGCAGAAGAAACTGGTGTAGGTTTTTCTGGTTCAACGCAGAAGAGTACATTCAACATCACCGGATGTTCTACCCTGTCGGCAATGACATATTCTGACATACTACAAAGGGTCCAGGTGACCTCAAAGTCACGCAGTTCCTGAGTGAGAAGACTCCTATAGCCAGCTCCCGTTTTCTGCACTTTCAACCACAACATTTTTTTTCTCAGCTATTCCATTTCCATTGCTTTTTTCTTCTAGAACTACTACTAAACTTGACAGAGTTGTGAGAGGATCAACCAGCTTCACAAGAGGTATGTTCACCTTTCTCTCGTGAAAGACACGGTTCTGAATTGTCATAGCTAACATAGAGTCTATGCCCAATGATGAAAGTGGTGTATTCATGGTTAGTTCATCTGGGCTCAGTCCAGTGAGGTCACTCACCATTGAGATGATATAGTCTTCAGATTTTATTAAGGCAGTATCCTGGACTTGTATCTGAGTTTCCTCAGAGGTTTCAAGCTTGTTCCTGAATTCCTCTGACATAAGTGATTTGAAGCGACTTTTCAGCAACGTAATCTGAGACAAAACATGATTAACTAACATTTTAAAATTTAATTTGGTGACAGCTTGCTGTGGGTTATTCATAAGTAAGCTCTTCCTGAGATACTCATGAATTTCATGCACTTGCAGAATGTCTATGCCCTTGGATACCAGCATTTTCTGAATATGGCTTTGTTTGAACAGTATGCCAAGGTTCAAAGCACCCCAGTTAATTGATTGGCCTGAAAGCCCACAGTTCCTCCTGTAGAGGCAGAAGACATCCAAGAAAGAGTTTGCAGCTGCATAGTTTGCCTGGGAGGAATTTCCCAGAAAGGAAGCAATAGAGGAGTAGCACACAAAGTAGTCAAGCTCCTGGCCTCTGGTAGCCCAATGAAGATTTAGGGTCCCTGCTACTTTTGGTCTCAGCACTTCCTGAAAGTCAGCCAATTTCAGAACTTCAAGACGGCCATCGTGTAAAACAACAGCACTTTGAAATACACCTTTGACTGGACTTCCTGCAAAGATTTTTGCAATGGACTGGAAAGCTTTCTTAACATCACTGGTTGAAGTAACATCACACTGCACAAACTCTACTTTGCTCCCTTCATACTGGTGCTGCAAAGCCTTCATCTCCTCCTGCTTCTCATTGCTTGGATTTTTCCTGGAGAGTATTGCAATACACCCTCCTCCATTCTCAGCTATGAATTTCACTGTTTCAAAGCCAAGTCCGGTAAGCCCCCCGACTACTATGTAAACAGCATTCTGCTTAAACAACTTCTGGGATTCATACAATGGTATATCTGAAAGCATGGTGATGTCCTTCTGCCTTCTCAGTACAATAAGTGGGACAGATTTGCAGGTAAAATAGGACATCACAGAGTTCATTTTTTCAAAGTTCTCAGTCTGCTGAAAAACAGACCCTGAGAGATGTCTAAACTGTTTCATATCCATGGTATTGATCCATGCATGTACAGTCTTTTGCAATTCCTTTAGAGATGCTTTCTGGAAAATGCTGGTAAGTGTAAGGATATGAAAGCTGATGTTTTCATGATCAATTCCACTGACATTCTGGATACATTCAGACTGTCGATTGCCACACACTATCACCACATCTTTAAGAAAGTTCATGTGGTCCAGATCCTCCCGAGACAGCCTGTTTACTGGAGGAAGAACAACCAGGGCATTGCATAAGCTTATATCCTGGAACTTATCAGGAGTGGACCTTGCAAGTACTGTTCTCCAACCCATCTCTTCTGCTGCCACAGAAAGAACGTGGCACAAAACTGATGATGGCTCTGTGGAAATAATACCCAATGTTCTGCCATGTTTCTTATAGTGTAACCTCCGATTTAAGATTTCCCATGCAATGATAAAGTATGACATACAAGGGACATTCTGGAAGCATGGGAATCTCTTTACCTGGAAACAAACTGTTCCTGGAATCAGAACTCTGGATGAAGCAGCAGCTGGATAACATGAAACCACATGATCTCCCACTTTAACTTGCTTCACACCAATGCCTTTTGCTGTTACTGTGCCACTGAAATCAAGAGCTATAAGTCTGTGTTTGTCTACTGCTTGTGAATTCCAATACAGTGTATTGCCGAAGTTACGACTAGAAACACTAATGGGAAAATAATCTTCTGAGTGGAGACATATTTTATCCACTTGAATTTCAATGCTGTGTTTGTCAAGTTGAGTAGCCGTGCTGGTGGATAATTCAGCAGACAAGTCTTTTGCTGTGTATGGATCAGAAGTGTACAAAGTGAATGTTTCTGCCTTCTGGAGACATCTTATGGGTTGGCTGTAATCTGCATCTACAAAAGGTGTGCGTCTGATTTCAGTCACATAAGTTCTTCCTTGGCTGATGCAAACTTCTGGATAGTCCACACCTTTGTATTTGACAAGAACATCTGCTAGCACCGAGATGTCCAGGGAACTGGAAGAGCTGAGGTCAATCATCTGAAATGTGATTTCTGGAACTTCAGTGACACAAGTTCTGGTCATGCCATGCAATGCAAACCCACAGTTAACGTGGTCTACACTTCCTTCTGTTGTTCTGTAGGTGATAACTCTGACTGAACAACGGGATGTTTTATCTTTTAATGCCACAACAACTTGGCGATAGGCTTCACAACACTTTGCCAATTGGTCTACCACTTTGCATGGGAAATCTTCATTTAACTTTTTAATTCCCCACATAAAGAGAATGTCATCATAATCCTCAACCTCTGCTTTCACTTTATTCTGTGTGTGGCCATCCAAGAGGGCTTCCCAGTCCTCATACATAACATATCTTGAATCAGGATGCAAATATTTTTTGAGCTGTTTAGCTATCCCAAATTTGTCAGCAAACACTAGGACTCTGGGCATAGCCCCCAGATGTCCAGCCGTCTGTGAAGGAGAGACTTCTTTCCACTTGTTTTCAAACATGAACTCATTGTCTCTGGAAGATGCTAGCTTCATGAAAGTGATGGCAACATGCTTGAGTTCAGCCAAAACAGAGCCACGTTTGTCCATGAAGCATCCACAGACCTCTAGGCAGTTCCTAATGGATTTGCATGTTCTCATATATATCATCATTTCTTCCTCCAGCGGCCGGAGCACCACCAGGCTGCCTATTCCTGAAGGAAAGACTGCTCTGGAATGGAACATCCTTGAAGTCACGACAGTGGTCATCTGCAGAAAACAGTCGAGCAGCACTGGATGGATACAGTAGTTGTACATCTCTCTGACGGTCTCCTTGTTCACCTTTATGCTTGTTATAGCTTCCTTTAGTTCCTGGCAATAATGCACATCACTGAGCTGCCTGAATATGGAGCCGTACTGAAAGCCAACCTGAGACAGTGTTTCATAAACCTCGTCTCTGCTAACCACTGACCTGCATCTTTGATAGACATCTTGGAAGGAGATGGTGCTTTCTTCCACCGCAGCTTCAGGCCCCTTTGTAATTTGTCCTGCAGCATAAACTGCATTGGAGGAAGAGAGTATCTCAAAGGCTGTCACTGTTTTTTGTGGACTCAGCTTGATGCTCAAGACTTGGGAGCTCTGTGTGAGAACACATGGTGCAGAAAAACTGATACTCATCTGGCAAGCTCTCAGAGGCACTTTAGGTCTTGAGCTGCTCATCACAGAGGCCAGAGCAAGCTCCACATATAAAGCACCAGGGACTAAAGCCACACCATTGTTCTTGTGCTCATATAAGTACGATGTCATGTCCTGAGACACCAGGCAGCCAAACTCTATGTTGTCACTGTTTATGCCATAAATCAAAGGATGACTGGAGCTGATGCCTCTTTGTTTTGCTGGTCGATGGATATCCAGACAGCCCATGAGTTTTTTGCGATCAAATTGATAGCGCGGAATGGCCACTGGAACACTTTGATACCCATTATAAAGGTGCTGCCAGCTGGGATTATATCCCAGTTCAAACAGGTTTCCTACCAGGGTGAAGAGTGTCTGATACTCTGCATCAGTTTGCAAAGATGAGAACACCTTTGTGCCTTTTCCTAGAGTTTCCTTTATGTTTCGCTGCAATGCTTGGTGAGGACTTATTTCCACAAAGATCACATTTTCCCTGTCTCTAGTTGCAGTTTTGATGGCTTGAGTGAAAGCAACAGGCTCACGAGTATGCTGGGCCCAGAATTTGCCCTGAGCAAAGTCCTCTTCAGAAGCAGCCACCCCAGTCAGTGTTGAAATCACCTCAATTTCCCCCTTCTGTTTCTCTAAAGTCTGTATGTTCTTTTCTAACTCTCCAAGTATCACGTCCATGCTGGGGCTGTGGTATGCAGCTGAGACATTTAAAACATGAAGAAAGATGTTTCTCTGGCTGAAAGCTTGAGCTAAATCTCTCTGGACAGCATCCACAGAGTCCAAGTTCCCAGACAAGGTGCAGCAAACTGGGCTGTTGAAAGCTGCAATGCACACCTTTCCTGAGTAGCGATGCAGTCGTTCAGCAATCTCTTGAACAGGGATGTTTCCAACCACCAACATTCTGCCGCTGGCAGTCTTTGCTTGCAGCCTGCTCCGGTGATAAATCACTTTGACTGCATCTGCCAGGGAAAGGTACCCAGCAAAATGCGCAGCACCAACTTCCCCTACTGAGTGGCCAACCACAGCGACTGGCTTAATGCCCCAGTATTTCAGAAGGGAAGCCAAGGCAACCTGCAGGGTAAAAAGTAAGGGTTGGGAAATCTCTGGATTCAACAAATCCTTCGGGCTATGACCTCTTGCTGGCAGGAGGCTGATGGGAGCATGTTTCTGAAAAAGCGCTTCTATTTCCTTACACTTGTCTCTGAACACTGGCTCTGACCTCAGCAGTGCCTCACTGAACTCCTTCAACTTTACACCGTTGCCACAGAACACAAACACCAGCTGCGGTTTCACCTTTGAGGCAGCAAGTTCAGTGCTTGCTGCCAACATAACCTCTTGCTGCAAGTGTTGGAGAGAATTTGTGACAAATGCTTTTCGGTACCTGTAGTTGGCATGGCTTCTTCTGCAGGCAGAGGTATAGGCCACACTTGGGAGAGTTACAGAATTTCCTGTGCTCAGCTGGTCAGCTATATCGACCATCGTCATCTGAAGGGACCTTCTTGATGCTGCCGACAGCAGAACTAATTCAAGCGGCCTCTTAAAGGCAGGAAGAGGCTCTAGCTGCTTAATTTGCCTGACTACAACGTGAGCATTGGTTCCTCCAAATCCAAAGCAGTTGATGCCAGCTACTCTTCCATACTCACTGGATTCTTCCCAGGGCTCTACAGTTGTGGGAACTGCAAGGTTTAACTTCTCTGTATCGATGCTGCTTATTTCCTTTGAGTAATGCAAGGATGGAACAATCTTTCCATGATGCATCATCAGAAGCACTTTGATTAACGCTGCTGCACCAGCAGCTGATTCAGTGTGTCCAATATTTCCTTTCACTGAACCAATTTTCAGAACGGAAACTTGTGAAGACCTATTTTTACAAATGACATTGCCTAGGCTTTCAGCTTCAGTAGGATCTCCAGCAGCAGTCCCTGTACCGTGTGCTTCAATGTACTGCAAAACTGAGGGATCAACACGAGTTTCATAAATGCTGCGCAGTAACTTCTCTTGCTGTATTCGAGATGGTCTTGTGATTGGAGTTATGGACCTACCATTCTGATTTATTCCACTGATATTTATAACACCCCAGATTTTGCTGTAGTCTTCCTTTGCCTGTTTCATAAAAAGGTAAAATTATCTTTAATAATCCCATGCTTTCTCTGTATAAGTAAAAAAAACCCAAAACAAAACCATCAAGAACAGACAGAGTATAATACTAACTTTTAAAAGCTTGATCCCTTTCCCAAGCTAAGGGAAGTGCATAAATGCTTAATGCTTAATAAATGCTTTATTAATCTTGAGCTTGAATTGGAAACTCTTTTCTGGCAAGGTAATTATTAGAGCTGAAGACACAAAATTCAGGTAAGAAACCAGTCTTATTTTACGCTGCTTCTCAAGCAGTCTTACCTTTTTCAGTGGTTTGAGGAAAACAACACCACAGCCTTCTCCCCTTCCATAGCCATCTGCCTTTTTGGAGAAGGGTTTGCTTATTCCCTCCGGAGAGATCATTTTTGCTTTACTGAGAGATACAAAGATGCTGGGTTCTATTATGCAGTTTACTCCACCACAGATTGCTGCCTCACAATCTCCTGGAGTAAAATAGAAACATACTCATGCTGAGATATCCAGGATGACAGACAGAAACAGCAGCAATCCTAATTTCTTTGTCCAGCATCTCTTCAGTCCCCTTACCTGATTTAATTGCTCGCAAGGCATAGTGCAGAGCATAAAGAAAAGATGAACATGCAGTGTCAATAGCCAGTGATGGTCCAGTCAGATTAAATGTGAATGAGATCCTATTAGCAGCAATGCTCATTGCTGCTCCAGCACCATCATAATGATTTATTTCACTCACTTCTCTGCTTGCTATGATTTCATAGTCTCGATACATAAGACCTGTAAAAATATCAAATACGTGTCACGATAACCCAGGTAAACAAAAGGGATGCACAGCTCTAAACCTGACACCATGTTTTGGTTTTCTGTTTCAATAGTAACCTGCATGGCATCAGTGCTCCTATGGTGAAACTTTGCTTCAGCGTGAGTCAAAGGCAAAACTCCCAGCAATTTCCCCTGGACCCAGCTTACACAAACATACCTAACACTTGAAAATTCTACCTGCACAATAAATGACAGGCCTTTCCTGATGGCTTAGCTGATTGTATGATTCAGTTAAGCTCTCTGTAGCCTGCTCAGATTCCTGTATCTCAGTTCAAGAGTTGTTGTTTTAGTTTAACTATGGGAATATATGTTAAAAAAAGTTACGATGAGGATAGCTGGGATATAAATGTACAAGACATTAGCTTCAGTTCCTCAGATGTACCAAGCTAAAGGTCACAGCACTAGCTACATCCAATGCTTTTTATTTATCTTTGGTTTGCTCACCGTGACCCAGTAAGTAAGACAGAAATAGAAAAGAAGAACAGGACCTGTGAGAGGAGTTGTGTCTCTTTCTGAGAACACATATGCCTGAAATACAGTGGATCCTCAAGTCCACAAGCATGTGTGGAAAATGCAGTACATCTATCCAGAGAGCAAGGAATAGTCTCCTCTGTGAAAGAAGAGCATGTTTCAGACTAAAAGCTCATCTAAAGAGTTTGCCCCTATAGTTACATCAGCCTAACTATCCCAGAAGACTCCTCTTAGCAGAGACACAAATTACACCAGCAAAAATGTGCTGTTATTCTAGCTTCTTGACAAAATAAGCAGTTGCACAAATGCACCTTGGTAGCATACTAATATCTACATGAGGATTTCTGCTGGTTTAAAAGGATCCTAACTCCCACCACACCTTAACCAATGTTATACTGGAAAACAGTATACTGGAAAAAAGTGTAGGCCTGGCTTGAGGGTATCATTCCTGGGAAGGGTTGGGTTGGGGTGGCAGGTTAACTGTTTCCTGCTTCAGCTTCAGTGCCTGCAGACACTAAGAGGAGCACCTAAAATAGATACGTGAGTTATATAATGAACTTCTAGAGTAGCCTAGTAATCCCTAGCAAAAAACCTGATAGTGCCATAGCACAGTAGCCTTAAGTTCTCCAGTGCTAGATACGTATGTAAAGTTTATGAAGGAGTGCTCCAATCTTTGTGAGGTTCAAACAGACATTTTCACCATGAAATTTTCATCTTACCAATAAAAACACCTGTTTTGGTGCCACTGACAGCTTCTACAGGGACTCCTGCATCCTCCAGGGCTTTGTAGGTGCATTCTATCAGTAACTTCTGTTGTGGATCCATGCGTTCAGCTTCCAGATCATTAATCCCAAACAGGTGGTTGTCAAATGAATTAAATCTAAAATACACAGACCAGAAAATGGTACAATATATATACAATATGCATTTACTTCTACACTTAAAGTACGTGTTTTTTGCAATTTCATGAAAAGTAAAGCAGTAAGTAGGCACAGTTCCCATTTATGAAATTCAGAAGAAAACGTTTATAGGCCAAGGATGTTTTATGTTCCACCACAAAATATGTATTTTTATCAATGATTCTGCATTTCAGAGTTATAAGCCCACTCCTAGAAATTTTTATTCACATGGTTATCCCACTAGTACCAAAAGGACTCTTCAGAGTACGAAAATTTGCAGAATGAGACTCTCTCTGCTGTAATGTGATCTCAGCCAACAATTTTGAAACAAATATTCTCATCTAAATTATTTTAAAGCAATATGAGCCAATAGCTTTACAATTCAAAATCAATAAGTAGACGATCATCTCAGATGCTTCCAAGAGATGCCCATACTTCTCTAGTAATAAATTCAAAATGTTTTATGTGCATCTGTGTGTGTGTTTATCTTTAAAAACATCTTCAAAGTAGGCCCACACTTAGAAAAAGACCAAGCCCAGGCTTGATCTTGTATCCCAGGATCAGATTTGCATGACCTTCTATCATTTCTTGATTTCAGTGGAGAATTGAATATCTAGCATGGGACTAATTGCTGAAGTAATTCTGGGTCCTATGATTCAATCCTGCTAAGTGTTATTCTCAGGAGGCAATAAAATTGCTTCTGTGCATGTGAACTTCTTGTTTGGATAAAGGTCTACAGCCTGAGGATTTAAGGTGAATGTGGTCTTAAAATAAAAGGTGCTTATATTGATCTTACGGTAATTTGCTATTCTTCACATTAGTCATAGCCCCCATACAGCTGTACCCATACTTCTGGGATTATTTGACATGAGACGTGAGGACACAAATGAAGGGATACATACTGTAGTTTGCTCCTACAGGATTTCTCTTTGCACTAGTAGCTTTACCTGATACTTATACCTACATAATACCTCAGTATTATGGAGGAGCAACTCAGAATAAAGAAAAAGTTTCTTTTTTTAAGACGTGACAGTATGAGCCCAGAGAAAAGCAAGATTATTATTATAAATTATTATTATAAATAGTTCAGGTTTACAAGCAAGCATAACACTCAAATTAAGCATAAGATCCCCTTCTTGACTATCTAGCAAAACCAGACTTCCATAATTTGTCTCTAAACTGTCACACCTGCACGTGAATTGGAGCTACTTGTCGCCACAAGCACAAGATTAGGCCCTGAGGGCCAGCAAAGCTGGCAAACTTTCAGGCTGAAACTGGAGGATACTTACCAGGCAGTTTTTACAGCTCAGAGTCCGTACTCTGCCACTTTCCTCCGCAGTCTGTAGTACTGCAGACAGTATGAATTATTTGGCAGACTTCAGTCGAGCTCAGATCCAGTATATAACCCCTCATGCCCACTGCATGTGTACTTCTGTATACCCAAAATGCAGACACTCCCATCGCATGACAGGTGACATCTCAACACATGGTGGGTGCATACATACATGTTCGATTATGTAATCAAAGGTCATATGTGTTCCCAGCCATGTACATGCGTGCTTAACACGTCCTGCAACTAAATTTGCTCATCAATGTCACACACCAGGAATTCCTGCACTTTAACAATGGCGTGTTCATCATGTGAGATGAAAGAATGATGGTTCCTAGGTCCCATTTATAAGCTCTCCCTGTGCCTTGCACCGTCTGAAAGCCTGGGCACATTAGTCTAAGTACAAAAAAAATTGGTGGCACCTCATAGTAACAGACTCACTCATTCAGAAGAGCAGCTCGCGTTGTACATATTTTTCCTGGCTTGTTATCATCTGGATCATACCACTCTTTGGCATTAAATCTCTCAGGGGGAATTTCTACTGTGCAGTTTTTGCCTTCCTCCAGGACTTTCCAGAAATTGTCAATGCCATCACCTGTTGTACAAAGGTTTTAAAGTAGATTAAATTATGTGCTCCCCCTCCCCATGCCCAGTCATCACTGGACATTAGCTCTTTGAAGACAGGCTGAGCTTACAAATACCAGGAAAAAGCCAGAGGCATTATCCTTTGCCCCTAACACTAGAAGGGCACCTAAAGCAAACATAAAAGTATGTGTATATTCAACGCTGACAGACCCCAATACCTCACTACTGGATTGTGAGGAACCCTGTCCATACTGGTTGAGATCCAGAGCTCCAGCTCCAGGTGCTGAGGATATGTCTAGGCCCTCTTCTTAGCCCTGAAACTAACTAACATGGCATCCACACAGTGGCCCACATTTCTCCTCCTCTCAGCTTCCACTTCCCCCAACATACATAGTGGCTGCACCCACACTCACTGTGGAAACAGTCCCTTGCAGGTGCTCACCTGTGGCATGCCCAAGCACTGGCCAGGACAGCTGTAGCTGATGTGGGCCAGCGCTGGGCTGGGGACTGTGCTAGGAGTCAGTAACAGTGATCACAGGGCAGCATTCCCACCTAAGCCCTCCCGTGGTTAGTCCATCATCATAGACACAGCCTCAGACATGAGCCAGACATGGGGTAGTTTAACAGTTCCCATCACTCAGCGGTTCTTTTGAGGCAAATTCAGAAACATAGCTCTGAGCATGCACAGTGCAGGATCAGGACATGTGTTCACTTACTGCATGGCAAGGTAATTAACGTTTCTGAAGAGAGTCCCTTTACAGGCATGTCTGGACCAACAAATGGCTTGCACCAAATTAGTGTTTAATGCTTGGGCAAGAGGCTGCTGCTATGTATTTACTAGCACGTTACTAGATTCAGGACCACTCATGTTTGCTCACGGTTAGCTACGGGTCACATAGTTATCGCTGTACCACATATACCTGTTGAATCTTGGACAAAGTGAAGCCAGGAACTGAAATGAGGAGAGGGCAAGAAAGAAAACAAGGAAAGGGAGAGACTAGCATGGTCACCTTTAGGGCTGAACGTCGACTTGCAAGGACAGAACTGTATTCCATTCCCTGGATTATTATAATGTAATAAAGCAGGAAGCTTTCTTCTCGTAAGACCCAACCTATTTCTATTACAGGCAGAGCTGGTGATATTGACAGGCCCTCAATCAGTTCTGTCCCTATGGATGCACGGTCCTGCAGCAATGCACAATCATCTGGCCAGTGCATGTGCAGAAAGCTCAAATCATCCCAGACCCATCGGTTCATTTGTATGAGTTCCATGTGTGCAGCTCAATGCCCTCCTCACAGCCAGCACTGCAGGTCTGTCTGTCAGCAGACAAATTTGAACCAATTAGTTTCCATGACAGTGACCTTTTGAAGAGATCCTACAAGTAGCAAAGCAATGATTTCTACAGAAGTAAGGGAGGAACGTGGGGTTTTCCTCCATTTCAACATTAATAAATGACCGTGCTTTTCAATGATCACTCAGCAGCCTGCTTTGCTTTTACACAAAACTTACCTCCAGGAAAGTTGCACCCTATTCCCACAATAGCAATTTCGTCAGCAGTCTCGATCTCCATCTCCTGGGCTGCAAAATACAGGTATAGGTGTCAGCCAGCTCAAACAATCATGCATTCATCATTAAATAAACATTAGTTTAAAAGGTGACCTTCCCACAAATGCACGTACGTGTTCAAAGTTTGATTAATCTTAAATGATCCATTATTGCTTGTGATAAGAAGTGACACTCCCCATGGGTGACCAGAGCTGCATGGTATTTTTCTTGTTTTCTCTACTTTTACAGGAAAATCCTTGGCTAATTCCACAGACTCCCTCATTCACAGGCAGTTCCTTTTTACTGTTTAACCTCTGCTACTGCCACCGGCTGATCTGCTTTTGAGTCTCTCCCTAGATCAGTCCTGCTTCACTTCTTGCATACGGAAGTGAATTGTGCATTGACCAAGGAACACTTTCATCTCTATCATCACTATCCTCTTCACAAAGCAGATCTCCCAAACAGGCTCAGCAAATTACCAGTTAAGATCAGACCACCTAAACAGGCAACAGAAGATCAAATAGCTGAAGGGAAAAAAGGTGCATTTTCCACATCCTGGAAAAGTGCCTGGAAAGAAAAACCTTATTCAGAGCTCTGCTTTGCTGGATCCCAAGGCCTAGCTTCTGTCTAAATCAGCTTCCTCTGAGTCAGAGGTTAACGCCCATAGACGACACTCAAACCCACCAACAGCTATAAGATCTCTGTCTTCCTGACAATGCGTCATCTCCAGATAGCCCCACTACAACCATATGAATAACTGGCCTTTCATCTCATCTGCAATTTCACAGGGGAAAGGTTTTTGTTGTGAAGCAACTCAAAATAAAATGTGATTTTTTTTTCAACAGATTAGATGGCAAAGAAAAAAAATCATTTGGGATGAAATTAAATACCTCAGTATAGAATTTAAAGCTGATTTCTATCCTTAATTCTGGGAAAAGAACTTGTGAGATAAAAATCAGTTCAATTCAATTAATTAGAACTCACTAGGATGCCCACTTCAGAACCCTTCAGTCCTCCTAGACTTCCTTCAACCTGCAAAGAGAAGATTCACGTTAAAAGGAATTTTTGGAGATTCTTGGCAGCGGTGATAGATTCTCATCTCAGTGATACCACTTGGTCCCAAAAAGCACTTCTCCATTATTGACTGACGGCAGTGAAGCAGAGATGAGGCTGTTTTGCAGCCCCACACATCATTTCTAGTTACCATTTCTTGGAGGTTTGCTTTGAAACGTGTAATTAAAAATGACTGCTCAGATTCACACTTTGAAAAATTTACTTCTGGGTTCCATTAACTAAGAAAGAGAAAATTAAAAGGCCACCTAGCAAAAATAGGGAGATCAGAATCTGGCTGTCTAGGAGTAAGTTCTATTTTGCCAGTAATACAAATTCTAAAATACTATAAAAATTGTTTTCTTTTAGTTCTTTCAAAATTTTTTATTTCTGTTTTTTCTATTTCACATTTTAATTTCATTGCTAACCTAAGGCAGCAAAGGCCAACATAGGTACTCTTATCACAAAGGAACTTTTAAGCATTGTTCTTAAGTTAGCACATAAATAGCATATAATAGAAAACTAACGACCTTCTGATTTTAACATAATGTATGTCTTTGGCATCTATATAGTTATCTGTAAAGAGCTATGTAACTCTTACCTTATATCATCCCAGTAAGGGTGTACTAATAGGCTGAGTCTGTAGAATTTGTTAATGTAGGGTTCTGTGAGGTTTCTTATTCAAGTATGCATGCAAAAATACAGTGGAAAAGGTAACGCCTTTTACAGTAATAAAGGAGATGAGTCATTTGGTTAGTTAGAGGCCCCAGCTGAAGTTCAAAACTACTTCCCTGAAGTAGTATAGTCTTGATTAAGTTCTTGATGAAAATTAAGAAATAGGGTTTTACAGCAGGACAAGAATAAACTCTCTGTCTTATCTAGGTTCTTACTGTTAGCAAGTAAATAAAATGGAGATATCCATGCCATGAAATAGCCCATTAAAATGTTATTAAAAGACTCTATCTTTAAAGTAATTACTCAGTTTGGTTTGCTCTTAATATCAACAAATCTGAACTAGCGTATAAAGTCCCATCAAACTGTTGGAGGCACCATTTGAGAAAACAAGCACAAACCCTCTGTAAACTTAAAAACTGAGTTTCATGTTTCATTCCTCACTGCGTTCTTCTACTGAGCAGGAGCATTTAAATATGTCAGCATAAAAAGCCTTGTCAAAAGACAAATAGTCTCAAAATATTTCTGAGTCCACCAGGACATTAAAAGCAATATTGAGCTTCCCTTCTAAAAACTGCCATCTTCTTAAAAGCAAAACAAACAGTAGAATATCCAGAATTAACCTCTGAAAGGATCAAGTCCAGCAGTCTCTACTAGATGCCTTTTTAACTCTCCCTTATCTGACTTCACCCCAACCACCCAAACTCATCTTTCTCCTCTTCTGACTTTGTAATGGAAACACAGTGTTGGATGAGCCAGGAGAGTTCATATATGGTTAACAGTTTCCCTGGTTTTGGGACCCAACTCCTTCCAAAAAGACAGCAATAAAACACTGTGATGAGAAGGAACAGTTTACTCTGCCACTTGAATAGCTTTGTAACCTGCTCTGAAAAGGTCAAATTCTGCTCTCCATTTCATAGCTGTAAATCTCAGTTACTCACTTTTCTGAACTCCAAGGTTATTGGGAGTTATTTAATGACTTCTTTAATGAAATTAACCCAGTTCCCTGATGTCATTATTAGGTTGATTCACAAGATGGCTAGTCTGAAGCTGACTTGAGTATCACCATATTTTACACGTCTAAAAAGCACTCTCTGCCATGAAGGCACATTGCTGGTTCATGTTCACATTGGTGTCCACTAGGACCCCAGGTCCTTTCCCGCAAAGCTGCTTTCCAGGTGGGCAGCTGGAAAGATCTGTTAGATCTTTTGTAGCTATACAGGTCCACCCACCAGTGTATGCTGGGGGCTGCCCACCTGGAAAGCAGCTTTGCAGTAAAGGACCTGTGAAGTATAGCTACGATAGTAGCTACAGTAGATCTATTGTAGCTATACTGGATTTCAATAGCTACACTAGGATTTAAGTGAATGTTAGGCACTTAAAATACAGCTTGATTAAAAAATAAGAAAAAATTGCTTATTCAACGGTCATCTAATCTGGAGGTTAACTGATAAGACGTCTCTACCTTCAGCACAAAAGAACCTTGAACTCCTGTTGGTGACATCCTGTTCACACCCATAAGTGCTGTGGGCTGAAAGAGCAAGCCACATGTTCTAGACATGAGATTCTAGGCAGACACACTATACACTATGTCCTCCTATGAATTCAGTCTGTTCAGCAGGCCCAGAGCACACCTATCTCAACCAACATGAGTGGGCCATTTCAAAACACAGCACTGATGACATTAATTTAGCTTTGTTCTGGTTGACACTGGAGATGGTGACACACATTTTCAGTCATTAGCCAGCGCTAATAAATCATTCACCACAATGAGGTTCCAAGTCATGCGTCCTACAGTGCTCCTCTAGGCACCAGGGAATCACTTAGGTTTGGACCTTCTACCCTGAATTATTTTTATATTTGAGTTAGTAACTGTTTCAAATAAAACCCTTAGTCTTGATTGGGAACCAGAATCAATCATTTCCACCTCCCAAATGAACACACCAGCCTCTAGACTCCTTTGTGCTTGCCCTCTAGGCATCCTCTTCATTCTTCTTATGCAGCCATCCAGCTAAAGGGACTCATACTCATGGTCTACCCTTCCTGGATAGGGGTTGTAGCCAATAAGATGCTACTGAAGAAGTTGGCACCTCTTCACCTAGTTGCAGTTCACTTCTTTTTAATGCCAGGTACACAGAAGTACCCATCTGCAGCCTGCAAAACGTGAGAAGATCAGTGCCACCCAGAGTTGTCAGTATTGTTGTTTACTGGTAGGTAGGACTTCCCACTCCTTCCCACTTTGCATTTGTTGTTGTTCGGCCTTCTGAGACTCCTGTCTCCTCATCCCACTGGGGGACTATAGCCACCTACGTCAGCTTCTGGATTCACTGCTAAAGGCTGTAAACCTATCAGCTACATAAGTGTCCGCCACCCAAGTCTTAAAGTGGACCTACCCACCAAATGACAGTTTATCCCTCTTTCTGGCTACAGCCTTCCTTATAAATCCACAGCTCTCTTCAGCAAGCAAGGTGAAAATAACATGGGTCCCAAAGGTTTTGATTTACCCTTCCCTTCTCCCAGTTGAATCAGCAGAGTCTACCAACAGAATTCAGACAATGCTGGGAATATCTGGAAATTTCTACTGTGCTGGGAGATAAAAAAAAACCCAACAACAATAAACAAACAAAGAAAAAAAAACACATTAGAAAAGGAGGCCTGGAATATATCATGATCCTAGAAAAGCAAATTATCCCCTTACCGACTCCACACTAGCCTAAGATGACTGATGGTGCCTCTGAGTCACCTGTTTCTTCCTGCAGGGCTTCCCTGGCCCAAAGTGTAAGGCACGGCAATGTTTTTCTGCCCCGTAGACAGAGAAGCTGTATGCAAATGGCTAGAGGATGCTGGTCATGCACAGAGAGGGAGCAATTCCCCCCAAAATTCCCAGTTCACTCAGAGTAAAAGTCAAAAGAGAAGTGCCCATCCCCCTCGCTGAAGTTATTTAGAAAAGGCTAGTAGTAACTTCTGATTTCTTCAGACATGAAGTGTTGCCCACCCTGTGGAAAGCAACAGACTGCTGACTTTTCAAATTCCCTTTTGATGGCTCAACGCTTCTCAGAAGTGAATCACAATGAAGAAAAATCTCTGTGCTAGATTTCCAGAGTGGGCAGCAGACCAGAAGTGGCCCAGCTCTGCCCCTCATAATCTGAAATTGCAGAGATCAATTCTTGCTGCCATGGCAAAGCTAGATAGTCATTTTCCTTTATAAGTGGGTAAATTTGACAGTCTGTGGTGGATTGACCCCAACCATCAGCTAAGACCCCACCCACTCACTCACTCTCCACCCAGTGGGATGGGGGAAACAATCAGAAAAAGCAACTTAAATATAGTTTAATAAGTGAAGGAAAAGGGGGAAAAAAAATAAAAACAAGTGATGCAAATGCAAACACTCACTACCTCCCACCAGCAGATTGATGCCCAGCCAGTGTCTGAGCAGCTGCTACTTTGGAGACACACACACTCATACGCCCAGTTTTATTGTTGAGTGTTATGAAATATGTCTTAGGTAAATTCAGGTCAGCTGTCCCAGCTGTGTCTCTTCCCAGCTTCTTGCCCACCCCCAGATCACTGTGAGGGGTAGAGTGAGAAACAGAAAGACTTGATTCTGTGCAAGCACTGCTCAGCAATAACCAGCCCCTGTTGGTCACAAATCTTAACCACAGCACCGTACGGACTGCTATGAAGAAAATTAACTCCATCCCAACGAGACCCAGACACAGCCACATACATGTACAATGCACCAGCTCAGCACAGGTTTCTGCCACGGAGCATAAGGACTTTTGGACTTAAGAAAGATGGGTAAGCAAAAGGATGCATGCAGCCTTTAGATATATAGAAAAGGGGAAGATCTAGGTGCCTCCCTGTTTGTACATGTAGTTTGGCAGTCACCCTGAAGTGGGTGGTCAAGAGGTCTCAGGCAAAAAGATGCAGCAGTTCCACAAGTTCAACTTTTGGCATTGCTTGTAAACATGAATGCTCTTATTGCTCAGACCTCCGCTGATACATGTTTTTCTATATAGTATCCAATATAAAAGAAAAGAGCCTATGGCTTCCCACGGTGTCAAAAATTCACTCATAGTTTTCTCTCCCAGTCTATGGTAGGGCTTTTTATGGGCCAAGGCATGTTATGGATGTGACAGAGGCAGGACTGAGAACAAGGACTCTCTCTGTTGCATTCATAAAACACAAAGAAATCACATTATGCTGCCTTGAACATCTGGGTCTGCCCTATGTAAAAAAGTTTCTCTTTGAAGGTAAAATAAAGTTACACCCCATTTTCGTTTACAAATTCCATGGGGCATACCCCTTCAAAACATTCATAATGTTCAGTGTTGATACAACTAGTTTTAAAGTGCAAAATGACATACTTACAATTGCCCATGACCGTAATTATAGACTTTATACCAAAGTCACATAAAATAAAACAGCTTTCCAAAAAGATATTTGATTATTTTTCCCTTATTATACTGAAGTATTTAGCAAAGTTCAAAAAATTTATTATTTCTTCTGAAAGCTGTAGAAAAGGTTCAAAGTGTCAGGTAAAATAGCATTTCTTTACACCTTGTGTCATAGACAATTAACCTAGAAGGAATCATAATGTCATCTTTGTCACCTGCCTATTTTCCTGCACGGCCTAAAAAAACACCAACTGAAACCAAGGAGAATCAAAACTTCCCCTTTGAACCTTCAAAGTCACAGAGAAGATCCCATTCAGAGACAGATATCATGATGTTTCTCCAAATGAAAGCATAAAGATGATGATGCATACTTGACCCAATATCCCACTAAGGAAGGATTACCCTCAGCAGGGCTCTCCCCACTAGGGTTATGTCACCTTGTGTTTCTTGTGTGACAAGAACTCTATGAGAAGGGCAATCACAAAGCGGAGAAATGAAGACAGGTAATTACAGATGTTCAAGGAGACTTTGGGAGAGGAACAATAATGTACTGCTGTGCCAAATCTAATCACTCCTTTGGTCTGCCTGCCTTCTGAGATTCTATTCCACATCAATGTCCAGTCCTCCCCAATAAGGAAGAATGGGTTGGTTTGTTGGGTTTTTTTTTTGTTTATTGATTTTTTTAACTCAGCCCATTCACGGTAATGCATAAGACCTCAAACGGATTTGAAATGGAGTCACAGTATGGTTTGGGTTGAAGGGGACCTTTAAAGGTCATCTAGTCCAACCCCCCTGCAATGAGCAGGGACATCTTCAGCTAGATCAGGTTGCTCAGAGCCCTGTCCAACCTGGCCTTGAATGTTTCCAAGGATGGGGCATCTACCACATCTCTGGGCAACCTGTGCCAGGGTTTCAGCACCTTCATTGCAAAAAATTTTTTCCTAATATTTAATCTACATCTACCCTCTTTCAGTTTAAAACCATTATGCCTTTTTCTATTGCTACAGGCCCTATTAAAAAGTCTATCCCCATCTTTCTTATAAGCCCCCTTTAAGTATTGAAAGGCCACTATAAGGTCTCCCTAGAGCCTTCTCTTCTCCAGGCTGAACAACCCCAACTCTCTCAGCCTGTCCTCACAGGAGAGGTGTTCCAGCCCCTTGACCATTTCTATGGCCCTCCTCTGGACCCACTCCAACAGGTCCATGTCTTTCCTGTGCTGATTCCAGAGCTGGATGCAGCACTCCACATGGGGTCTCACCAGAGCGTTGTAGAGGGGCAGAATTATCTCACTCGACCTGCTGGCCACACTTCTTTTGATGCAGCCCAGGATACACTTGGCTTTCTGGGCTGCAAGCACACATTGCTGGCTCATGTCATTTTTCACCCACCAGTACCCCCAAGTCGTTCTCCAGGGCTGCTCTCAACCCCTTCATCCCCCAGCCTGTATTGATATCAGGGGTTGCCCCAACCCAGGTGCAGGACCTTGCACTTGGCCTTGTTGAACCTCATGAGGTTCACATGGGCCCAGTTCTTGAGCTTGTCCAGGTGCCTCTGGATGGCATCCTGTCCCTCAGGTGTGTCAATTGCACCACTCAGCTTGGTGTCATCTGCAAACTTGCTGAGGGTGCACTCAATCCCACTGTGTCATTGATGAAGATATTAAACAGTACTGATCCCAGTACGGGACCCTGACGGACACGACTCATCACTAATCTCCATGCAGATGTTGAGCCCTTGACGACTAATCTCTGGATGTGGCACTTGTAAAAACTTGTTTCTGTAATCCTGTAATCTTAAAATGAGCCAGAAGAATCTGGACAACCTAACTTTGCTTTACCATTAGAACTGTCATTTATAAGAAATTACTCTTCTAAACAGACTTCATGGAAATGGCAGGGAGGTGTGTGGACCAGGACAGCAGGAGTCAGCTGCAGATTTAAATACTAAATGTAGCACACAAGTTGAAGTATCTTTACCTAGAATTGCCCACCTACTCTAGATGGTGACAATGTAAGCATCTACTTACACTGGAGATGAGTGTCTAGGTACACTTTACAATCTATGGAGGTCTGGTCAACAAAGGCAGTGGAGTGTTGCAGAGTTGGATGTTTGACCAATGCAGGTGGTCATTGCACTCCCACTCCAAGTGGAAGCAATGAGCACTTGAGGAATGGCCTTGGAAAGGAAGGAAAAGGACTCTTTCAGTTAAAGAATAATTCCTATCCAAGAAAGGGAAATGGAAAAGAAGGCAGCCAGGATTACATTTGTGTTTTACAATTAGTAATCTGAGAAGATTGCTAACCAAACAAGAGTTATTTCCCTGAACAATACTCCAGTAGGTGACCAGTGAGGAAAAAGAAAAGGACGAAGAAAGATGAAGGTACTGGGGGAAGACCAAGGTGGTATCAGGATGCACTCTGGTTCGTTTATGAGAAGTAATATCTAACATTGCTGTCACTAATCAGAAATCTGATTTGGGAAGAAGAGGTCGTTTCCCAAGGACGTGCAGACTCTGTGTGACATGTCAGCATTCTAGGGAATGCACTCCCAAGCTGACAGGAATTCAGGAAGGTGAAATTCTCTACAGTTTTCTGGTATATTGTATGTAAAGCAGGTTACCCAGTTACTGACATTTGTGCAAGTATTTTGGCTCCCAAAAAAAGTTTAAATCCACATGTAGATAAAAGCATAGACACACAGATAGAACCACGCATGCATGATAGACTTCATGCATTTATGTGTGAATCAGCATTAAAATAACACACCACTCTGCTAGACAGGGCCACCCGCAATTAATAAAAACAAATGCCGGGAGAGCCTGGACTGACATGATGAGAAGGAGCCTGCTTCTCTTAACACCCTGTTGGCGCAGGAATAAAGGCTTGGAATGGCAATGATTACACTGATTATATGGTTAGTAGAAATACTCCAGCTCCAGGGAGTATGAAAGTCTGAAAACAGCAGACAGTTGTTCAGAGAGTGAAAGGAGGAAGAAATGTAATGAATTCAAAGATGTGATTTCATTGTGTATATAGAAGGCACTGCCCAGGGACATTTCTGTATTCCAAAGCGAGGCACCTTCAAAACAAGGTGCCAGAACCTTCTCTCTTCCACAGAGGGGCCCACAGACCAGCACTGGGGCCTTTGTATCCTGTAAAAAGCAAGGAGAAAGAAGGAGCATTCAGCTCAGATCTCGCTCAGGGACAGCCCAGGAAGGCTTGCAGATGCAGGCGAGGCTTTTGTCATGGCTCAAATGCCATGGTGGCTCCAGGGCTGAACCAGTTCCTAGCTGAAGAGACAGCAGGGTAGGGAGAGCAACTGCAGTTTGTAGCATGTGGGACTTTCTGCACAGTGTCTTGAAATTAAAAAACCATGTATGCCTGGCTGGTGAGACTCCCTGCTTCGCAACCAGCAGGCGTTTGTTCCTCATAAGATCTTCTGAAGAGAACCATCTCTGGACAGCTTGCATCCATGGTGCACTGCCCCTCAACAGAGGAGTGTCCACTCCAGCCAGCCATGGCTCTGCTGTGGAACAGGACATGGACCTGCCTATGGTGAAGGCTGGATTTGATGGCAGAATGTTTAGAAACATAAAACAAAGTAACTCCTTATAGACATGATCTATAATTTCTGATAACAGTGAAAAAAGTATGGGGAAAACTTCATGTTGCTTTTGTAAATTGTAAATGTCAAGTGAAATGGCATTTCATGGCATTTTATCTAGTGGAAAATTATTCCAAAGGGAACAAGAACTTACAGAGAGCCATAAGAAAAGTCTCAAGTCTCTGAGAAAACAGAAAGGAGGATTTTCATCCATGTGTATTGTGAATGAATCCTTGCAGAACTGGGATAATGGAGACTGTCAACTCAGACCTCCCCATGCCTTATTTTGGAGGAACTTATGGTGGTATCCTGTTCATGTTTGTATTATATAAACACTAGACAGCAGTTTACTCCATAAACAGTTAATGCCTAGGGAAAAAAAATTCAAACAAACCTAACACTGATCTCAAACTCATCCTTAAAAGTAAACCAACCAAGTTTGCCTTACCACTGCTTTAGCACTGTTGAATGCTACCCATTCATCAAAAGAAAACTTTCTTCTATCTTTGTCAGAAATACAGAAAACTGCAAACATAAGGATGCAGTCCCTCTCTCATCAAGTCTATAGAGCGTAAGAAGCTAGCCCATAGAAACAGGAAAATAAATTTCTGAGCTAACAAACAACTTTGTCATCAAAACAAGGGATATATGCTGCCAGAATTACATTTCAGCCAGTACAGAAAGCTTTCTTTCTGATCCAAGGAGGTGTTTAATTCCAGAATGAAGTAGGACAGTTTCCCAGAGAGGAAGGGAAGGCCAGTAAAGCCCTATTTTCAAATAGAACTTGAGCTGTTAATGAAAACCAGTTACTGGTGTGACTGTCCTTATGCAATAGGTAAAGCCAGCAACCCCATAGATTCTGTGTCAGTGAACTGTTTCTTGGTATACTGTTCAGCTTTATCACACATACCCACTTTCAAAAAGAGTGCACTGAACTAGGGTGGGGTCATTGGGGTTTTTGTTTTTATTAACAAGAAGGAGATCAACCTTGTTTTTATTAACAGGAAGTGATCGGTACAAAAAGCATGACCTGGATTTCTGAACAGCATTTCAGGTCAGAGTTAGTCACATACCATCAAAATTCTTATGAAATAAGTGATGATTACTAGTGTCTAAATTTAGTAAGACAAGAGACCTCTCCTTTTATTAAGAAAGATCCCTCACTCTTGGATTTCTAAACATGACCACCGAAGTCCAAGTTCGAGCGGCTGAAATCTAACTCCCATCTAAATTCCAAATCCACACCAACTAGGTCAGTATCACCACCTCTAGCAGTTAAACCAGTTACCCTTTTAAAGCATGGTGGCATTGTCTGGTAGGGTTGCCTTCCCTTTACACATTAACTTAGCAGTTCAAGCACATGCTCAATATAGGCAATGCAGGCTCATTTTTCTCTTCTTCTTGAACATGAGGGGACTCCATGCTACCTCTCCTATTGGGGTGTTCTTACCCCATGGCATAGGCTATTCCCCAGAAAGTATGGTAAAACAGCACTCAAATAGAAAAGGGGTGTTCTTGTTTTCCATGCTTAGACCCAAGATAACTTCTGGTTTTTACCCAAAGATAGTTTAATGTAAAAGGATGGGCAGTTCTGGGACTAAGGTCCAGAACCCAGAGATACCATTTCAGCTATCTGTGCAGATACTGAAGTAATCTATCCAAGTGGTCAAAAGTTGAGCTTACTTCTTCCTGCATCCTTCTGACCCCTTGTATGCTTTGTTCTTTTTACAGCATTGCCCATGTTTAACAGTGGGCATGGAGGGTGCCCACTCACAAGGAAGCAATCCTCTCATCTGGTAGAGGGGGCACAATCCTAGGAGGTGCCTGGACGAATTCTGGGAAGGGACTTTAGTTGTAATCACACACTTGTGAGTTAAGTGCACTATGCTCTGGATTGATATGGAAAATTACCTACCTCCCTCTACTTCTGGCTACTTTTGCAAAGGCTAGCAGTGAGATAGGTGGAGTCCATTTGTTTGAAGCATTGTAGGTATCTAGGCTTTGGAGGGAGCCAAGTACACAGCTGAACAGAGACACACAGCTGAAATCAAAATAAATATGAAAGGGTTGGAATTACAGGAACAGTTCTACTTTGCATTATCCAAGGGTTATTTTTGTTTGTAAGAGGAAAAGGAACAGAAACTCTGGTCTCTGCAGTGAGAAAGTAGGCAGAAATAGTCATTCATGTAAGCAAAAATATGTCTGTCAGATTTCAGCCACTCTTAGCAGCCTGTTTTACCAGAACTTATGAAACTAGGACTCCATTCATGCTTGCACAAAGATATATCCAGCAGGTGCGCTGGTCAATTCAAATAAGTGGATGCCACTTAACCCTGCTTAATATTTGAAGAAAGGAGAATACAGTAATACTGGGTCATAAGGAACAAAACAGACATGTTTTTAAATTAAAGCCCATCTCCCATAAATAATTCTATGCTGCCTAAGTGGAAAAAAGGCAGGGTAACAGGGTAGCAAAATGCTTATGATTTTTCATGTAAGGCTGTGAAATAAGCCAAAAGTATCACAGAATAACTTGGACTGGAAGGGATGTCTCATGATTATCTAGTCCAACTCCAGCAATCAAAGAAGGGCTAGCTAAATAGGATGTTCAGTGCCTGTCATGTCAAGTTTTGAATATCTTCAAGAATGGAGAACACTCAAACACTCTGGGCAACCTGTTCAAGTGTGTGAGCACATTGATGATGGAAAAGTTTTTCTTACACCTAATGAGAATTTCTTGCCCTGATTTCATTGCCATTTATTTTTTGTCAGGAATTCAATCCAAAATGGTAAAAGATGATGTGGGCATCTGCGGCCGCATGTTTGAAGATCCACGAGTTTGAAATGCTTTTCATGGTTTTGTTATGATATATGTAAAACAAGTTCTTGATACATTCTGGTTCTAGTAGAGTTTAAATCTACACATAAATAGAGACGGGCAGATCTAAGCATGTTCACTTTAAATATTTATGTGTCCATCACTAACAACAGAAAAAAACATATTGTATCACCAGACAGACACTTCAGCCACGGATGAGTGGAATGCACCTCAATCAAAAGAGAGAAGCCGCAATATGTTTTATTGAGGTAAAAAAATAATTTGACAGAGTTCAATAAATTCGATGGAATTTAATAAAGTTTGACAGTGGTTTGCTACGGTTCAATAAGTTTGATGGCAAGGTTCACCTTTTTAATTACTGTATGGAAGAAACATACAAAGGAAAATGGGAGTTAGCAAAACTTAAAAAGTTTAACAAGCTCTTAGTCATTTACAGAGGATCTGTTGCAGCAAGGAATCTCTCAACGTTGAAGAGTAGGGGATCTCTCTGCCTCAGGCAAGGAAGGATCTCTGAGTCTCAGGTGAGGAATCTCAAACCTTGAGAGGTATCCCTGCTCAAGGGGAGAGTCACCTTGCGGCAGTCTTGCTGCAGCTCAGGCGGAGCTCAAATCGGGCTCGTCCAACAATCTGCCTTTGGTAAAAGGTCCCTCTGCCTCGAGGAGCAACCTTGAGAGATGTCCCAGCTCAAGGGGAGATCACCACCATGCAGCCACGCTGCCTAGCAGGGAGAGCTCAAAGGTGGCTGACTTAGCCTGCCATATTTACGGGATAAAGTGGTTGGCTCGTAGTCAAATCACATGCAATGGAAAGGTAGGCATGAGATTCCTTGTCCCCACAACTTTCTTTGTTCCTTGATAAATGAGTCTTGGAAAAGCTACCTGTTATTTATGCATTAATTGCGTGATCGGTGTTCCAAACTCATATGTATTGATGTTTACTGTGTCCCTCTGTTCCTTTGTAGGTTTTTGGAGAACAGGTCAAAAGTAGAGGAGTTCTTCGCCTGGCTACAGCTCAGGCCTTTACCTTCTTTGGGGCCTGTACCAAACTACTGCTAGTTTGGTTTAAGGGTCGAGCACATCTGTAACAACTTCCATAGTGAAGAACTATAAGCATCTGAATAAAGGTACAGATGATTGTTGTCCCAGTGTTAGCTGGGAGAGAGTTAATTTTTTTTTCCTAGTAGCCAGTACAGCGCTGTGTTTTGGATTTAGCATGAGAATAATGTTGATAACACACTGATGTTTTAGTTGGTGCTAAATAGTTCTTATACTAGTCAAGGACTTTTCAGCTTCTCATGCCCTGTCAGCGAGAAGCTGGGAGGGGGCACAGCCAGGAAATCTGACCCAAACTGGCCAAAGGGATATTCCATACCATATGATGTCATGCTCAGTATATAAACTGGTGGAAGTTGGCCAGGGGGAGGGACCACTGCTCAGGAACTGGCTGGGTGTCAATCAGGTGGTAAGGAATTGCATTGTGCATCACTTACTTTGTATATTCCATTATTATAATCATATTATTATTACCCCTTCCTTTTCTGTCCTATTTAACTGTCTTTACAGTCAACCGGGTTTTTTGTTTTGATTTTTTTTCTCCCGATTCTGTCCCCTAACCCACTGAGGGGATAGGTTAAAGCCTGACCTGTTAAACCACAACAGTCATTTACTGATTTAAAGTTTGTGTAAGCAATGCATAATTATAACAATAATTATAACCAATAGGTATTATTATCGGAGAGAGATGCCCCAGAAGTGAAAGAGGTAATATAAGCAATCTAATCTATTTGCAGATGGGACATGACCTCATTTCTGAAAGGTAACTGCTGATGTGGTTGAATGGCAGAGTAAGTGGTGATAATCTAGATGAGGATTTTTGATCCAGATCTGAGTTTCAGTAAAATACAGCTGCCTGTGTAGATCAATATGGTTCACAATAAAAATAACTACTCTGTTTTCCAGCATCACCAAGATGATGACAAACAGCCAGATGCAAAACAAACCTGAAGTGCCAAAAGAAACACAAATGCAATGTCAGATGAGGAAGCTGAAAACTCCAACTCTGAAACTTCTGCAGAGCAGCCACCTAAGCCTGGAAGGAGTGAAACCTGACCAAGGGCTTTGCAGACAGTTACCAGCATGTGATGTTAAAAGGGGCAGATGAAGCAGTATTCAGATCAACAGAAAAACTAGATTTTAGGAGGGTTTTTTTTAGGCTGGATGTACCAAGTGTTATTTTTATCTGAAACAGAAAGCCTCAGGTTTCTGAAATGTGAAATTTCCCTGAATTTTCTCAAGGAAACATTCACTAAGTTTGTCAATCTACAAGTAATGGTTACTGTGGAAACCCCTTCATGCATCACTGCTCTTTATTTCTGGATTTTAGCTACAGTAGCTACAATAGCTTTCACTGGAAATTCAGCTGATACTTCATTGAGAGAGAAGCAGACCTACTACAGTAAGAGTTACTTCATTTTTTTCACACTGTTTTTCCCTTTACATAGGTACAGGAAACAACCATGAACTCTTAAAATGTGGCTAAATGTAGATATGTTGAGTCACAGTCTCTCTTCTCATCTCCAGGACATGTTTCTCTTTTAAATACTAGTTCTACCATCTCCACTATACTTTGCACTGGTGAAAAACAAGGGAAACTTTTTGCCTACACTATGTCAGACAATGTATTGCCTTTGTTTGCTAAAGACAATTGATTTCTGAGGCAGTTTATGAGCCAGTCCATCGCCATACCCACTGCAGGCACTAGGGCTTGAACAATGTTCCAAGTACTCACTGCAAAAAATGTACCTACTCCCTTTCTGGTTTATTTATTGCATCAGACTTTTTTATTTTCTTCAGAAACTGTGGGCTTTGTAATCATTTTGACAGACAATAAAACAGGCAGAAAGTGCAAACACCAGCAGCAGGTGTCAAGATGCTGAGCGCTGTTAGAAAATGGCCAACCCCATTCACAGAAACAATCTCCCAGGAACACTTAGAGTGCTCCAGCTCCAACGGAGGGCTGCTGTGTTATCAAAACAAGGTGTGTTTGGAAACTGAGATATTCAGATGGAAGACTCCTTGCCAATCTATCTGTAAGGAAGTTAATAGGCTGACACTAAAGTAAGAGGGTAAAGTACTATCTTCCTATGGCACTAGTAAGACTGAGGGCTTGCCCTGCAGTAAGGAGGGTGCTGAATGCTGTCAGCGGGAAAGGGACACAGGACATTGGCGGTAGCACTAGCACTAGTTCAGGTTTCAGGACAGGATTTGCCATGTTAGTTATGCCAGTGTGATGGGTTATCCTTGGCTGGCCTCCAGATGGCCAGCAAGCCACTCTCTCACTCTCCCTCCTCAGCAGGACAGGGAGAAAATAAGATGAAAAAACCTCATGGGTTGAGGTTTAGTGGGTTCCAGATTAATGGCAAAAAGCAAAGGCCACACACAGAAGCAAAGCAAAGCAAAGGAGATTTATTCTATTTTTCCCACCAGCAAGTGACGTCCAGCCACTCCCAGCAAAGCAGGGCCTCAGTACATGTAGTGGTTGCTTCAGAAGACAAATGACTTAATAATGAATGCCCCCTCCCTCCGCCTTTCTCTTAGCTTTTATTGCTAAGCACGATGCCATATGATATGGAACATCCCTTTGGTCATTTTGGGTCAGCTGTCCCACTTATGTCCCCTCCCAACCTCTTGCCTACCCCTAGGCTACTGGCCTCTAGAGGGAGGGTTGGAGGGACAGCTTTGATGCTGTGTGAGCACTGCTCAGCAATAGTCAAAGCATTGGTCAGTTATCAACACCATTCTAGCCACAAATGCAAAGCACAGCACTATATGGGCTACTATGAGGAAAGGTAACTCCATCCCAGCCAGACCCAGTACAGCCAGCCAAGATAGGCTGCCCGTAATATTAGCCTCTGGCTTTTCACTTTTTTCAACCCTTGGAACATCACAATTACTGTTAATGCTTCTCCAGAGGCAAGAGCTGCTTCTTTCTCTCAGGAAGAGCAAACCAAAGCGACATGGCCAAGTCCAGAAAACTTCAGTATGACAACTGGAATAAATACTCAGGAATTGAGCTGATTGGAAATGGAATTTCTATCACATAGAAAATATTTTTGATAGTTTTCATCTGGCCGTCAGAGGAGAATTAAAGACCTTTGTCAAGCTTATTTTCTCCAGCAAAGTGACATAACAATAGCCTTCCCTGCAGGCAGCTGGGGCCTGTCCCACCACCCCAGCCAGGGAGCAGGGCAGCAGTGGGGGCAGCCCCAGTCCCGGGCAGCAGGAATGGCCGTGGGGATGGGGGTGGGCCAAGGCCAGGCCAGGCCAGGCCATCGGCCCATGGGTGGGGTCTGGACCCAGGTAAAGAGCCACGGCCAGGGTCACTCCTTCACCTTCCCTTTCTCCTTCAGGCTAGCTACAACAGCTCTTGAGAATTTTGAATATCCTTGGGATGTTCAAACCAGCATGGTCCTATTGCTGTGTCTCCTGAATGTGGTTCAGGTCTTGTTTAGGGTTAAAAACTATATAAGAATACCATCCAGAGATCTACCCCTGCAACAGGCACTGTGGCTACTCAAACCTCAGTGACAGGCACTGCAGCTGAACCAGAGAACCAACCCGTGCTGGTATCAGTTGCCCCTATACAGAAGAAATACACAAGAAAATCTCCTTTAGTAAGGGATGAACCACGGCCATCACAAGAATAGGAGGAGGAAGAGGCAGAACCCATAAATGAGATGGTAACGACCCAATCGCTATCCCTGAGTGAGCTGCAAGATATGTAGAAAGATTTCAGTCATCATCCAGGTGAGCATGTCATAACCTGGCTGCTCCGATGCTGGGATAATGGGGCCAGTAGCCTGGAATTAGACAGTAGGGAAGCCAAGCAGCTGGGATCCCTTTCTAGACAAGGGGGCACTGACAAAGCAATTGGAAAAGGGGCATAAGCCCTCAGCCTCTGGAGGTGACTGCTGTCAGGCATGAAGGAAAGGTATCCCTTCAAGGAAGATGTTATATATCACCCAGGCAAGTGGACCACCATGGAGAGAGGTATCCAGTACCTGAGGGAATTAGCCATGCTGGAGGTGATTTATGACGGCCTGAACAACGAGCAGTTATCCAGAGATCCAGGTGAAGTCCGGTGCACAGGACCCATGTGGAGTGCACCATCGTCATATGTAAACTCATTGGCAGTAATGACCTGGAAAGATGGAGAGGAACAGATGGTGGATGAATTGGCTGGCCAACTCCGGCAATACAAGAAAGTCTCTCTTCCTCCCTACGGGCTTACATCTTGGCTGTAGAAAAACTGTCCAAAAAACTGTCCTGGGAGTTCCAGCAACTCAAAGAGGATATATCCTACTCCCACCTGTACAGACCAATATCTCAGCATTAGGAGTAAGCATCCCTCTGCTCAAGAGAGAGGATACACACCATGGGCCACCCTATGGTTCTACCTGCGTGACCATGGATAGGACATGAGAAAGTAGGATGGAAAATCTAGAGGCATGGGTACGTGAATTGCAAGAAAAAACAGTCACTCAGGGGGTTCTCCCAGGTCTTCCAAGAAAATTGCTGCTCCAGTTTCCAGTGGGCAGTTCCCCAGACACAGTAGAAGAGCTGATCCTACCTCCGATCTTAATAAAGGGACTTTTGATTCACATTTGCAAGAAGTGAGAAACAAATACTATGACCTGGGGCCCTGCCTCCAGCCAGGTGGAGGAAAGGGATGACCAGATTTACTGGACTGTGTGGACTTGATGGCCTGGCAAATCAGCCCCACAGGAGTATAAGGCTTTAGTGGACACGAGTGCACAGTGCACCCTAATGCCATCACGCTATACAGGGGCAGAACCCACCTGTATTTTTGGGGTGACAGGGGGATCCCAACAGCTAACTATATTGGAGGCCAAAGTGAGCCTAACTGGGAATGAGTGGCAAAAGCACCCCATTGTGACTGGCCCAGAGTCTCCATGCATCCTTGGCACAGACTGCCTCAGAAGAGAGTATTTCAAGGACCCAATAAGGTACAGGTGGGCTTTTGGTGGCCTTGGAGACAGGGGAAATTAGACAGCTCTCCACCTTGCCCAGTCTCTCAGAGGACCCTTCTGTTGTGGGGTGGCTGAGGGTTGAAGAACAACAGGTGCCAATTGCTACCACAACGGTGCACCGGCAGCAATATTGCACCGAGACTCCCTGTTCGCATCCATGAGCTGATTTATTGACTTGAGAGCCAAGGAGTGATTGGCAAGACTCACTCACCCTTTAACAGTCCTATATGGCCAGTGCGGAAGTCTAACCAAGAGCGGAGACTAACAGTAGACTATCATGGCCTGAATGAAGTCACGCTGCCGCTGAGTGCTGCCCTGCTGGACATGCTGGAACTTCAATCCGAACTGGAGTTAAAGGCAGCCAAGTGGTATGCCACAACTGATACTGCTGATGCATTCTTCTCAATCCCTCTGGCAGCAGAGTGCAGGCCACAGTTTGCTTGCACTTGGAGGGGTGTCCAGTACACCTGGAATCGACTGCCCCAGGGGTGGAAATACAGCCCTACCATTTGCCATGGACTGATCCATACTGCACTGGAACAGGGTGGAGCTCTGGAACACCTGCAATTCACTGATGACATCATCGTATGGGGCAACACAGCAGAAGTTTTTGAGAAAGCGAAGAAAATACTACAAATCCTTCTGGAGGCCGGTTTTGCCATAAACCGAAGCAAGGTCAAGCGACCGGCACAGGAGATCCAGTTTTTAGGAATAAAATGGCAAGATGGACATCGTAGATCCCAATGGATATGATTAACAAAATAACAGCGATGTCTCCACCAGCTAGCAAAAAGGGAACACAAGCTTTCTTAGGCATTGTGGGTTTAATGCATATTCCAAATTACAGTCTGATTGTAAGCCCTCTCTATCAAGTGACCCGGAAGAAGAACAATTTCAAAAGGGGCAGTCAGTCATCTCAGCCAGAAAGCGAACATCCAGTAAGCACATTCTTTATAAAGTATTATGGTCCTTTTTTTTACAAATAAATGGATCAAGATACTTGTGGTGTTGCTGTATGGAGCATATTTGGGTGGCAGTATTTATGGATGTAAGATCAGGGAACGCGTTGATCTTCACAATCTGGTGAGTGATGGCTCTTATGTTATTTCATTCTATTAAAATGATGACAAATACTTCTCAGCATCTGGACCCAGGGTCATGGTTCATTACTGAAAGTGTAGATTACTGGAATGAGACTGTTTTGGCATTAAGAACCGCACACAGAATTTAGAGGGCACTTCCTAAGCACGTAAGAACCTCTGAGTCAAGGCTGAAAGTATACACAAAACTCGCCAAAGTGGTTTGATAAATATATGCAATAAGATTCTTTTCATTAATAACTTACCTAGACTGTTCCAAATTGTTCTCAGTTTTGAGTGAGACATTAACAAGACTCAGGATAAAATAGAAGCTTCATGTTTCTTCATCCAGATGGTGAACATGACCACATCCATTGATGAGAAGAATCTTCTCAATCACTTAGGAGAGACAGCCAAGCAGCACAATATTCCACTAATAGTGTACCACCCAGCATTCATCTACTACAATCAGTACCTGGTAATCATGCAGAACACTGTTCAGAACATTGTCGTTGCTGCCAAAGCAATGTTCGTTGTCTTCCTTTTGCTTATTCCCAACCCATTGCATTGCTTGTGGGTGACTCTTGCTATAGCTTCTGTTATAATTGGTGTTGCTGGTTTCATGACATTTTGGATCGTCAGTCTAGATTCCATATCCATGATCAGCCTGGTCATTTGTACAGGATTTTCAGATTTTACTGCTCATATTACCTATGTCTTTGTTATGAGTGGAGAGTCATCAGCCAATAAAAGGGCAATCGAAGCTCTGTCCCTGCTAGGTTACCCGCTATTGCAGGGGGCAGTTTCTACTATATTAGGAGTTGTCCTGGCTGCAGCAAAAGCCTACATCTTTAGGACATTTTTCAAGATCATGTTCCTTGTTATTTTGTTTGGGGCTCTTCACAGTCTTGGTTTTATTCTGGTGTTTTAACCTTTTTTGGAAACTTTGGCAGATCACCCCACAATACCAAATCTAAAAAGCTGGAGCTAGAGCTTAAGTTTAGAAATCATAAAGATTGTCTGTAACTAAGTTAAATGTAAGATATTATATATTTTTATATGTAGATTAAAATGCAGTGACTTCCAGGGAATATAAGACATGAAGAAAGTGAAGGACAAAAAAATAAATATGACGGGGAAGCAAAGGCTTCAGAAAAGCCAGGCAAGAAAAATAACAGAGGAAATGAAAACACACAGAATGGATTTGGATTTGCATTTCTCATTTTTGTGTGTGCTTGACTAACACTTTAATGTTGTTAAACCTTTTTTTGTGACTTATTTACTGAATGTATTAAAATTATTCTAAACACTGACCACTGCATCAGCTTAATGGACTACATTACAGGTTTGTCAGGCAATGTACACAGGAGGGAAGAGTAACTCCCACTGGTTTGCACTTCCTGCCTGTTTACCTTGATACTGTAACTCAGCCCAATGCTGAGCCTGAACACAAGTTTCCGCCAAAAGGCTCAAACCTGGAGTTTTTACAGCAAGATTACAAGAGGTCAGAACTGCCTCAGACTACAGTGATTCATCGTAAGCCTTCAGGAGACAAAGCCTGCTTAGGCTTCTAATGCAGCACAAGTTACAGGTCGTGCAAAGCTCCAGAATTGAAGAGCAAGTTTTCTGCATAGAAGGAGAAGCAGTTCTTGAAGGAGTAGTCAAAGACTGAAAACTAGTATCAATCTTAGAAGTCTGGTCCTGAGGTGGAAGTCAAAACCCTAGTGCTGCTGCAGCCTGCGTGGGACATCACTGAATCTCAGTATTACAGCCAGCAGTATTAAATTTCCAGGGCAAGACACTAACCACAAAGCTACGTTTAAGAAAAATAAATCAAACCCAAAAAAACCCAACCAACCCCATGCACCAGAGTTCTCACTTCTCCCGTTAAATGTTTCAGTGTACCTATTGTTGCTTTTCTTATGGCAAATGATACATCCATTTCTGCACTGATGAAGCTGCTAAAGGAGCAGATGATGCACTCATGTTGGCCAACACCAGACGAAAGCCTCTTAATAAGCACTAGACAGAAGAAACGGGAGTCATGCTCTTGGAAACAAGAACGAAAATCTACTTCTGAGGGAAGTATAGCGAGTGGCCTAGTTGAAGTGAATACTCTCACCTCTCGCCCTGTTCTTTGGCCATGTTTTAGAAGTAAAAATAACTCTACTGGCTTCTAGGAGAGGTTTCTGAGCAGATCAAGAGAGCGGACAGCTACCAATGGCTTGATTGCTCTATTTTCACTGCCAGTTTAAGGAATCAAGATTTAGAGAACTGTTGTGACATTTCAGCTGACTCAGGTCATCACACAGTAGGAAGCAGCCAGAAAGAGCAGGCCACACCTTTCACTAGAAGTTTGCATTTTCTTTGTATTAAGCTTATGGCAGAATTCTGGCATAAGTCAGCCCTCGGAATGCAGAAAATTCAGAATCATGCCCAACTTAGAAGTTCTTATTTTATGTGTCACCATGCTTGTGACCAGTTTAGAGCTACCTAAAAAGCAAACAGTCCACCAAAGCACCCAACTCCCCCGTCTTCAACAACATGAGGCTATGTACTTAAAGGGAACTCGGGTTATTCCCACCATCTGGCTGATGTTTGGAAGCTGCCTTTGTGGTCTCCTACCTCTGTCCAATGACTATGTAAGGTGGAATTTCAGCTCCTAGATGCCTGAGAACACCAGAGGTCAAACCCAGTGCCTAAACAGACAAGTTTCTTTAAAACTCCACAGATACTGCATGTACACAGCC
>WEKW01021929.1:91366-125812 GCA_013389905.1 Sula dactylatra | reverse complement strand
AGAAGGCTGAGGTACTTAATGCCTTCTTTGCCTCAGTCTGTAATAGTCAGACCAGTTTTCCCCAGGGTATTCAGCCCCCTGAGCTGGAAGGCAGGAATGGGGAGCAGAACAAACCCCCCATAATCAAGGAGGAAGCAGTTTATAACCTGCTGAGCCACCTGGACACCCACAAGTCTATGGGGCCAGAGGGGATCCACCCGAGAGTGCTGAGGGAGCTGGCAGAGGAGCTTGCCAAGCCACTCTCCATCATTTATCAGCAGTCCTGGTTAACAGGGGAGGCCCCAGCTGACTGGAGTCTTGCCAATGTGACACCCATCTACAAGAAGGGCCAGAAGGAGGATCCGGGAAACTACAGGCCAGTCAGCCTATAGTTGATACTGGGGAAGATTATGGAGTGGTTCATCTTGAGTGAGCTCACCAGGCATCTGCAGGACAATCGGGGGATCAGGCCCAGTCAGCATGGCTTCGTCCTCCCTGACCAACCTGATCTCCTTCTATGACCAGGTGACCTATCTAGTGGATGAGGGAAAGGCTGTGGATGTTGTATACCTGGACTTTAGCAAGGCCTTTGACACAGTCTCCCTCAGCATCCTCCTAGAGAAGCTGGCAGCTCACGGCTTAGACAGGTGTACTCTTCGCTGGGTAAAAAACTGTCTGGATGGCTGAGCCCAGAGAGTTGTGGTGAACGGAGCCAAATCCAGTTGGCGGCCGGTCACGAGCGGTGTTCCCCAGGGCTAAGTTTTAGGGTCAGTCTTGTTTAATAACTTTATCAATGATCTGGAAGAGGGGACTAAGTGTGCCCTCAGTAAGTTTGCAGATGATACCAGGTTGGGCGGGAGTGTTGATCAGCTTGAGGCTAGGAAAGCTCTGCAGAGGGGTCTGGACATGCTGGATTGATGGGCCAAGGTCAATTGTATGAAGTTTAACAAGGCCAAGTGTTGGGTCCTGCACTTGGGTCACAACAACCCCATGCAATGCTACAGGCTTGGGGAAGAGTGGCTGGAAAGCTGCCCAGTGGAAAAGGACCTGAGGGTGCTGGTTGAGAGCAGGATGAATATGAGCCAGCAGTGTGCCCAGGTGGCCAAGAAGGCCAACAGCATCCTGGCTTGTATCAGGAATAGCGTGGCCAGCAGCAGTAGGGCAGTGATCGTGCCCCTGTACTCAGCACTGGTGAGGCCGCACCTTGAATCCTGTGTTCAGTTTTGGGCCCCTCAGTACAAGAAAGACACTGAGTTGCTGGAGCATGTCCTAAGAAGGTTGTAGTGAGGTGGGTGTTGGTCTCTTCTCCCAAGTTACTAGTGACAGGACGAGAGGAAATGACCTCAAGTTGCGTCAGGGGAGGTTTAGATTGGATATTAGGGAAAATGACTTTACTGAAAGAGTGGTCAGGCATTGGAACAGGCTGCCCAGAGAGGTGGTGGAGTCACCATCCCTGAAGGTGTTCAAAAGACGTGTAGGCACTTCAGGGCATGGTTTAGGAGGCCTGGTAGTGTTGGGTGGGCAGTTGGACTTGATAACCTTAGAGGTCTTCTCTGACCTTCATGAGTCAATGATTTTAAGTTAAATTTGACATGCACTATCTATGGAAAAAGGGATCAAAAGAAAGAAAAACATATATGACACATTTTCTTTTGTGTGTTTCTTTTGGGTAAAGCCTGGAAAGTTGCCTCTCCATTTATGGAGAATTATATGCCCCATTGGGACCTGGAGTTGATGGAAACCATTCCATAGCAGCACCAGGTGGTGATCTGCCCACCTCCAGAGACACAGAAGAGGAGGTGGCCCTGTCTCCAAAGAACCTTCACTTCAGCATCAGAAAGGATATAACAAAGGGACAGCTGGGAACAAAAAGGGAACAAAGAAGAAAAGATAACTTTAATGGTTTAATTGACTGAAGATGTTTCTACTTCAGCCAAGAGAAGCAGAATCTTCATTGCTTTTGCTTGTATTCAATATCAGCAGAGGAGAAGAGCGTACTTTCAGGGACTAACTTTTTACAATCTCTGCAGAATTCAGCAAGGCTCTCATCAGCAGGGAGAAGCTACACGAGTGCAGGAAATGGGCTTCTAGACCTGAGTGAGTATTCAGCAGTTCAATAACTACAATTTCACTCTTCTATGGTACTCTTCACTCCAAGAACCCCAAATCATCTTGGAAAAGAAATAGCATCCTTGTGTTACGAGATCTCAGTTTGGTAGGTAAACCTCCCTTATCCAGAATACCTTAAAAGAGATAAGAAAGGTTTTTGAACAATTTTCAAATTGTTCAAAAATTGAACCAATCAAAAAAACCCCTGGCTTTTGCTAGAATATAAACTAGAATCCTTAACTTCTCACAGCAGTATAAACTGGACTGACTAGGTCAAACACAATGACCATAAAATGGATTACAGAAATCAATTCTTTCCTGTCCACTGCATCCTTACAAGGATGCCTTCAGGCCTGGTTTCATTCAATTCAGTCAATATTTGGACCACAGCAAGCCACGCATAGTCCCTTCTCATCCCTACAAAGCTGTTTCTTCCCATCCCAAAGACACTTGATTGTGAATCTGCTTCTTGCTCATCTCTGCTATCTCCCAACCTGCCCACTGGGCTGGAGGCCTCTCTTACTGAGTGATTGCTCCTCCATCTGTGCTGTACCCTACCTCTTCTATGAAATCACCTCCTCCTTGACACTACTGCATGAATATAAACGGTAGGAGGACCCATCTTCCTCTCACAAGGGCTGCAGCTGAGCCAACTATGCCTTTTTAAAAAGAAATCTAACATATAAACTGAGAACAAAGCAATCAGACGCTGTCCACTAGACCTTGGCATTATCCTAATTTTCCAGTTGTGAAACAGGAGCCGAGAAAGGGAGACATCCAAGATAATAAAGACTACCAGGAGACCTCTGCCTTCCCAGGTGCCTTGCCTGACTCTCCAACCCCACTTTGCTGGCTTACACAGCATGCATTAAAAACTTAGATGAGTCCATTTTAAAGTCTTTCATGTGCTGGAAACTCTAGCAGAGCTTACACACTCATCACTCAAAAGGATATTGTTCACTTGCATATATACAGCTTTGGGCTTGATCCATCTGATGTACAAGATTTTGTGTATTAAAAATGTCACAAGCCTGGAGGATGCTTTTCTCCACCTACAGCAATCAACGTTGCTTTGTTTTTCTCTCTATTTTCCAAAACAAAAACTTCATCAGGGCAGTTTTGTTCAGGGATGAATTTGATTTTTGACTGACTTCACAACCTTCCCAGATTAACCCCAGCAACCGTTGTATAACCGTCAGGCCTCTGAGCTGACTTTTCATTCCAAATCAATGTTTTCTAAATAATTATTTACCCATGAACAGGTCATAGAGGCCCTATGGCAATATTTTCCTCCCCCTCCCCCATGCAGAATCATTACTCAAAAGGGCAATGTGCCTCAGGTTTCCAGACTACTCACCAATTCATCTTTTCTTTAAGCCATATTATGCATAAGTATTAATGTGCAGCACCAAAGCTGGAGAAAGCCTGTCCAACTCTTCAGAGGAAACAAATTAACTGAATACAATAAGTAGAACAAAATGCAGAGTAACCCTGGGTATATGAAGTTCCTGAGCCCCTCCTAAGCTTTCTGATTAACAGGGGCCCAAGCAACAGTAAATAGCAGTTCTGCAAAGCACAAAGAGCAATACCATGTAATTTCATCTTTTTTACATACCAGTTTTCTTTTCCAAAAAGTGAAGAGTTACCAGTCAGCCTGAAACACTTAGCACTCTGGTGCTACAGGAGGCTGGCTGCCCACAGGGCTTATTCCAGGCCTGAAGCTGGGCAGGCTGAAGGAAAAGGGGAAGATCCGAGGTGAGTCCACAGCATGGAGGAGTGCATTCGAAGAGGTGGAGTTTCACAACATTTTAGGGTGAAGGAACCCACTCCTCCATATGTTTTCTGCTGGATTAAACAACACCTCCACTTGGACCTGTCCTGAGTTTGAACGCAAAGCAAAATTCCCTTACAAGAAAGCTCAAGTACTACAAAAGCTGGCTTAGCTCTGTCAACCCCAGCTTCCCCACCAGTGTTCAGCGCACCACTTCCTTTGCAGTTTCACTCATATTAGAAATAGCTCTGCATAACAGATCTGACCTTCACCTAGGTTGAGCTTAGTTCATGGAGGGGCAGGTTACCACTCCTTCAAAGCTAGTGACCTAGACATGACAGTGGGCTGTATATCAGTTGCAAGGGACAATAATTGGAGCCAACACAGCTAAGAGTGAACAGGTAGCAGTGCCAGGACCTGAGTTCATGACCCTTCTCCCATGGCTCTGATGAGACTACGCAGAGCAGGATGTGCTCAGGGCTTGTACCACCGCTTACACAAAGTTTGACAATAAAGAGAAATATTAAAGGAATACAGCCTGAAACGGCCAAGTTATAACTAAAGATGATTATGGCTCCAAGTCAGATTCTAAAGGAAATGGGGAATAAACTGTGGAAAACGGGACACTGAAAGCCTCTGTGGGAAATGGTGTTTTTTCCTGTGCCTAACTGCAAACAAGATAAACCAATACAGATCAAACAAAATGCTCCCTCCCCCAACTCTCAGAATCTTTGAACACTAGGAAACCCACGAGTCTGAGGTTGAACAACAAAAATGCTTTGAAAGGAGCAATGCGGCTGAGGGAGTAGGCCAATACGCAGACTTCAGAAGAGGAAACGCTGTATTTAACATCCATTACTTGCCTTTATAACTTTTAAGATGTATGTATCAAAACACCGTCTGGGCCTCCTCTCTGCATCTCAGTCGCCAGAAGTTGGCGGTCAGCAGAGCACCCTGTTGCTGCGTGAGGAGGTCATCAAGAAGACAGAGCCAAGCTCTTCACAGTGGTGTGTGGTGGGAAGACAAGGCACAAACTGAAACAAAAGAAGCTCAGACTGGCTATAAGGATGTATTTTTTTTCCCCCCTGAAGACAATCAGGGTTGCCCAGAGGTTGTTCAGCCTCCTTGGAGGTTTTCAAGGCCTACCTGGATAAAGCCCTGAGCAACCTGGCCTCATCTCATGGCTGATGCTGCTTAGAGCAGGATGTTGGACTGAGACCTCCTGAGGTGTTTTCCAGCCTGAACTATCCTATGATCCTACCTGCACTGAAATTGTTTGCCTACTGCATATTCACTGCTCCTGTATGAGGAAAAAAAAAGCAACTCTACATTTTGTAGCAAGGACTCTGTCTCGGTATTGGATTATTTGGGTTCTGGTCCCTTTTGTAATGGCCAATTAAGTACCACTACAATTAAGATTAAACTTCAGTGTGTAATACCTCTGTATTAATACCCAAGTTTGACTTCAGTGTGTCAACAAGCAAGTACTTCCAGCACAGAAAAGTTTGCATGCTATACACTGTCATACATACTACATGCAGTATGGTGTTTTGCTACAGTGACCCGTAAGAAGAAAAAAATATATGCACATGGGAAAATAAGCTTCATCTCCTGTGGCTGGAGCTGTTCAAATATCCAAGGTTCCATCAGATTCTTCCAGCTCAGCGCCATCTTCCCTTGCATTTCTGGGGGATGAGAACATAAGGAAATGCCATTCCTTTTACAGCTAAATCGTGCTATTGCTCTAGCTACTTCTGAGATATTGGTACTGTTTGTTCTCCTAGCAGCAACTTTGAGGAACTCAAACAGTCACATATCACTCAGAAAAAATACAGAAGAAAAATAAGCTGAAATTTTGGTGGAGACCAGAATGTCCAGCCTGTACAACACAGCAAGAATTTCTAACCCTTCTCAAGTAATGTCATCAATGCCAGATATCTAGTGCAATGATTTCAGCAGTGAATGTCAAATCTCTCTCAAATATTTGCATGATTCTTAGCTCCCAAACTGACAAGCTTTAATTTAAGCAGATATAAGTGAAATCTGCCACAGCACATGTTGGTTAAGATATTTAAATTATACAGGCCACAATGAGAAGACACAGAGCACATGCAATCCTCATTAGAATCAGTGTGGCAGGGGCTCTTCTTATTACAGTTACTTAAACAATAAATTAATTAAAAACTCCTCAAAAAGCCCAAGCCCAAAACTATTCGAGATGTGTGGGAAAAATGCCACACTCTTGCAATCTGCTCTTCATGGAAAAAATGGCAGTCCTCTTTTTTCATCTTCATTCTCATCTTTATTTCTCTTTTCCCTACAGAACACATGCGGAGTATATAATACATAACTAAGCAAACGAGGCAATGGAAAGTGTGAGGATATTAATTTCTGCATCATACCTCTCAGCAAGCTTATGTCAATAGACCCCAGCAGTGTAGGTAGTGGCAAACTTAACTGGGGGTCTCATCAAGTTGCTAAAAGAATCCCCTGATCTTTCTGACATGAGTCCTTAATATACCATACCCCCCTCAGTCCATACTCTTGTGTTTTGCCCATCCTTTAGAGATACAGTAAGCTTCGTAGGACAGACACTAAGATGTTTTTATTTTACTTTTCTCAGGAAAGCACTACATGTCTGCCTGTATCTGTCTATCTTCTCTCCCCACACCAAAGCCTTTTGAACCTGTTGGCACATTTCAGGTTAACCTACTGGAGGACTAAGAGATAAAAGATGAAATTCCGCAAATATTGTAAAAGTAAGAAGGCCGCACAGGAAATAACTGCAATGCTCTTAACAAAACAGACCTCTAAGAGCAGCTCTTTTATTGTGTTTGTCACCAGAGAATCCCCGGAAACAAGCACTTTAAGGGATTTCCCAACCTTAGCCAAACCTTGGAATAGAGCTCATACCTGCTAAGACACAGGATAATTCAGTCACAAGATCCAAAGCCATAGAAAACCAGGCTTCACATGTGGCACTCATTAATTCCAGCTATCAGACCCTGATTCCACACCTGCTTTTGGACAGAACTGATCAGTTATCTCCACCTGTCAGTTCAAGTCCATGGAGGACAAAGGACTAGATCTAAGTCTGCAGTTAGGTGCCCACCATGCCACTCGGATGGAGTGGAGAGGCCTGACAGCAACTAAGTGATCTTCTGTCCCTCCCTTAACCACTGGGCCCTCCTCCAGAGCACTTACTGGGGCACCTTTAATTTTTCTGCTGAGCATGTCCAGAAGCATAGCTGTCTTGACTATGTTGGGCCAAGTGTCTTGGAGCCCTCATACCCCAGAAGCCATTTGGGACTTATGAACTATGTCCTCTAGTACTGATGTTCACTTAGCACATGCTGGTGGAGAGGAGATAGTCCTGTTGAATCTGTCCTGTTACACAACCAACAACAGCTCAGGTTGAGCAAGACTGCACAGGTAGGACTCTCTTTTTTGGATCTGGTCACTTTCTGCCCAAGATGCCTACATTCCAGGTAGCTTTCAGAAATGTTCTCTTGATCTGAAGCTGAGGGAACTGGAATTAGCAGATGATGATAATTAACTACAGACACCCTGTTAATACCCTGCTGAGATGAGCAGCCAGTAAATTCCCATACGAAGGCTAGTGCTTAAGAAAATGGAACATATCTGGAACATGCCAATCTCTCTCCACTGACTGAAGAGGCAGCCTAGACCATTAAACCTCTGTTACACAGGTACCTTTACAATCTGTCCTTTGGACTCCTAAATATCCAACTCACTTGTGAAATCCTTTGAATTTGAAACAGTTTTATTTTTAATGAACAATCCAGACAAACTTGTCAGATTCAGTTGGAATACCTTTCAGGCTCTATAAATAATGTTCACATCTCTACATTATAAATTTAGCGCAGAATTTCAAGTCTTACTTTTCAGATGCCAAATCCTTTTAGCAGAAAGCTTTTTAGATAATAGGATCTTTCTTGTATAATGCATTCATAAATTTCCTTCCGTAATGGGGTGTAGTTCAAGGATCATTTCAACACTGCTGATTAGTTTCTTAATTAAATTATTGTGTTTAAAAAAGGATAAATAAATACTGGTCACAGTTTAAAGGGAAGCAAAAGTGGGTCACAGAACTTGAAAAGGCTGCCCAATTAAATAAAAACAACAAAACACTGCATTTTTCTCTCTGGAGAAGTGCATTTGCAAACAGCTGGTGTGATCTGCCTACCTCCTGAGAAGTGAACTGGAAACCCTGGGCTGAGCTTTCATGAAAGAAGGGGTCAATCAAGGGTGTTTTGTAAGATGGGGAATGAGATTTATAGCAACATAACCAGTTGGCCAGTTCATCATTACACACTGCACACGTCCTAAATTAGGAGAGCATGAAGCGGGTGGATACATTACACTGTTTCCAGAGAAGCATATTGGGTGAGTTGTTCTTGTTCCAGTTCTTTGAGACTCAACACCACATCTCCCAGGAATCTGTAAATCATCAGCAGGTGATATTTGTTGGCTGTCATACCATGGAGAGTCAGAGCCAGTTACAACTTTTACCAGGCATTTTCTGTTCATGTTTTTAAAGTTCTCTTTTCCAGGAAGCTGCAAAACAAACCACAAACCAAGAAATAAAGTAGTACAGCACAAAACAAAATTCCAGAGATAACAGACTTGCTGATAATATAGCCTTTGACATTTGTTTGGGAGCATTGCTGAGTTAAATATCAGTCCTTTACCAGATTAATAAATGTATGTCTGCTCTCTCTCTTTATTCACCTATGTAGCCCCTGTCAGTGCAGTATCTGAACACCCCTGGAAACAACAGTGAATGTACCCTCTTAGTATCCCTGTGAGGTAGCAAAATACAGAGATTAACAGGCTTGTCTGAGGTCAGATGGGAAATATGTGGCAGAGAAAGGCCCCCAGAATTCTGGTTCCTCATAACCATAGCAGAAGCATCAGTTATATAGGGTACCCCATCTATCTGGTACATAAACAGTTGTTACTGATTGCCTCTGTGGCCACTGATGAGGGAACAAGATTTGCATCAAAGACAACTATGTTGGACATCAGGGAAATCTTCTAACTGCAGACAAATGAGGTAGTGGGACAGGATATTCTCAGCAATACTGTGGCTTGTCCTTCATGTAGGTTTTTAAAAAAGCACTGATAAATAATTCTCAGGAATGGGTCTTTTGAAAGATTGAACTGGCCTGTTGTGTTCTACTCTGCGGACATGACAGCCTAGGATACTACCTAGTTTGCTGCGCTATCTTTAGCTTTGCAGTGCATATCAGAACGTGAGTGGTAGGCAAGTAATGGTGACATTTATTATCACCACAGTAAAATAGGGATGGGTCTAATTCAAGTGTGTCAGAAGATATACAAAATAATTTACCTCATCAAGTTATTAAAACAAATCAAGCAACTACAAAGGAACCAGGGACAGGCTGTCTCAGCAATGTTGAGCCACACTAAGTGGAGTGTGAGGAAACATCTCCATATAAATAGACTAGGGTTTTGGAATGTACTATAGGTAGCATGTAAGGTCTGCTGAAAATTAAAGCAACTTTCAGGAATTCTCTCAGCAGATGATCAGTCAAGAACCCACAAGATGAAAAAGCAAATGGAACTGCCACGTCTGCATGGAAGATGAGATCTGTTATGGGTTCAGCCCAACTCCTTTTTTAATTCAACAGAACACTTCCATCTGACTTCAGGAGCTTGGACTTGGCTTCCCCCTTACAAAAAGTGACCCAAACTTTATATTTTATAAGGGGCGCAATTACTAGGGAATGCCAAGAAGTTTAGCACCCTCCAATGGAGTCTCTTGTTACAGCACGTTTGCATGGGATTACTGAACATCTGGAAGCCTGGACATGCAGAGTCATGGACAAATAGCAACTGCACACATGCAACGAGTCAGGTGAGGCCACAGTGCATGCAACTTACTGTACGTGCACCCAGCAGCTCACAATGCAGAAGCACTAAAATGCAGGCATCATGTTTCTGAGCTGGGTCTTCCAGTCAAAAATGTATCTGTGCATGTATTCTTGACTCACATGACCCAGCCATAATTTTGCAATGCATCTTCCTCCCCCTTCCTTGTTTGGATGGGGTTTGCCTCTGCCCTGTTTATAGAGATAAAATAGTAACAGTAAAACAGTTGACATAAAGCATGTGTTCTGAATTATTTAAGTGTTTTCTGGTGCTCTTTTTTTTTTTTTTTTTAATTTGGCTTTTTTTTAACTGGAACAGAGGGGGGAAAAAAAAAAGAAAGAAAAAACCCCCAGAAACACCAAATATTCCTGCCTAGCTATGCAGCAGAAATGGACTTGAGGATCCAATAACAAATACAGCCCAGTGTAAAACTATCGTTTGCATTTTATGAAGAAATACATGTCACATCATGTATGGGTATGTGAGTTTTCCATGGATTAAGCAAACCACCATATGCTGCAGGTCAAAAAAAAAAAATGCATGTGCGTGTGTAGAGATACAGATATCTATCTCTTTCTGCCATTTCTAACAGCATGCAGAGCTAGAGTTCATAGCAGGATCTGGCACTCAGGAACCAACACGTGCATGTGAATGTGGCCCAGCAGAGATGGATACATTTGTTTGTATACTTCTACTGCATCAGGGGTGGAATATGCAGTTCATTTCTTCTCTTTTGGCTAATTTGGGGAAGACTCAAGCCACTAAGCCCTAGCAGCAGCATACCAACCAACAGGGCATTCTTGACCCAAGCCACAAAGTCCTATGGGTAGCCAAGCTGCAGGTATATTACATGAGAGTTTCCACAGCCCAGCTCACCATACTACACGTTCACAACTGTGATAACATGATCTTCAGTATTCTCTAGGGAGAAATCTAAATTGAAAACTTTTCAGAGCTACAGGCCTCACTTTTCTGTTCATGGAAGAGACCATTTATCTGAGGGCATGGTACACTGCATTTATCTGAAGATTATGTTCAGCTGTTCCCTTTCCAAACCTTTTGATACATGTGCCGGTATATGTTCACTAATCTGTCAAGGATAAAATGAATATAGGGGAATCTTGGAAAGACATCAAGCAGAGAGGAACCTGGATCACAATAATGAGATATGAAGTGTGGATAAAGAGCCAGACTTATCTAGGGCCTGGGGTTTAGTTGGCCCCTTTCTGTCCACAACATCGATGCTTACAAAACTCTCTAAATTCTTATACAAGCAACTTCTGTGACATTGGCCATTGAGGAATTCTTGCTCGTTTTGGTAAATGCTGGGAAAATTGGCCTTTTGGCATGGAGTTATTACTTTTGCCTCTGGGAAGCAAAGAAAGTAAAAATAGATCAGTAACTACAGCTTGAGAGAGCCCATGTAAATGAAAATTTTGGCCAGACTTCTTTTATTTCCAACTGTTTCATCTTCATACTATCTTTTCAGTTTTACATTAAAGATGGTTCTTATCACAGAAATTGGACTCAAATCCAAGGCTAGACGTGGAATATCCTCCAGCTGGGTCAGCCCCTTTTAACCCCATGCCTGCCCATTACAGTGCTTAAGCCCTGGTTCAAAAGCAGCCACAGCTTCCAAGCTGTCCTCTTTAAAAAAAAAAAAAAAAAAAAAAACCAAAACAAACCTCTTTCTAAACTTTCTGCCCATAAAGCATTCCTTAGCTTCAATTTAGCCTGGCTCCCCATAGGCCACCTCATGTTCACTTCAGGAGAACCTGTCCGATTGCTCCATACTTTCTGCCTTCTGGAGTTAGTATGTGCTGTTCAGGAAACAAAAGCAAACACTAGTTTTCTAGTGTGTCATGACCTTATAAGTCTCTTGCAAGCGCATCTCCTCCCCTTTCTCCCTGTAAGGCCAGAAACCTGTTGCTACAGATTTTTGGTACTCAATGCTGGAGTCAACCATCAGACTGAGGAGGAGGGCATGCAGCAACACAGCTGCTCTCTGCTCACATGGCAAGTGCTAAAGGGGAGGCTACTGGCATCTCTGTCTCCACCTTGATAAACATTACTGTCCAGATACTGAAACTAGTTGCAGGTCTCCCCTTGGCTCCCATGATGAGCAGATCCAGACCGCTGACTCAAAATCTCATTGCTCTAGGATCCCTTTCCTGTTTTAAAAAAGGCAATTTCAAAATCTGGTAGCTTGGAAACTCACAGGGCTCAATACAAATTACTTTAAGTCCCAGTGGAAAACAGATTCTTCCGTTCCAATAACATACAGTTTGTTTAGAGAGCTGGCAATTCAGAGGAGACCGAACCATGGTTCCTGCCAAGCCCGGGCCTCACACCACAGTGACTGGGGCAGTAAGGATTTATTTTTTCCCACAGTGGTGGAATTGAAACATCATTCATGTAGATATGTTTCCCCATGTTTTAAATGATGGCTCTTAAAGGATGTCACTCACACTTCAAGAAGCTGAGAGCACCTCTTTGTCTAGTCACCTGCTCTGCAAAAGTCTGATGAGGTCATGTACCTCCAGCAATCTCTTGGTTCAGATGCCCCTGCTGGTCTTTAAAACACAAAACAAAGTTCCCCCAAGGTTTTGTAAAGGAGAAACTCAATAAAACATTATAGATGGAAAAACATTTCTTCTCCTCCTTCAATTATCACCTGGCAGCCTCCTCACTAGTTTCTCCATCCTTACACTTAAGCCCCACGCTTATAACAGTCCATTGCTGTCTTAGGGACCTTCTCCTCAGCCTGCTAGAGGCTTATGCTAAATACTGGTCTAGCCTCAGTCCCATCCAACCATCAATACCTTTAAACACCTTGCTGACTTGCTAACTGCAGGGAAAGGGGGATTATCCTTGTCATCCTCAGCCTGGCAAACACCATCCTTGCTAGACACGAGTCCAACACCATACAATGTCTCAGGTCTTCCCTATAGGCAGTGGCTGCTGTTGCAGCCCTACAGGAACCAAATGTATTCCCGCTCTCCTCAGGGGAAAGTACCAACACCACGAAAAGCCTACCTTCCCAAACCACTCAGGAATTAGCACAGCAATCGGCAAGAGCCAGAAGCTTTCTAAAGAGCCCCAGAGGCAGGATTGCCACTAGGATTTAACAGTGTACAACACAAGAAGATGTGGCCAAAGAAATCCATCTGCTGCCAAGCTGGTTGCATTTTGGGTGCAACTGGGTCTCAAGCTGGCCAGTGCTTTGAGGTGGTCTTCTCACACCTTTTCCTTAACGTTAGCAGCCCGAGCATGCCAAAGGGGTGAGGATCTGCACAGATGTGATCAAAACAGGGAGAACACAGATCTTAGAACAGGAAAAAGTCCCCTCCACTCCTTCCCCACTGCACCTTCCTGGCTGCTGTGTGTTCACATGCCAGGGAGCCCAAATCCTTCTCTCAGTCCAACAGTTTTCAGTGTGTTCTGCTCAGCTCCAAGCCCTGCACCATTCCCGCTGGCTCCCCCGAGACCCTCTGAGGACCACGTGGGGATGTCATGGCCCGGTGCCACACTCAGGAGTTTCCCATGAGCTCTGCTCCATGTCTGGGGATGTGTGTGTGGGAGAATGGGATGCCCCACACTGCCCTCTGTAAAAGCTCTTCTGCCCTCCCCATAGCCTTCTGAGAAGGGGTAGTTTTCCCCTCTCTTCAGAACTGAAGCAGGCAGAATAAAACAGCCTTCCTCTTTGCTACTCACCCACAGCTTTTATAACAAAACAGAACATGCACTAGTGCAAACAAACAAAATAGAGTAGCTACCTCCCTTCACAGCAAATTATACAGCTTTCCCTGGCATATTTTTCCACTCTAAAACCATCCCAATAATGAAAGCAGTAAGTGGGCACCATCAGGAGGCTGGGGACAAGTACCAGAACAAGTTCCACCATGAATCACTTGTGTGGCCACAGATACATAGACAGTGATGAAGACACAGAAAAGCCCATGAGGAAATCAACCATTTTGTCATGAGAGCAAGGATTGAATATTGTGCAGTAAATAAGACTAGGGGCCACACACTGAGCAGTAAGGAGAAAACTAAACATTAAGTTGCTGCTCAGTAATTGAGCACAGCCCATTCTGTGCACGAAATAAGGCAGGGATGAAAGAGGGGGGAAATAGCAGAAGCATATGTAATTAAAGGCCACAGCAGAAAAACATTCACAAGGAAACTAACTGAAGATACCAGGGGTAACTGGAGTTCTGACATTTGCTGACTTGGAAGTGTCATGAACATGTGTGTGAGTGCATGTGTGTATGCATGCTGTGCACATTTGATTACCCCATGCACAGGTAATCCACACAAAATCAGTGACCGAGTCCCTTGAGAGGCTTCTAGAGGGAAGGAAACTTTGGTTGCAGGAACAAGTGTCAGAGCTCCAGCAGCAAAAAGCTATGCAGAATATCAGAGTAAATGTTTCCTTATACTTATTCTGCACATATATAATTTCCACTACTGCAGAATTCAGGTGAGCAGGGGGGCAATTACTGTCAAGTTGCAGAGAACCTGCCAGAAAACAGCAGTCTTGCCTTTGCACCTCTGAAGGCATCCTTTAACTAATTTCTTTTTTAATGTGTATGCATCCAGCTTCAGTGTGAACAACCGCAGGAGCAGAAGAAATTCATGATACCTAACTTTTAGTGATAATCTTCAGTGGGAAGCTAGACACCTACCCATCATTTAAAAAACCACCTCCAGAATGCTGTTTGCCTGCAGATCATGCAGCTCAGCTGACTTTGACAAAAAACCAGTTGTTCCAATTTCTGGGACAGGCTAGAAAGACAACTAGTGTAGTTATTCCTCCCCAAGGCAAGGCCTGGGTGGAGCTGGAAGAAATGACAGCAGGCAGTGAATGGGAAGTGGAGGTAGCTCAAGGAGGAGAGGCAGTGGAAGCAAGTAGTGAGGCAGCAGCTGGGATGAGAGGGGAAGTGGTCAGTTTTAGGGGAGAAGAAAAAATAGAGAGGTAATGCTGTTCTCTCTAGGCACTTTACTACAAATTACAAAAAAGGAGCATGGAAAAGGGACATCAGAAGGCAGCCCTTGTTCCACTGATTTCTGGCAACCTGGGAAGCCTCGTTCTGCTTGTTAAAAAAAAAAAAGATCAGTCTATGGTACAGCGAGAGAGGAGGGGACCAGCCTGGCCATTTGTTTGGGGCACCAGCCACCCCAGTTCTGAAAGCCACCAAAGCTGCCAGAAGGTTTCCCACTGGTTTGGTCCTAGGGGGGGCAGAAAGCTGATTGCTAATCTCTAACATGTGCGTTGTCTCAGCAGTTGCAGTGGGGTGAGGCACAGGGGTTTTAATTTCTGCTTTACATCCTTCCTGCTAACGCCCATCATGCCTCTCCCTTCACCACACGGCTTTGCTACCTCTACTCCTACCATTTTCTGCCTTCTGTTTCCAAAAGTCAGCTGCAGGGCTGGGGAAGGTAGTGAAGCGCCATGCAGGAACAAAGCCCAAACACGGCCACTTAAAGCAAATATTATTTTTCAACTGAAAGACTTTTAAAATTTTTTTCCCAGTTTATTTTTAGAACAATGGTAAAACATACAAATACTGGAGGCCTCAAGCACTTTCCTGCTGTGCTAGTGACTTAATTTATTTCTTTAATTTGTTAAAACCTCACAAAAAAAAATGTTATTCTTTGGAGACTTTGCTAGCCGAAGCTTTGCATGTATTACTTGCTGCAAAAGATTAATGAGGTAGCAGAGGCAGTTTTTAATGGATTCCCTTGGTTTTCCCTCACTCTCCCTCACTTTTTCTCAACTCACATGGCAGTCCAGGTCCATGAATCTGCTAAGTGCTCTCTGCAGACAGGATACAGGGTGCGGGAAGAAAGTAATGAAATCAAAAAGCCTCTTTCACAACTTCTCCCCTTCTCTTTCACCACCCAGAGATACCGCGTTAACCACCGTGCTGCACCAACCTCCTGCAGATCAAACGCCTCCGCAGCCCCTATCCTTTGCAATGCTCTGAGGGAGCGGACGGAGCTGAACACCCCGAGTTTACAGGAAGGCTGCGTGTGTGACAACAGCTAATCCTACGCATAGTTCAGAGGTGCTGTCAGCTAGCCAGGAGATGCACTGAGGCCCTTCTCTTGGCTCAGTTAGAAATCTGCTGACACTCCCAGAGACTCTTGGGGAGCGTTTTGGAGCTCGGCCGTAGAAACCTTCCCATCAACCTGCTCCTCTTACGGGAACTGAGTGCTGCCTGGAGCGTAGCACCAGCACAGGCTTCGGTGGTGACAGCTAAGAATCAGATCCGTTTCTCTTTCTTTACCCAGAACAACCAGGCTGTTTGTCAGGAAGATGCACTATGCTTAAAGGTGTCTAAATCCTTTCTCCTTTCTCGGCCCACATGCAGCCTCTATTCCAGCAGACGTCTGCAGGGGCGGTTTTGCCTAACAGGAGGTGAAATGGAGAGACAGACAAAGAAAACAAAAAGTGAGGGAACACAGGAAGAGTGGGTTAAGAAGCTGGGGCCAGGGCAGAGACAGATGTGACAAGTTCCTTGTGATAGCTTTAGAGACAGGGTAGGTCTGTAACGGGGTAAGGGTATGTGAAAGGGAAAAGAAATCACAACTCCCTGCTGCAGAAGTGAAGAAAAGGAAGGTGCAACTCTCCTGAAAGACAGCCAGAGGCCTCTACTCTTTCTCCACATGTGAAATTGATTTTTTAACCTGAATGAACCAAAGAGAAACTGCGAGCAGCCACTCTTCTAGCTTGCCTCCCTGCTTTTGGGGAAGCCTGCTTATTGCTTTAGGGCTGCAGACTCCTATTTGCAGAAAGACTGAACTATGAAAGCCCTTCAGCATGACTGAGGCCAGGCCACTCACCACATCACGGCACTCAAACCACTTGGAGCAGTTTGGAAATCTGTCCAAATTGAACCACCAGAGAGAATACACAATAGGAACTGAGTCAGGGATACTAACCATACTATGATTTCATTCAGGCGGATCAGCTGGTGGCCCAAGGGCCACATATGGTCTATGGGGCAAATCCATGCAGCTCAGTACCTTTTTTGCCACAGCCTCAACTCTGACACCGTCAGGACCATTGCCAAACACTTCTGAGTGCACTACTGGTGTAGCACTGAGCCTCATAATCTGCCTTTGTGCCTGCATCAGAGTGTGTCGGCCATGATCAGCCGGATTTCTGCAGGCATTTGCATGCTGTGTTCTGCATACCTAACTGCCCTGCTTTGAGTGTTGGTGCCAAACAGGCATAAAAGTTCTGCAAGAAATCTGGCCCCTACTGTGTGCCATTCAAGCATAGCACATTTTTCTCACCCTGTCTTTTTTTCCTGAAGTGGTAGATAACACCTCAGAGAAACAGCAAAGCAGAGCAACAGTGCAGGAATAAGGAAAGGATGTGAGAGTACCTGTCTGGAACAGTCGTCTCAAAGGCAATGACACACAATAAATAACCCTGATCACTGAAAGACAGGGCTGTCATTCTCTGTCATGCCAGAAACGTCATAAACCACAACAGAGACGTGCCAATGGTTTGAGGACCCCACAGAAGAATTTTTATAGCATCATATTTCGTAACTTCTTTTGCTATCTTGTGGGCCCAACTTCCTGACCTATGTCTGCCTCTGCCTCCCCATTCACAGGCATTTACTCAGAAACTCACACAGTCTCCACTACCAGAGGTGTATTCAAGTTGCTGGCTGCCCATCCCCAGAGGCAACTACGTCACTCCAGCGGACATAAAACAGAGGGCTTTATACAATGTGCTTAATGCTAGGATCCAAAGGAAGGGCTGCTGAGGAAAACAAACAAACAAAAAAACCCCAAACAACAACAAAAAAAAGATAGCTCAGTTCTGGTTCAGGCTAAGAAGCAAGCTCACCTGAGAGGAAATGTCCCCTGTATATTTATCAAGTGTCAGGGGCAAGACTTCTGCCCACACTGAACTCTGTGCCATCAGACAAGGTAGCTTAGAGCTACTTCAGAGCATTTCTAGATGAGTTGCAAGCACAGCCTTATCCCCTCTAGGCTACCCTGAAAAAAGTATAAACAATTACTTCTACCAACAGAAGTTTGAAATGTAGATGTACACCTTTGAATATCACTGACCAGATTCCCCAGTTTATCACTTTGATCAGAAACTCATCAGGATCCCCCTTCTGCATTTTCTTTGATTTTTTTTTTTTTTTTTAATGGGACGACACATGATCAACAATAGCACACAGGTACAGCAATGGTACTTAAATAATCCCATACACAGCAAAGATTCCCATACATTCATTTAAAGTTGGCCTGAGGCAAGCCAAACATACAAACAATTAGAGATCTGTAAGCATGCCAAGAAATATTCGTGCAGCATATAGGCCCAAGAGAAAAATATAATGAAGATTAAGAATATTATTAACACATATATGGAGGTAACAGTATTTGATGGATTTCTATATGAGTACCTCTGTGATCCTGGCAAACCCCAGAAAAAGGACTGGACTGACATTTTCCACATTAACCTGTAGCTGTGAAATCTGTAGCACTGCAGTAGTGCTAAGTATCTGAAATTTAAACGTCTGCTAAGCCATCTTCCTTTGTTTTGTTACACAGTAATTAGATCCACCTCATTCACTCAGTTCATGACAAATGTTTCTGTTTCACTCACATCCCAAGACAATTTCTGTTGCCCTTTTCTTTAATTTTTTCTTTTTTCACCCCCCCGCCCCCGAACCTTGTCAGTTTTTGTTCCCATAACAATCTTTGGCACACAAAGCAGGTGGTATCAGAAGTGCAAATGCTTCCATATTCTTTGAATTGCTGTAAAGTGCTGTATGGTTTTGTTCATTGTAAGTACCCAGTCTTTTGATATCCTGGCCAGTCCATTCCATGCTCATGAGTTAACAAGACTGTAGGCAGGGAGAGACACAAGAAAGGCCACCCAATTAAAGGGAGAAAATGAAGATCAAAACAGGCTACAGTGCTGTCATATGGTCAGGTACAGAGCTGTACCTGATGCAATCGCTGAAAACAGGCTAGTTAACACTGCACCTGTCACTTTGCTGTGACCTTCACCAGTCCCCGGGCTCCAGCCTTATGAGAGCTGACTACCTTTTAAGTTAAAAAGGCTTAGATTAAAAATATTAGTAATCCTGGAAATCCTGAAACAGCTTCAGTGAAAACTGAAAACCACAAGTCCTGTGGAAAGGATTCTGCATAGTTTGATAACAGACACAGGTTATTTTCTTCTCCATTAAACCAGAAGGAACTCAGCTCAGCACTGAAAATCTGTGCTTAATTAAGGGATGGGGGGACTATCCCATGTTGCATGTAAGCATGAGGTCACCCAGTGTTCAGATCAGTCCTTGGAGCTTCTCAGGCATAAGCTGCTCCATGCAGCATGTACTGTTCTCCTGATCCTGCATCCAGAAACCACAGCATGAGCAGAAGGTCACAAACAGGACTGAAATGAAGTATGTCGTCAGCATCCCAAATTGGACATGGGTGCTATTGCTCTAGGGGTTAATGCCATGGGCTGAGAGTTCCCAAACTCAGCATTCCTTTTCCTTCACACAGTGTGTGTGAAGTGAGGGCAGGCAACTCGCTGGTAAGTGGATACACAGGCCTTCATTAAAACACCATGATGAAGATCATCCACATTTCAGAGAGAGCTCGCACCTGAACATTGCTAGGAAAAATAGAACACGAATCTTATTTTCAAAAATAAAAGAATTACTTCAGTGGATTCTCCCTCAGGTGTATTAAAAGGATTGTCTCCTCCTGCAAATGGAGGAAAATGAGAAGTGTTCACCACACATTGTAGCAAATAAAGCTCTTGTTAAGAACAGAAGACAAACCACAGAAATTATTTGTTGATGTGTTCTACCACTTTTGACCAAAACTTCTGTGTGTTCAACTGCCACCAGAGCATTCAAGTGAAGGCGAAGAGGGAGCTTAAATGGCTAACAGTCCACCGGTGCCTCTAGACATCCCAGTTCACAAAGAAGGCTGGCCACTTTACCTCCTGGTGAACTTGGTATTTTACAGGATGAGCTGGAAGGAGTCCACCTTAAATAAGATAGCTAGGAAAATCAAAATAACTGGAAGGAGAGTACAGGTTGTTACCTAACACATCAAATAGTTCCACAACTGGTCTCTCAAAAACAAAGGAAAAAACCCCATCTAAATGCTGAATTTGGTTTCCACAATGCAAAGAACAGCTGGAGCATTTCTGCATGACTTAGCTTAATGCAGCAAGATTGGAATTTTTAAGTTCTCAAGAAAGAAAAAAAAAAAAAGGCAACAAAGATGCTGTTCACTTTCTGCTATCTGTACCAGTTACCACCTGGATCCAACTATATGCCACCTAGGATCCAACTACTCAAAAATCCACATAATTAATTAGCATCAAACCGAAGTGAAGGGTCAGCATCACAGCTCCACATATTAATGTTTCCGTCTGCAAAACTTCTGTATTCTAGAAGTGACCTTTTGGTGAGAGAAGACCATTCCTTGGTAGGTAGGACTCCCCAAGTCCTACAGCTCAGACTCACTGCTTGAAAAAACTATTTCTCATGAGAAGCCTCTCATCAGCTCCACTCCCCACAAATCTGGCAGTGAAGTGCAGGTAAGGTATAAACAAACCCAGGGAAAAAGAAGAGATTTCTTAGGCATGACTGTAGGTTCAGCAGGTTTTGCTAATTTACCTATTCTGGAGACATTCAAGACCCCTTTTCCATTTCTTCTTTAATGTTTTCCTGAAACCTACAGCACAGCAAACAGTGCATTAGGGAGGGCAGCTTTTGTGCCACCAGAGTTAGCAAGGGTGGATATAGATCTTATCCCAGCAAGGGACCTGCACAGTCACAAGGCAGCAGCTAGACAATGATACAGGAATTTATGGACCGTATCACCTGGAGCTCTCCAGGGTTCAGAAGAGCAAAGGCCCCAAATTTGCCCTCAGATTCCACGTTTCTTCTTATGGAGGCCTCTGACACACCCAAACATGGGTACGGACACAGTGCGTACTGCTGGATACTATTCTTTCAGACACAAATCACACCACCACTCACAGCCAGGCACTGGCACCCGTTCCTGATCTTACAGGGCTGGTTCACCTAACGGCTCCCAACCTGACTTCCTGAAAGCAGCAGGGGACAGCTGCTGAAACCCCATCAATCCAGACAAAGTCAACATGACCTGTGGATGAGGTCCAGCTCTGCCAGGAAGGGCCTAACAGCGAGTGTGGCTGAGGAAATATTATTGCAGCCTGGAGGCTTTCTCATGCAGGGTTCTATTTTGGTGCACCATTTCTTGTTGCGTGAGCACACCCTGGGCATTTTGGGAACTCCAGCCACAGACAACAGTTAGTTCTAGGTCATGGTGTTTTTACTGATACAGGTTTCACCATTCCAATTTGGGTGTGAATACTTGTGAACATTGTAGGATAATATACTGTGTAATCACTTGCCACGGCCCAGAACATATAGTGTGCCTACTGAAAAGCATAGTAAATAAAATAACAGTGTTTCTTGCCAGTCCAAACAAATATTTTTCCATTGCTAGCAGGGCAAGACAGTACTAACCCACAGAACTGCAGTGGTTTAGGACTTCATTTAATAGTAGCAAGAAAAAAGTCACACTACTTGTCAAGTGACATAGAAACATGCATAACAATTTTGTCATCAACACAGAAGCAGTGGTTGTATACAAGGAAATGTTTATTTAATCCATTTGCTAACACACAAATCAACTTAGTCTAAAACTGTTTCGTAATATGCATTCTCAATCAATGACCCAATTTGAGGTAAGCTATTCAAGGTCATCACTGTAACTTTTCAGGCAAGAGAGCCATTTAAGGAACCAACTATAGCTTCTCTGTCCACAGACTGCAGTTTGCACTAGGAAGAGGGCTGCAATGAAAATAAATTAACCTATTTTACTTGACCCATGTTAATTATTTTTGCTTTAAAAAAAAAAAAGAAAGAATCTCTGACTTAGCTAATGGGAAATCCTCAAGGACTTGGATAAAGAAGTCATGTGTATCCACTTGCCCTAACCTTTGCTTGGCCTTTTGGCTAAGTACAAGGGGCATATCAGTTAAGTATCTGATGTCTTCTCTCTGGGAAACTCAGTGAGTTAATAAGTCATTTCAAACTATTATGATTTTGATGCATGGAAAAAAAAAACCAACTTGGCTTTCCTCAGAAAGTACAGCTGGGTAAGTTCAGAATTTCCCGGCACTGTTTAAGCCTGGGTGGGGTGGGAAAAAGAAAGAAGGAAAAAAAAAGCAACAACTAAAGTTTATAAAGAAGGGAAAAAAAAAGAACAGAAATCCTGCCAGGAACTCAAGAAATCTTTCCTTCCTTGTTTGACTTATAGGGATCAAATAATCCAAATTAAACATGAATCCCCTTGCAAAATGCTGATGACTCTACTCAAACTAGGGTAGCTAAGGTGCTGAGAAGCCACAAAGCTCAGCTCCAATCCTTCAGATATTCATATAAGCAAGTAGCTTAAGTGGTAGGTCTTGTGCCTGCAGGATCAGCACTCCAGACAGTCCCCTAAGGAGGAACTGACTCTTGTGTACGCCTACGGCCAAAACCAGCTACATCCAAGTCCTCACTGTAGACCTCTAGGCATCTCCACAGTACAAGTAGAAAACAGCGACTGTGGATGAGATCATATCATCACAGCAAAGCTGCTGCCATGTTTCAGGGAGATCTCACCCCCCAACAAAGGAACACACAGAGGATTGCCAGCATCTTTCCTGAACTGTTGCATTACAAAATGAAATGGCATTACCATCATGTAAATGGGTTGGCCCACTTTGCTCAGTGCTGTAGTGGATGAGACTGTACTTTCAGCTATGCCTGGCCTTCAGGGGGGAGAACTGACTCCCAGTCTCAGGAAAGGACCTTCTTACTGCTTATTAATTTGGTCTTTTGTCAGCCTGTAGCCATACTCTCAAATCAATAATCCATAATCTATAATTTCATTGCAATAAATCACCTATTTTTCACCTGAGCACCTCAAAAAACAATCAGCATGTGCTTTTCAAGCCCTGCAAAATGTACAAACCACACTTACAAAAAACAAGCAGTGCACAAAGAAACTAAATCAACAGAGGGTGTGTGGCAGAAGTCAAACCCACCTCCTGAGTCTCATTCATGAAAAGACCAGTCTTCCCTCCTTTCACTTTCACTGTGGCTTCCCTAAGGCGCAAGACTTTCTACCTAGGGTTTCAAAAGACACAAATATCACTTAATATGCATAGGAACAAATTCAGGACCATGCCTACATGCAATATGTGTTTATGAATATCTGTTCCACATATGGATTTTACCAATATTAGCGACTACCCTGACTTGCTTCCTGTGGCCAAGCAAGAGCAAATAATTTTTTAAGAGAAGTCTGAAGTTAGGAAATACATCATGCAGATGTATGCAAGCCAGTACCTCCTCCACACGCTCAAGTTTAGCAGGCAGATCTTTCAGAACCAGCTTGCAGGAGGTGGCTTTGCAAACAAGACTTTTTAAAGCAATGCACAGGTACAGGGATGATTTTCACATCAAGAAAATAATGCTAACTCCATTAAAAAAACCTGCTAAATTCAGTGGTTCACAGACCTGTGAAGTCAAAAAAGACCACTGGGATCCCACCCAATGCAAAACACAGCCCAGAGGATTTAATCCAGCAATTCCTTCATTAAGCCCTAACTTTTGACTAATCTCAAACCTGTCTTCCAGAATGAAAATCAACTTAAATCCAGAGACTTCAAGGCTATGTTGACACTGCCTTGCCTAACACAGACCTGGAGGCAGGCCACTAGAGCATGACTGTGCAACCATATTGTTAACAACCTGCTGCTCAGCTGCCTCCAAATCCCACAGGGCTTCCTGTCATGCAGTAGGAACATTTCCAGGAAAGAACTTGGCCAACTCACCTGTCAGGAGATATTTCTTTAGGTTTGACAGGATGGGCATTGGCAGATTCAAGCCAACATGGGTGTATCTCAAGAAATACCCTATCCTGAACCCAGCCTATTCATAGTGTAAAGATAAATCTCTTTCTTACCACATAAAGCTGATCCAAAGTTAGTGTTCAGTTTGGACACAAGATGAACTGGAGAATGACTCCAAACTTGGAATCATGCTCAAAAGGTGGCCCAGCTACAGCCCACATGCAGGAAAATCCACCATCACTCCTTTTAGCATGTTTCCTCCGACTGAAGCACTCCCAGGAAAAAGCAAATCTGTGAAATCCCTCCTCACTGAGGGCATAATTCTGCAGTTAAGGAAATTATCAGTATAACACTGTTTCAGGGGAAGGGGTGCAGTTATGCAGTGCAGCCCTATTAAAATCAGCCATATAAACTGAACACTGATATAAGTCATTGTAGTGTCTGGCCCACTTGCTCTAGTGAGTTTCTGCTTTGTGCTTGACTCTGCAGCTGCCTTGCACCTCCCACTCCTCCTCCTTTACTGTCTTCATGTAAATCAAAAATCAATCAAAGCTCACTTCATCAGTAATAAATCAATCACTTGGATCACTCAACTATAAAACAATGACCTTGGGGCTGCAAAGGCAGAGTATGTGTGAGCACAGCAAGCAAAAGACAGAAAGAAGTATTTTCATGTATGTATTTGCTATAGTTCACAGAAGGTCTTTTTTTCTGGCCACATCTGAGCTCTCCAGAAGGGCTGTACTAATAGAAATTCTCATTTCTTGCTTGCCAGTCACCCCCAAACAAATCAAAGCAGTCCTATCCTCTTTCTGTGTTATTTTCTCGGATTGTATGCTGTGTTCATACCTTTTTCCCTGAATAAAAATTGGTACAAATGTCAGAGGCAGACGAGAAATGTTGAGGTACACACAGTACATTCTCGGTTTCTTCTAAAGATCAGACCATATCACCAATTAAAAATAAAATAAAATAAAATATTTTTTTTTTTTTTAAAAAAGAGCACTCAACCTCCACCCACCCGCTTCGAAACCAAGATAAGGAAATATCTCATACTTTCCACAAAGCCTCATATTACCTCCCATCTAAGCCGGAAGGCCTGAGAATCTATCCCATTGTTTTCCTTGATAGCACTGCATTCCTTCAGAGCTTCTGCATTCGTTCGGATCTTCTTGTTGTTGTTATTGTAAAAGCAAAGCGTTACACAAGACAGAGAGCTTGACAGCTTTCCCACAATCCTCAGCATGTGGGAATAGCAAGTAACAAAGTGTAAACACCTGCCAACTGGTGGTTAGGTGTAAATGTCTCTGTTAACAACAAACACTGCTGCTAGCAGTCATCAGAGCAAAGCAGCAAATCTGTTCCCTTCTCCAATGTGGAAAACACCAAACAGTAACAAAAAAGGCACCTAATTGCTTGATTAAGATGTATCAGTGTTGGAAACTGCTGATCTAGAACATTGAATCTCTGACATTTACTTCACTCTTGATTAAACAGAAATGCTTAAAACTAGCTATTGTGCAGGCAGAAGCTCAGAGCACTGTGTACCATCCAGGGAATTGTGACACCAAAACTTTTCACAAAGAAACAAAATCAGAGCCGCCACCTCTCCGCTGTTTTCTAAAAGCACCAGCTGTTAAGACCCTCTGACTATTACGAAGAAGGGATGGAAGAGCACTAAGGAAGGGTTAGGAGGCAGGTAACTCTTTGATTGCCTTCTCCCCCTGTGGAACTTCGAGGGAAACCTTGTGAAAAAGTCCAGCTCCTGCTCTGAAAAATGTTGCTGAACAGGGAGGTCAGGACTGTTTCTTTACGGAGAGAAGGAGTAGTGGTGCACTTTTAAAAAAAAATGTTTTCAGTTGGTGTTTTCCGAGGCAGCTTCACGAGCCAGGTGGCAATGATTTATCACTGATTTGCATGTGACTGATGTCTGAGACCTGAGGCTAAAAGCCTGCTTACTCTAGATTTGTCCTCAGTAGTCAGGTTGCTTGCCTTATTGCCCTTTCCCCGTGACAAAAAGGTAAGGGAGAAGTGGGTCAACTCACTTGTCTCAAGTAAACTACAGATTGCCAAGTCAGAAGGTAAACTCCATTAATCTACACTACCCACAAAAGCCCACTGCTGCCCAAATCTCCCTACTGCGCACACAGAAACTCCAGCTCAGCTGGGGAGGGACATTAATCCTGGTTTCCATCAGCCTGCATTTCTTCAGTAATTGCTATCAGGAAAACAAATTATCCCATTCTTGAGGGGTGGGGAGTATTTCACATTTATATCTTTTCCCTAAGGATACTATCTGAAATACTTCAGACCACCATGATTGTACTGGGTTAATCAGCTGGTGACGGGGACAACAGATAATTTTAACCTACATCAGTTCCCCAATCTAGGTCACAGGGGAGGAGGAGAGTGAGTGGAAGGCATGGGTCACTTCTTTCGGTGGCACTACCAGTTTATGCCAGCATTAATGACGCATGAAACAAAAGGCTTTCAATAGTCAGTACCTAGAAACAGAGGACACATGTTCTTCTTAATTGCTGAAGTATCAAGTGGTCAAAAGTTCTAGAAGTAGTACATGGTTAATGGTAACAAATTGGCTTACAAGGACTGGAGGAGCATTGTTCTATCTCTAAGCAACATTATTCACCAAATTGCTATGGTGAAGGCTCAAACAGCATTTGATTAAAGTTTCCTGTAAATGGTTCTATGGGTAGAAAATGGACAAACAATCGTTTAGTTGGCCAAAAGCGGCTTTCTCCACTTGGAATGGGTGAATCAGGTAATAAACTTGCCTGCCAGCATCAATATTGACATATTTACTGAACTAAATATTTCCAAATAATACCTGGAAGGTTTTTTTGCTATAGGAGGTTTAGGATCACCTGCACCAGAATAGTACTAGAGGAAAATTTCCAAGTTTCATGTGAATATTCAAGTCCCTCAGCAGCTGAATTTAGACTCTCAGCCACACGGTTTCTGTGACTCAGCCGTTTGTTAGTCATCCTCTGCCCATTATATCTCAGGAAAGTTACAGATATCCATAATTAGAAAGGCATTCCCCCTCCTTCTATCTCCTTTCTGCCTCTCTAGATACCATGTCCTCTCTCTCCCTTACTTACCACAGGTCATGTGCTATTTCATTCCCATTCCCTTCCCAACTAGATTTATTTCCTTACAGTCTCATGCATTTTATGCCATTACAACAGTCTCTATACCTTACCCCACATGCAGAATGCTTCAGAGTAACTGATGCCCTTGCACCCCTCTTCAACTGTCCCGTTTCTGAACCCAGCAGCCCCACCCTGGTCCTTGTGTCTCTTGCACAGGTTTTTATCAACGGCTGCCCTCTGGGCTGTCACAGGCCGTATTCAGTTAGGTACCATTCTTGCATGGTCTGGGAGCAAAACGCAAAAAAAACTTGGTTGCTTCCATCTAAACCTATCCTGGACTAGTTTCTGTAATTTGTCCAAGTTGTTGATGGGTAGAGCTGGCACTCCTGTGCTTCCCTCAAATCAATGTTTCTGCCCGATGTGTTATTTCCACTCTTGCACACTGTTCCCTCCATGCATCTACCAGCTCTCTCTCCTCTGCTGCATCAAACAGCTTTCTTGTTTTTGCCTTCCAACCCACTATCTTCTCTCCTTGCTGTTCAGACAATCAACTCCCACCATCCCTCTGCCAGTGATAACTGCACTGATCACAAGCAAGTCTGGTTTTCCCTAGAGTCCGTAACAGATTTCACAATTTTGCAGTTTTTTCTTATTCTCCATTTGATAAAGAACAGAAATCTCTGAACTAGCAAAGTCACAGGGACAACTGTCCTTATTCAGACTGAGACAGCAAAGCTCCCACTCACTAGGACAATCATCTAAGAGATGCTGGACTGAATTATCAATGTCCAATCTGGAGCAGGCAAAGGGGAAGACTTGAGTGTGCAGCACTTAAAGCTCAGATTTACACATCAGGTTCTAGGAAGCAGGAGAAGACTGGGATAGACAGGTACACACATGCTGTTCTCACGCTCAGCACACTCTGAGTACAAGGATGAGAGTCTCTTACACACAATCGCCATCCCTCTTAAAACTAATGAGTAATCTTCCTCTAAGAAAAACCATTTTTGTGGAAAATTTCTGACCAGTACTAATCTCTCATCTCCTTCAAAGCCATAAACATCCCACACTGACAGCTGTAACACCACTGCCCCCTTCCAAATTCTTCCTGACTTACCCCTTCTTTGGGGATAGAAGACATGAGCTTTGTTATTTGTTCATTCTCCCACTCTTTCCTCCCAAATGTCCCCCATCCCCCCCGTATTTTATCTGAGGATAACCCCATCTTCTTCAGGACAGGACATAACGTGACAGGCCCTTGCCCAGCAGCGCCTCTACCCCTTGGTGGAGTTACTGGACACTGCCAGTCTGCCCAAACAGCAGTGCAGGCAGACCAGTGCACACCAGAGCAGTAAGTCTAGCTTAGGTACTATAGGTCTGAACTTGATCCATGTGCTTCTTTTTCAGACAACCAGCTCCAAAGTAGAGGAAGAGTCTTGCTCTTTGTTCAGACACCTTGTAGTACCCTGAGACCACAATGCTAGAATACTCTAGAGACAGAAGGGCTAAATCTAAATGCAGAAAATCCAGCATAGCCTAGTGGTTAAAGCACAGAGCACACAGTCTGGATTCTTCTGTTGTCTTTGACATAGCATTTCTGTAGTACCTTGGCAAGGGTACAAAGTAAACTATCTAGTAGCGGTTCTCCCCTCCCACAGATGCACAAAAGCCTGTGGAAGTGTTGCAATGAATTTGCATCGGCACCTTTGGAAGTCTCCTCTCCTGTGCCCCAGTGCTCTATCTGCAACACAGGGGTAAAGCTGTATCCACCACACAGAGTCTGGCTCCATCCATCACTTCATCGGGTGCTGAGGATTCTGGCAAGCTCTGATTTGGCATAGGTGAGTTTACTTGCTTTCCCTAGTGAAACACGTGCATTCCTATGTTTAGTTTTAACACTAACAGGTTAATGATGCTTTCTTCTCTAAATATATTGAAATAATGACTGAAAGCTACATCTGGATAGTGTTTTACCATTAGGTCAATGGCAGCCAAAAGAGGAGCACTTGCTACTTGTTATTTAACTGGATAGGAGCAAACCATAATTGATACAATATTAGCCCAAAGAGGGAGAAATATAGAGCTCCTGAAACATACTGCCGACAAAGCGATCATCAGCAGGAATAGGGTGGGCACCTGACTGCCTGCCCAGTTCATCGACCTCACTGAGGGACTCAGTGTGCAAAATCGTGCATACAACTATCTTAGAAATAAATTACTCTCCCTGCACTTTAGGAAGTAGATCCCTTTCTTAGTAGTCTTTGAACAAAAGAGATGAGTTGTCCATTCTGTTTCACACCAGTTGTCTTGGTTTCTACTACAAGCTCTACCACACTACTTAAAACTGGTGCTGTTTATTTGTCTAATTGAAGGGCAGCTGTGACAGAAATAGTTCTGTTGGTGATGGGATGGAGGGCTCAAACAGACAAGTTGAAACAACGTAAGGGCAACGCAAGCCATAAGCATGTGAAAAGTACTTCAACACCTACTTCCTACTGAAGTCAGTGGTGCTGGCCAGTTTGGATGGTTCCTTGGAGGATTTAAGGTCTTGGTACTAGGCAAGGCCTGCTTCTATTCCTGTAGATCAAGGCTCCAGCATTGCACTTTGATATCCAGTAACGGGCACTGTTTGCCTTTTGCTCTTCACCAATGATGTGCAACCTTTTCACTGTTGAAAATCAGATAATCAGAGGCTTAATCAAAAAAAGGAGTATTTTGGTGTGGTTCTAAAAAATGACTCAAGTGAAAGGCACATAGATTTACTCTCTAGAGTAAACACAAAATCTCTCCACTCTGCAGCAATCAAAGCAGTCTTGCAGAATATTGCTAGTGCTTGTCAGGTCCTGAACACTGGAGTCGTCTTGATCGTAAGCACTAAAATGCAAAGAACAGACCTAGCAAAAGGCAAATACATAATCACATATTGCCAACCCTTTGGGCTTATTACTGAAAGGCTCTGCATCTAAGGCAGAGCTAAACTGGACGTCTATGTGATCAGATCCTTTGTAAGCAAAGGACAGCATGGAAACAGTCACCTCTTATTTCTAGCTCCTCTTTGGCTTCTACTCTTCAGCACACAAGATGATGTCTTTCTTTCCCAAGGTTGCCTCAAGCATCAGTACAGACAGGCTATGTTTCCAGATCCCTTTCTGTCCTGTTGTCCCACGTTTTAGTTTTCTGTCTGTGAGAACACAGCCATTTGCAACACCAGAGCTATGGGAATTCCAGCAGTGAACAAATGTCCCCGTAAACGAAAGGTCTTGGGGCTATTTGCATCTTTGGGGGATTTGGATGCACTGCAGGGTGAGGCTGGGCCTCATTTTAAGAGAAGGCTCCAGCCCGCACCCGTGCCAAGAGACTGACTAATGTAATTATTTCCTTGCGAAGCAGCATTTTTCAAAGTGCTGATTCTTATTAAGTAAAAGGAACGGATTTGGAGCTCATATTTTGATCTGGTGCCCAGGATTATTTGGAAATTCTTTTTCCTGGAACGAGACTTTTTATTCCAAATTTCTCCATGGTGGGGAGAGAGGGTTTCCTGGGCAGAATTAGAATAATGATTACAGCCTGTATACAATCAGCTCTAACCACTGTGGAACTCCAAAAATGAATGTTATTGCTCAGTGGCTTCATTGAAAACAGAAGTATTATTTAACCAGAAGGATGGCAACACATGGAAATAGCTCATTATCATATTTTCTCCCTATTTGAAATGTCACATTGAGTATGTATCTTTCACGTCCACTACACTTTAATTAATTTGGACTGTGTTTAAATATATTACACAGCATGCTTTATTACAAAATTCTGACACATTTCCATTGATGAAACAGGGCTTTCTTTCAAACACATGTAAATGGCAGTAGGAGTTACCCTGCCTAAATATTGTTTTAAATACAATAAGAATACCACATCATCTCTGTGTCAGCCTGTGTTTTTCTGTGGCATGGAACATATATAGCAAAACCAACGTTACATCCAAAGGTTGCTGTTTATCGAAGGGACAATGATGTTAACATTATTATTCCAGGTCTAAATCTTAACCACTTACCGTATTTACATAATTGCAAGACAAACATATATTTTACTCAATGGCTGAATAAGATTCCAGCAGTGTGACTGCCTAGGAATTAAAAAGTAGAATTGCAGGGTGTATGTGTGAGATGAAAACGGCTTGTTTTAACACAGCTGGTGTATCTTATCTTCTGTGCACTTTCAAACATGGCTCTTACAAAGGATGGTTGTCCTCCTCCACCCAGGTCTCTGGCAAAGTGGAGGATTTATTTCATTTGCAGACCTTCCTCTGGAACGCAGTCACTCCAAAAGTTGCTCCTGATTTATACTTGTATAAGCAACTGGGGGAATCAAAGCCGTTTTAAAAATCATGTAAAAATAAGAGATTTCACTCAAACTTTAATGTTTCTTGGACTGAAATCTTATGGTAGATTGAACTTTATGTTGAGCAGGATCAGGGATTTTGTAGAAGGTGTGACTAATATCTGACTGATAAGATGTCATCTCTCCACTATTGTCTCTATCAATGCACTCAAAAATTAGCTGCTGGACTACTCTAAAACCATCTTACTTTCAACCATCTTGGGTTCAGCAAACACCTAATGATATTCTCCCTTAAAACATCTCACCAACTGCCTCCTCAGGGCAGTTCTATCTCACCCTAACATGCCAGTCCCACTAGATGCCATCAAGTGCTGATGATGCTTGTAACCAGGAGGGAATTTCCTTCCTCACTACTCGAGCACTGTTCAGGAATGACTCGGAGCCAAGGCTGGTGAAGGAGACCTGCTGCATTCACTGGGAGCCAACTGACTGGTGTATCTCATGCAACAAGCCTCTGCATGACATTACAGTCAATCCCAACAGCTTGTTCTAAAACGTGTTCCAGGGACAGCTTTTTGGACCCTTTGGACCCTTGCTTCCTCATCCATCCTCATAAGAGAGCAGTAATCAAAGCTTTATTCTCTGAATCATGCATTTTTAATTTTTTTTTTCCCTAGCAGATGGCCTTTTTCCAAAATAACTCCTCAAGCGAAGATTCTTATCATGGGGAAGGTAATTCTGTTCTGAAACAAACTCCCATATGGGGCCATGTGGAACAGTACTCCTGGAATACACGTGTTGTTCCTTAGATAAAGGGAAGCCATTAGACTGATGATCACTGTGTGGATGCTGCCATGAAGGAACAGCATGAATTTGGAATTTGCTCTGTGCTGTTAGATACTCTACCACTTCTTCTTCGGTCCTGAGTGTTCTCTCCTCACCTCATGTAACCCTTTTGTCAGGAAACATTTACACTAAGAAGAAAAATGTTTCCCAGCAACAGAACAACAACAAAAAAGTTACATTTAGATACAACACAATGTCTGTCTTTCAAAATCTGGATTGGTTTTACATTTAATTTATTCAGTGAATTGTAATAAATGAATAAGCATAATTTGCAGAAGAATTAAAAAAGAAAAAAATTAACTGTGTTGCTGGATCCAAAAGCAATAATTGCAACTTGCTCTCTCCTGCTTCTTCACTCCTTCAGACCCAAGCATTACTGTTGTAATCCTTCTTTTTTTTTTTTTTCCTTTTGGATTTTATGTGTTTTGTTTTATTTGATGTCTGCATTAAAGGAACACTCCAGTGTAATATAAAAAGATACTATAATCGCTATGTCTAATTACAAAGAAGAGCTAAGTGTCTAATACAAAACCATGCAATAAAAAAGAATAATTAACAATCAGATCGAAAGCCACCAACATGGCAATCTGATGAGGCAGGCTAGGAAGCACTACTCAGCTCTCCCCTTACAGTTTATGGGGAACCAGAATGCTTTGCTGTGCGAGATGATCGGGCAAGGTCATCTCATCTCGTCTCCTTCTCCCATGGAAGGCTGGACCAGATAACCTTTCAAGGTCCCTTCCAATCTGTGCTGTTCTGTGATTGTATAAGATAGGAAGGTCTGCTCTGATAGATGCTCTCAGCTTAACCACGGCTTTTCCTCCTCGGTTTCTTTCTAACTTCAAGAGCTTGCTCTTACTGTTGGGTTGTTTTCCTGATTCCCAAGAGTAACAAATGTGAAATTTTTTCCTTTTGGCTGCTAGTGGGCAGGATCTTGTGTTCTTTACACATTTAGATTTTCCATCAAAGCCATCAGGAATGTATTAAAATGAGCAGGCCAGTTTCTACCTCTTGGCACAAGTCAACGAAGCATTTAGATGTACATGGAGCGCAAGACTGAGTATACAACTGGCAGTTTCCAAAGAGGACCAGATCATTTAGAAGTGTATCTGAAGGAGGAGTATTTCTTTACCTGGCCACAACCACCCCCACTAAGAGCAACAGTAAAAATACACAGAGCCTTACCATCCACAGTTTCACTTGAATCAACAAGCAATTTGGGGTTTTTTTTGTAGACCTTTGAAAGTCCAAAGAGCACCTTGTATTAAAAGCAGATCATTACTCCCATCCATATGCAAGTGGATGGGAATCTAATGTGCCAAATTCCAACCTGAGAGACTGTTTAAACATAAATCCTCTCACCAGACAGAGACATGAGTGACTTTGTTGGATTTGAAGGTAGAAGTAACAAAGGGAAGAACTGGAACGATGTGAATAATTTTTCAGAGGTTCTTAACACCATCAACCTGGAGAAACAACTGTACTGATTTAGCAGAGATACTCTGCAGAAAAAAAAAAAAAAAAAGATACTTTTCTTTGCATCTTGTGTAGGACTTCACGTACACTTGTTTCTGCATGACTTGGCAGTGCAGCGGCAGCTTTTAGGGAAGATACCAACAGAAGATTCATCAGCAACCATATTGACATCTGAAGAGGCATATGCTCACAGACAGTATTTTGCCGATTCCCTTTAACCTTACATTTAAACCAACAAGTTATAGCTATACCTTGGATAATGCCATTTTCCCTGTACACAGATTTGTGTGTTGTCTGTGCATTTAAGATAATTTCAGCACTGGGCAGACATTTACTGAAATCCAGACAATGATGCTATAATTATGAGACAGACAAACAGAAACATGCCAGACAGCACCGGTTGTTTTTGTTATCTTATTTCTATTCAGCTTTTGAAATAAATTTTAAATAAGAATTTTTTTTTACGAGAGGACAAAAGGTGGGAGACGAATAATACTTCTTACAAAAGCATTCTCTATAGATCAGTTCCTGCTAAGTCATCTTTCCATTCACAGACCTCATTCATTTTTTTCGATGTTGATTTTGCAGAAGTGATTAAATAGCTTTAACAACAATAGAATTACAAGTGTTCTGAGGAAGGGAGAAGCTTTTAGACAGATACAATATTTTTTTTCACAGGAAAGTCAGTTACAATCAATTGGCCACAGAGATGACATGAACATTCAAATCCTCCTGCAATTTCAAAATGTACTGATTTAATGAAGGTTTAGGGAACTGTCATGGTTTAGCCGCTCGCTCACTCCCCCCACCCCAGTGGGATGGGGGAGAATCAGAAGAGCAAAAGCAAGAAAACTCATGGGTTGAGATAAGAACAGTTTAATAATTAAAATAAAATAGTAATAGTAGTAATGGTAATGATAACAATAATGATTATGATAATAACAATAATGGATAATGATAATAAT